>NTHP01000671.1:41188-61869 GCA_003416845.1 Oplegnathus fasciatus
AAAAAAAAAAAGAGCCTGCTGCAACAGCTCCAGTTGGCGTCTTCCTCGGGTGACATTCTTGTGTGATAAGGCTTTCGTGTATTTTTGGCTCCCCTGGAAAAAAAAAGTGACATTTTGTTCTGTTTATGAGAATTGAGCTTTCAGCTTTGTGAGTCCTGGACTGTATGTTGTTGGCTGCCTTTGTGGTTCAATTATTTGGCCTGTAACAGGTGCAGGTGCAGTTACAGAGTCTAAAATAGCTGGTGTTGCTTTAGGCTAGTCATATGCTCTGACACCAGTGTTACCATAGTGACTGGGCCTAGTTTACAGGAAGTTATTGAGGTGAGACTTACACATTGCTAAATTAAAATGGACTGCACCACAGACAAGTTCTTACATATTAGTTTTTACTAAATATTCACATCAACTATGACCAGTTTACACTGAAGAAAGTACAAGAGGTAACGTATCTGACTTGAGTCTTGATCAAAATGCTGTTTAATAATGATGTAAACTGGGAAGGTTTTAACATTGTGCCAATATTGTTAGATTAAATGACCATCAGTTATATATTTGGATATTTCCCTCTCATTCTAAACTGTGTGAATACTAGCAACTCTGAAACACTAATTTTTCTCCATGTATGCTTATACAAATAACACAAAGCCATATTTACATTTATGAAGGATTGGTAGTTAAAAGAGGGAGCAAGCACGGAGGACATCACCACAACTGTACATGTATAAGTTGCCTTGCATAAATAACAACTCTTAAATCACGAAAATAATTTGGTCTCGGTGAAAAATGTTAAGCATCCGCTACAGCAGCTTCCGTGCCGACAGCAAGTGAAGTGGGTGGGACAATTGGTTAGGACAATAACCATCAAAAATGCCTCCCTCTTCCAACAAGAAATCAACATGAACATTTAATCAGGCTGACTGAATGAAGTGAAAGGAAATGGCAGCTCACTCTGATTATCAGGCTGGGTGCGACCCAGTCCGGCTCCTCTAGAAAGCTAAGATTCACATATGCACCTGTTACCAAACAAAGTAGACAATGTGTAAAGACAAAAGAAAGACAAGATTTAAAAACAAATCCAAGCAGAAATACAAGATGAGCAAATGAGAGCACCAGTATGTGGGCAATACAAACCCATCTGTAAGGATTAATTTCCCAAATTGTCTAAAGATACGCACGCACACACACACACACACACCCATCTGTGTTTTCCTCCTCTGGCACGGTACGCTAATGGAGGTCTGGAACAGTGGACTGATAAAGCTGTCATGCCACCTCCCTCTCTGCTTCTTTCGTTCTCTAACACAGAGTGATAAATCAAGTCTCTCCAATGGCATCACGTTCACAAAGAGACTTCTGTCTGCTAACACATGCGTGCACACAGGCGTGAACACGACACACACACACACACACTGTCATGGACAAATACATTAGATCTGTGCTCCTCTGCTCAGGATTTGAGAGTGGCTATTCATAGCTTCTAAAAACAATCCCCTCACCTTTCCCTCTTTGTTTTATTCTGCCATGTATCTTTCATTCTCTCACCCTCACCCTCTATCTTGCTCTCTCACACACACACACACACACACTGACACACTCGTGACTCCCTCTCAGATTGGACTACATTCCACCAGGTCCAGCGGCAGCGCTTTGCTGGCTCTCAGGGGAAGCCTTCTTTGGTGGCCTGGGTCGCTGTCACAGGAGTAATGTCTGTTCTGGGAATAACTGCACTGCAGAAAGAGGTTTCCTTCGAGACAAAGATCATACAGTAAATATGAGGTATAAGACTTATTTCCTAGGGGGGGGGGGTTTCAGTGGTCAGAAAAGAGTAATGGCCAAGAGCGTAATTACTACTAGAGGGCTCCTTTTCCACATGAGTACCTAACCTCTTCCTCTCCTTCCTCTCCGCTCTACGGTATCTTTCTCTCTTTAAGGTCTCGGCTGATGGGAAGCTTGTGGTTTTTTCTAAGGCTGCCTCTCTGTCTTCTGGGAGGTCCATATTGAATACGACTGCAGCAGATCTTTGATGAACAGAAAAAAGGGCTACAGATAGCTTTTTGCAATCGGGTCACAAAGTTAGATACAAGGAATATTTGGTAGCAAGTCACCAGATCGCTTCAGCTCAAGGGGATTACATGTCTCTGTATGGGTTTGTGCAAGCAGAGATGACCTAATGATAGTTTTGTAAATGTGACTAGGCACAGCAGGCCTGTGAAGCTTTGGCTTTCTCTGCATGCCGAAGCCACAAGCATGGGGCTCTAGTAAGAGAGATGCTCAGTATGTGAAGAGTTCTTGAAAAAACACAAGCAAAGGTGTAAAAAATGGATTGAACAGTGTGTTTGCTCTAACGTACAGTATTAACCGAGCATTTCCTCCTAGGCCAAGGTCCACACCATTAAATAACTACATTAGTTTGTGAGGTTACAGATTATGGGGTTGAAGGTTAAAATAAGTCAGCTGAAAAAGGGTTCATCAAGGGGTCCAGCAGTTAGTTGATGGCTGTGGAAGTAAGAGATCTTCTCTAGCGCGGTTGCAATTTCGACTTCTTGCTGCTTCGTTTCATAAATAAGTTAGTGCTCTTTTAATCTTTGAAGTGCATGCAAACCAGTGTTTCCATGAAGGAGGGAAGGAATGGAAGGAAGAAAGGAAAGATGGAAGAAATATTTTCCACCACCCCCCCCTTCAGCTCCTGCTTTACAACTGACAGGGAAGCCTTTGATGCCGTGATGAAAAGTGACGGCTGTAACGCCCAGGGCAGCTTGGGTTTGAGGGACTAGGTGAAGTGAAACGGATGGTTCAGGGGCGCTGAGCTCCATGGAAATGTGCTCGCCCTCAGGAACATCACCAGCTGGATCCAGGAACCTCTCTGATAGCAAAGACTGGAATCAAAGGGGAAAATGTTCGAACAATGCTTTGTAGAGGTTCATCTGCCAAGCCTTATTGCACTAACGTATGCATTAGAAGTTGAGAATAATAATTTCGTGATTGCAACAAAATTAACTTTGGCATTGATACTTCTTGATGAACTGACAGCGACACGACGTCCTTTAGCAAGGCCCAATCCACATATGGAGTTTTGACATTTCTTTCATTGGTGAATGGTACAGTAAAAAGGTTAATTTTTTGCAATTCTATAATTATTTCACATCTATAATTAGCTTTTCTCACGTTGCGAAAAGGTAGGAGTTGGACATATAAGGATATTACACTGCCAGAGGTTAAAGTTTTGTCACCGTAAAAGTCAACATTGTGATAAATTATACCAGCCCACGCATTTCCTTTCTTAATTTCCTTTCTCACTTTCTTGTCTTAATCAAACTTCCCACCCAAGCCACAGCTACTTTTGTTGGTTATTTTTAGAAGAGGCATTCAAAGTCACATGACAAAAGTTCATGTTGTAGTTTAGTGTCTCACCTGAGCGCAATCTTTATTAATTCATCTAAAGCTAGCTGGCACACACTTGTTCATATTACATTAATTAAAAGATTAATGTAAAGGTATGACATACATGTTGGAGTTGAAGGCAGCATCACACGCTTCTCACTATGTGATTTGATAGTGGGAAGATGTAACAGATGCTGTAATGAATTTTATATCATCATTACATGTTGCCTTCCTGCACTCCTGGGACATAGTGTTGGCAAATTGTTTATTAGGCAATTTTACATTCACATTGACTGATGCAATATAACAATAATTCAATAATTAGCCTATATTAAATAAATAAGAGCCTAAATCAACACATGAAACACATTATGTGTAGAGAGGGAAAGTAGCAGAGAAAACAATCTGATCGATCTGTCTCTCCTTTCATTTAGATATGTCTATATTTTTTTTACATTTTTGTGCGACTGACAGAGACAAAACACAACATCTGTCATGCTAACTCAGTAGCTTTTGTGGCAATAGTCGTAAAAAAAGAGATCTTGGAGTAAATGTTTATGCTTCATGAGAATATTTGAAAAAACAACAAGGTAATAAAATGGAGAAAATAAATGAAGGGAGCATGATAAGATGAAAAAAAACCCATCTCCTCCTGAATAAAAAAAATAAATAGAACATTTGATCAGGAAAGATAACAAGAATATTAAGAGTTTTCTGTCTGGCTGCTCAGTTTAATTTGTTTTCTCACCCTAGAGTTTGATTCATTTACTTCAATGCAGAATTCACTAATCCCATTTAAAGCAAGTAACCCTAATAACGACAGAGCACTATATGTGTTTTCCTCTCTGCAGTATGTTGGTCGCATGTAGATGATGATTAACTGCATGTGGCAAGTTCAGAATGTCAGTTCTGAGATAGCATCTCACAAAGAAACTTTTCATTAAATGTTAATGCACATCACTGAACAAAACAACAAATTACGTATGACAGAACATCGAGATTAGAACTCACCCAGCATTGATACCCTCTGACCTATTTGCTCCTTTACTAGACCTTGTGTGTTTTTAACAGGGCTGTCACATTTCATCATTAAAAGTGGTCGCTTTTTATACTGAAGACTCAACATGTGTGGCTGATCTGTTGCAACAATAATAATAATAATAGGATTACATTTCTTTATTTGGCCACCTCATGAAATGTATGATTACGTTTGTTCTACAATTGTGTTCAAAAGATAACTGTGATGTAAGGCTCTGTGTGATCTAGCCGCATTAAGCCCAAAATTCAGTCTGTTCATATGAAGATGATATGGCTTTATTAACCCATTAGGCAACATGAGGTTAGCTGAGTGCCCTTATCAGACCTCTATTTGAGGTCATTTGAATAAACATAGAGTGTTCATTAGTGGTGCACATTCCCAAACAAATTAATCAAATTACCACAAATGAAATGAATAATTGGCAAATGTGGCCCCTGAGGCCCTTGGGCAGTTGTGCACTTTGCCCAGCTGGTAATCCTGCTCTGGCAGATGTAGTATAAACAGAACCGCTGTTTGCATTTGCATCCATTTAGCTTTTCTATAATACTGTAAGGAGGCATTCAGACTGAAAATGGTCGTGTTAGGGTGAGCATGTAGCTACAGGTACTGCCCAGAAGATGAAATACAATCCAGGACTGTCATTTGAGATGAGATGAGTCTAAAGGCTTATCAGACACCAAAACACTGCCTAATAAATGATAAAAAATTTTAAAAAGATAATACAATGAGACAGGATTTTATGACTCTGGAAAGTTATCACGGCATCATTTTATCCTCCATCTTCATGATGGAGCGTTTACGTTCCAAAATCATCTACCAGGATTGTGCATTTAATTGCCAGCACAGCGCGTTGCCGGACGACGACGAATTACAAAAGTTGAGCCAGGTTCAACTTTTTTTGCCGAGTGACACTACTTTGGCAGTGTAGTTGTCTCACTGAAATGAATGACGGGACTTCATTTTCCCGCACAGCGCTATTGTCAGTCTGAGCACGGCCGGACGGCTGTGCTCATCCTGGTTGTGAGCAGGATTCCGAAGCAGGTCGCATAACCCCCCGCAGACCCATTCACAGTAAACAGGTTTTTCCTGCACCGTTGCTTTGTGGGGTGTTTGTTGTGTGGACGAGAGCTCATCCAGTATTGATACTCTTGTGTCTAATATCTCTGAGCAGAACTCCGTTTCCTCTTCCTGCAGGCAGCAATTGATCACGGCTCACTCTCTCTGCAAGCCGAGCCATCTGTTAGGAAAACAATTTTTCTGTCATTGTGGATTGAATTGGAGCCATCGATCAACTTGACAGATGAGGTTTCCTGCACTAACTTAACAAATTCAAGAATGCTGTTTTTTTAATCAGGTTACCGTGCACTCTTAAACCATGCAGTCATCTGGTTGGGAATCCACAGAGCACACCACTCCTGCACTAAGCCCCAGCCTGTTTAAACATTTGGTGACAGCTATTTTGGCAAATAGCATTGATTTTCCTCCCAAACGGATTTGAGGACTCAGCAGCATTGATGGCAAACAAAGCATTACAGAGATTGGCTGCCATTGTTACGATGCTAATTGCCTGAGGTGTCATTTGCTCCCAAACAGAAAGAGGGGAAAAAAAACCTTTTTTTTCCCATTTTACCCTCTGTGTTTGTGGTTATAAACAAAGGAGAAGAGACAGAAAAGAGTCAGCAAAAACACGTGTAATGAAATTTGTCAAGCCTGTTCAACGCGTTCCTCTTTGAATATTGTCTTCTTTTCAACACACTTTTCCTCATCAGGCTCGTTTTCAAATTACATTTCCAGATGTTTGCCTCGACAGCTTCTGCTCTGGCAGATGAAAAGGCTTTAGAGGGAAATGCAATATTAACCACAAACTGAATAATAAGACACATCAATCAAGTACCACTGCCCCTAATTACCACATATCTGTCTCTAACTGCCTTTATCTCCGGGTATGAATGAGGCTTGCTGTAAACTGCAGCTCCTCTACCCTGACAGACATGTCAGCGCTGCCTTTTGATGCAGCGTGTGCTTCATTTGAAGCATGATGGATGCTGGTTCACTCTCTCTCTTTCTCTGTCTTTCTCTCAGGCAGATGCAGAACAGAGAAGCCACAGCAGCCATTTCAGTTCATTTCTTTGCTTTGCAGGGTGGCTGCTCACTCTTTCCCTCTTCTATTTGATTAATGGCAGCGTCTCTCCGGTGGCCGTTGTAATAAAGTCAAATGAGGTCTCGAATGGCTGAGGCTTTGTAGGATCAGCAGTGGGTAATTGAGGAGGTGGATGTCTCAGGTGGGGGTCTATGTCTGCTCTCTGTCCTTACGGCAATGAAATAGTGTTTCACTTTCTCCTTTGGCAGAGTTAGTGAAGTCAGTAATTGTGTTAGAGCGGCCCTGCTTCACTGTGCGTTGTCGTGTGTTTGGATGGTTGTGCTCGTGTTCGGTTTGAAAGGTTACAGAGCTGGTGGTGTGGAAGAAGCATGCCTCCTCCCTGAATGCATCAAAGTGTGCTCACTTTGTTTCCTGAATAATACAGTGGCAGAGGAGCGATAATTGAAACGTTGTAATCCACAGTATCATCTTTAGGCAACAATGATGTTCCTTTTGTCAGAGGGGCGCGTTTGGCTTCCCACGCTGAAATCTGTCACAGGAATTTCCAAAGAAATCCTGCCTGAAACCTGGTAATCCCTAGTATCTCCTTTCACCAGGCGAGATTTTTCTCTTTTGTGTGTGTGGATACTTAGCTTCATATGGGATTGCCTGCGATAGCGAATAGGCTATTTCGGAAGTTAATGGGTGATAGGTGTAGCAGAGCACTGCATTCCTACTGGGAATATGGCTCACCAGTTTCCCCCCTCTTTGGTTCAACTTCAGTCCATTTTACAAAAACAACACCCAGCCAACAAAACACAGCTCCACACACACACAATGTGACCTAAAGATAGACTGGAGAAAGTACTTCATGAATGTGTCAGGTCTGGCATCACAACCTGACTGTTTATTGTTCTATTGTGTCAGTATTTGACACGCCAATCAAACTCTCCACCGCCATTCACACTGAAGACATTTATAAACTGTTTTATGTTATGTGACAAGGTGTCCCTGCCTTCTCTTAGTATTTTTTCAATAAACCTATTGCACATCACTGTCAATACCACAAATGTTTACGTCACCACGTGTTTTTAATCTAGCAGGGTAGAGATTTTGGAAAACGTTTAATCTCCTTTGACATTTAAACATTATTGCAGTAAACAGATTAAAAAAAAAAATCCATAATACACTGGACAGGACCTGCTGTGAGCCATTAGGAAAAATACAAATTCAAGCAGAGGGTCACTGAGGGAGGTGGTGAGGTAAAATTGTGTAAAAAATAATAAAAAATAATAGTACTACCTTTGGTGGTGCTGAACGGACAGCTCCTGTAAGGTGACTTCATATGACTGTTTTTGCTGCTCTATTCTCTGTCAAGTGTTTTCACTGTCTTGACTTTTTGATTTTGATGATAAGAAGGGCCAAAGACAATCACATAAGGCTAGACAGAAACAAACAAACAAAAAAAGATGCTGCAGATCGGAAACAAGTGCCTCAAACAATCACTTGATGTTGGCTCCATGTTTAATTTTCTGATGTGCAAGCTCTTCTTCTATGGTTCTATTTTGCCATCCTCTATCTCCCACTGATTGTTACTTTGTGAAGTTATTCCACCTAATGGCAACACATGCGTAGAGATCAAAACTATTCTGTTCTTTAGAAGTAATAGAGGGTGGGCTTTGTAATTGCGGGTGAAACTGCGCGTGTAATTGTAATTGCATATTACATATTACATGAGCAGCAATGGAGAAAGAAATGAGTGCCACCGGAAGAAACGTCTCTGCAACACTGTTTTAATTATAAATGGATTCCTTGGTAGAGCAAAAACACCACCATCAATTACTGCCCAGCACTAATTGTCATTTAACCACAATTTAGAAGGAAGGAGTAAAACGTTTTTTTAACCTGTTTAAGGTGCCCAACAACTACACAAGGGGAGCTAAGCTTTTAGAGATACTGCTTGTAGAGACAGAGACGTTAAACTTTGTTTTCAGTACATCCAACACTTCAACCTTCGTTAATGCGCTGTCCAGTAACTCCAAGCTCCAAAACAACAGACGTTTGCTGTATTATACTTAATGAGACAAGCTCAGCAGGAACTCGTGTCCCAATCACCCCTGTCCTCAGTCCCCCTCATTTATCACTTTCTTTATTTAATATTCACACACACACACACACACACACACACACACACACACACACACACACACACATAACTGACTAAGGAACTGTCAGTTAAAAAGAACAGAAACACTCTGTCATGCAGGAGTAGTAACAGTATATCATGCAGCATGTTGATAGAAAGATAGAAGTTAGTTATATAGCCAGAACTTTGTTACACACCCTAATTACAAGTGAATTTAAAGTAAATCCCCATAGTAATTCCTTTTTGGCTCATTAGTCAGAATGGAGGCAAAAATGAGTTGAAAACACGAATACCAAAGACGTGTCCCTCTGCTTTTCTTAATTGGTATCTCTACTGTCGTGCTGTTTCTGAGGGTGCGTCACCAAGGCAATCAAAAGGGGTTGAGAGAAAGGAAAGGGGAATTTGGTCAATAAGGTACCACATTTTGTGAAGAACCTCCTATGGAAGATTGCCAGACAACGTCGTCGATATAGGATGATTCTGCAAAACCCTGTGTTACATTCAGTGACGTTTTTCGTCTTAAGTCCAATGCAGATGCTTTGGAAATTTTCACCTTGTGTAATATCAGTACATGGCAAATAGCATATGGTTAAGGTTAGGAAAAGGTTGTGGTTATGGCAAATAAATGATGGTTAAGGTATGGTTAGGGTTAGGCAGCTAAACCACTTGGTTAAGGTTAGGAAGAAGTTATTTATGTCTGTATCATGCTACACACTTCTCCACCACCCTGAACTCCACAACCTTTTTGCCCCACCGAACATCTGCACTGGACATAAATTGTGAGGTTCAGATTCATATGGATGTAGTTACTAGGGATACTGGACTGGAATGAAAAAAAATACCCCCTACAGTATGTTAAACAGAAGCTGTGTTACAACTCAGTAGGTGTTTAACACTGACACTGTGTCTGTGGGCTTCTGCAGTAGGCCAGAAATCATACACCTCCTTTGGCTATGACTATATTGTTTTAATTTGTATGTGTCACATTTTCTTGCTGTGCCTCTCTGTCTCTTTTACCTCTTAGATCCTTTATTTTACCCTTAAATTTCTTTAGAGCCATTTCCACACTTTACTACAGTATTTCCAACACTTACTGTAAATGAAGCTATGAATCTTAAACACTTAGTGAAATATTCACACCCAAGATGCCTTATTTTATGGTTGCACAATTACATCAAATGGAAATATTTTAGATGTCTTGTGCATCTTTTTATACACATTTTATCTTTCAAGTTTTGAGTTCTCAACAAGCATTTAAAGTAAAGTTCTTTGTCTGGACAACTTTTGGCTGCACAGCGTGACTTTCATATCATCCCGAGCACAATGCAAGCTGTCCACAGATGCAGTTTGACTCATTAGATCGTACGAAGAGAATCTGACCTGACATTTGCTTGGACCTGCATGTGATCCTGAAATGATGAGATGATAAAAGCTGTGTCGAGTCAACCGTAACTGTAACCTCATCCAGAATTTGTTGTTAAAAGTCTATAAAACTGAAAACACACACATCTGTCAGCTTTTCCTTGTACAATACCCCACTCACTTTTTTGTGCTCAATGTCGTGTTTGTTTCTATATTTTCAAACTCTTACCTCTCGGCTCTATTCTGTTTAACTGACATTTACTTTGTTTGCCAAAAATGTTTGTTGTACATTTCTAAATGACAGCAAATCTATTTCCTTTGCCTTCTCCAAAAAACATAACCATAAACACAATCTGTGTCCAATGTGTTGTTTTCCTTGCAAGATAACCCAATTTGCAAAAATTGGTAAGCATTAGTGTCCATAAAATGAGGTTGCCACAAGTTGTTGTTATGGCATTCTAACAACAGCAGGCAGAATTCATCATCAGCAAGTGCCTTCTAGAGGTGAAGCCTCGTTTTCAGCACCCATTCGCCTTTATGCTTCCAAACATACTGATGAGTATTTGGTCCATTTTAATAGCAGCCGATAATCACCACCTCCGATAGGCTCCCTAAAGGACTCCCCCATGGCGCTTTTGCTTTCTTGCCTCCTACTCAGCTCGGTCACAGTGTGCGGTTTGTGGCCTGAAGATCAGTAAAAGCCACCAGGAGGCTAAACGCTTGACTTTCTTTTATTCTTGATCACCATTTTAGATAAAAGCTGCGGAGTGGAATGGATTAGGTGACCTGTGGGTGGGAACCTGGCAGTGAGACAAACCCAAACACTGGTGCAGCTGGAAGGCAATTCACCGACCAACATGCAGCACACTGAATTGACTGTGTGAAGTGTATCTTATTAAGGGGTTGTGCTCCTTTTGTTGTGTTTTTGTTACAAAAACGTGCATGTGTAGTATTTTACACATTTATACTTTTTGACATACATGGCAGTTTACAGAGGCAACCAGAACCTCATATACAGTGCAGAGCAAAGGGGCAGTTCGATGTGCACTAATAAGTTGGCTAACAGCAGTTTCCAGATGGTTCTGTGGGATGGTGAGTCTTTGGGGGATTGGGTAGAAAAGGTGCCAGGCTCTTGCAATGAAGCTGCTTTAGTTTTGAGAAATCTCTGGAGAGGTTTTGAAACAGATGGTTGTCTATAAGTGTAAGGTTGATGGCTGCCTTTCCTATCTCATCATTACCCAACCTGGAGTCATGCAGGTCTTTATTGGTGGGCAGCAGACAGCAAACGGCATGCTCAGTGAGTGTGAACAACATTCAGTTCGTTTCAATTGTTCAATGCTTTCTATTACTGATTTAACACCGCACTAATACTAATTGTGTGATTATTGAGCTTCTTATTACCAGCAGAGGAAAGTTCAATTTCTTGATTAGGCAGATGGTGTTCTCAAGGGGTCCACAAGGGCAATGTCATCTGCAGACATTAATAATTTAACGGATGAGTGGCAGAATGTAAAATCATTTGTGTAGTAGGGGTTATGGTGGTAAACATATTTTGTTGTGAGATAAGATCAAGTGGGAGATATATGTCAGGTTCTAACTCCATAAATTGCCTTCAATCTGTCAGAAAATGCCAGTAGTTTGAAGGATGATGTACCCTTGGACAATTTTCTATGGCACAGTTTTGAAACAAGACATTGAGTGTGAATCTGAAGTTCATAAAATGGTACTGGATCAAGAAACAGAGATAAAATCTAGGCTGATCATGTTACAGACTGCGGGCAGTCAAACGATGAAACACATTCAAAGGCAGGACACAAGAAATAGGGCTTCATTATGTCTGAGCTGTGAAAATGGTGGCAGGTAACTTTTATCTTCCTTGAGAGCAGGAAGTAGTTCCCTGAGATCTTAAAAGGACAGTTTCGGGTGATTTGGGTGTTATTATATCTTACAATTTTCATATGCATTCCCTGAAATGGAAAATATATTTGCTATACCAAACCAGTGGACTCACTATCCTACAATGACTCCAAATTGAAATCCCAACAAAGAACAACTCAGATGATTTTTGGCGATTAATGGTAATAAATCTGGTCTGAGCAAAGTGCCACAGGTCACCAATATCAAGTAATAAATAATAATAGTGAAAAAAAATCCAGTTCCTTATTATTTCAACTTATTCTTACTTATTCTTACACATTCAACATGCACAGTTCTTTGTGTCCTGTTTAGTTATTCTGTGTGCCTAGTGCATCTATTTGTACACCTATTGTGTGCAGGTATAATGGCTTCAGTTTCCAACAATGGAAAATGACATGAGCATTAACAGAATGCAAATACATTGAATGGCTATTGTTAAAATAACACCTTCTTCACTGTTGCACACTGAAAAAGTCAGAGCCGAAACATTTGTTGCTTTTATTCAGTTTTCAATGTCTAAATTCAATGCAGGGGGAAAAAATGGACTTTGGAGACAGTTTTTTTCTTTTTTCTTCTCTTGTGGCGTGCTCTCCTTTAAAAGCTGAATTCATCCTTCAACCTTTTTGCCCTTGTCCCTCAGTGGAAACCTCTCATTTTTCTGTGTTAATCGAAGTTGAGCTGTTGCGCAGAGTGAATCAATGAGGGGCTATTCTTTTCTGTAGATCCCTTTGGTAAAGTGCTCTTCTGGAAGGCCTCCAGCACAATGCCACTCTCAAGAAGTCTGATTATGTACTATGGCCCTAGACACAAGCTCTTGTGCTTCGGGTTATGTGCATGCTTTTGTGCTTCTACTTGAACACTTGTTTGGAGCAGTTACAGAAATGTTCATTCATATAATAATGTGAAACTTTGACTGTAACTTTAATCCAGAACTTTGAGAACGTTGGACTAAATGTGAAAGGTTTCATGTCAATCATGTATTATTTCTGTTTTGACTTTTCTGTTTTCATATTTCACTGCATATAGCACTGAAATTTGTGGCCTATCATTAGCGCAACAGTAAGCACATTTTAACTTGAAGAGACATTTCATAAATTATGTACACATACAGTACTTACTGTTTATATACCATCTAAACTGTAAAGTCAAAGTTAATCAGATTCTGCTTTTTAGCCGTGCTAGCAGCATGTCGGTCTGATCAGTCCACCACTTTGGCCCAAACTGAAATATCTCAACAACTGCTGGACAGATTGAGAAGACATTTGCACAGACATTCATGGTCCCCATACGATGAATCCTACAGACTTTGGTGGTCCCCTGACTTTTCCTCTAGTGCCACCATGTGGTTGACCTTTGTGGTTTTCAGTGAAAGTCTTTTCAACTTTTTGATGGATTGCCATGAAATTTGGTTCAGACATTCATGTCTCACTCAGGATAAATTGTAAAAACTTTGGTGATCCTCTGACTTTTCATTTAGCGCTGTCATCAGTTCAAAGCTTCCATGACTCAGTACCTGCAAAACTAATGACATTCCCATTCACCTCAGCCATAGTTTGCATTTGACACTAATTAGCAAATGTTAGCATGCTAAAATGCTAACCTGAGATGGTAAACATGGTAAACATTATAGTGCTGCAGGGATGACATATTTTTGTAGGCCAACCCAGAAGTTGGCATCGCCCTGGTTACCTCGACAAAAAGCCTATGGGATATTTTAAGTTGGATTTTGTATTATTGCAGAAAATAAGCTCTGTGGAAAGCAAAAGTTTATGACATTGACACGTTTTGTTCAGCAAGATAATCTTTACAAGTGAACACCACTTTTATGATTTTTAAAGTGTAAATGCGATCGCCAGAAGTAAAAAGCTAACATTAGGCTATAAACGAACTACGCCACAGTCACATGACTTCAATGTCACCACGAGTTCGAGGCGTCTGAGGCTGTAAAGGCGGACTATGAGTTTTTGTGTTTGGTGTGATCACGTTTAATGTCCCACAACCTCTGTAGTCTCTTTTAGCCACTTGTTAGCAACCGTCTTTTTAAAGACACGTAAAAGCTTCAGAATTCATGGGTGGGGTATTTACCAACGTCTTTTATATCGCAGAACAAAACGTGAAAATATCTTACGCTTGTGTTGACCACAGACCTTATTTCAGGCATCTAACCAAAAACTCATTCAAAAAACCCACTGACTTCGAGATGAGGGAACCGGAAGTGCAAAAATGCGAACTCATTTCCTGGTTTTAGGACTCATTGCCACCATGACCAAAAGAGTTTCTTGTAACAATATACTTAAATGTGAAACGGAAAATTGATTTTTATGGTATACACAGTGACACACATTGTAAGCTGGAAAGAGAACAGAGAGTAGCTGCCAGATTTGCCCAGTGAGTTACACACTTTCAATCCTCCCTCCTTTTCTTGTCCTTCTAATATCCCCCTTGGCAAAATGAATTTAGCCGTTCCTTATTCACAGCAGCTTTGTTAGTTAGCTTAAGTCTTTGACTCCCTGAAGATTTCTGTAATTACAGATTCTCACCACTGTGTATGTATGTGGCTGTGTGTGTGTGTGTGTGTGTGCCAATATGTCCATGGGTCTTTGTGCTTTATGTGCAAGTGTAATTTTTTAGGTTTACATGTTCTTATGGGCGATAATATGTCTCTGTTTGTCAGTGTTCATGCGTGTGTGTAATATACAACCCTCCTTTGTTTAATATCGGAGGTTCAAAAGTGCTCCTGTGTGTACCCTGTGGGTCTATGAAGCATTGTGTTAATGGGTAGGTTATATTATGCATGCACCACTGCTTTGACTCTTCTAAGACAAATAAAAGAAATTCTTTATTTTCAGGCGCACTGAGTTATTGCAAGAAGAGCTTTCTAATTTGCCCAGGTGCAGTTCAAAGAATAAAACTTGGTGCCGGCCTGACACATTTATTAGATTACTGTTTCAGGTTCTCAGTAATATGAGGGAGCAGTATCTTGTGTGTGGCACCCTCAGGAGGTCTATCCTCCGTGACTGAGACAAATTACAAATCAAGTCAGAGTCTGAGTTTTTTTTCTTTTTGCTGTTGCAAATCAATAGCGAGGTGCAAATGAGATCTTACTCAATCGTGTTCATCTCCTTCTTCCAATATTTTCTTAAGCAACGAGATGGGTGGGATTTTTGGCATGCACAGGCATATAAAAGGGATCAAATCCAGCAGGAGACAGATTGTTAACACCAACTGATTTGTTTTCCCTTCTGTGAGTTATCCAAGAGCAGAATTATGAATTTTATATGTACAAAATATTACACTTATAACATTGGACACAGAGAGCAAAAGATCTTGAGGATTGCTGCTCACACACAGAGATATACAGTATATGCCTGTGGAGATGTATACTTATTGTATAAAGTAAAGTCGAAACGATTAATCAATAGATAGAAAATCAATCAAATATTCTTACAACTGATGAATTATTTGCCACTGTTCAAGCAAAAATGGCAAGCATTACCTTGTTCCAGACTCTCAATTGTGAGAATTTGCCACACTTCTTTGTCTTATATGATAGTAAATGGAATATCTTTGGATTTTGGGCTGTTGGTTGGAAAAAAACAATCTGACATCAGACATTACTTTGGGCTTCTTATTTTGATGGTCATATTTCAGAATTTTCTGACAATATATACACATACAGTGTGCACCCTTTTAAAAAGGCTATTATTAATCAACATACAACTAAAGCATTAAAGTATTTTTCAGCCAACTAATGACCAGAAAACATGGGGTTATGCTTGAAAGCCTGTTCCTGTGGCTGTACACCACGTTGTTTACTGTACAGTAGCTATAGCTGCTTTGCTCTGCAGCTACTGTATAGCCACAGCTTGTCAGCACAGCGCAGATTCAACTCCTTTGTCTGTTGATTTTTGCTTTTCAGTGGCCTTAAGATAACGGGCTATTTCTGGGAAGACCCGAGAGGGGAATTGATTCGGTTACAGGAGATGAAGGAAGGAATGAGCCGAGAAGGATGTAGATATGGAGTCATTTGTCTTTTGAAAGCTGTATTTTTTTTGGCTGATGGGGTGCCAAACGTCTGTGAGTGTGTAGGATTTTAGGTGATGAAAACACTCACAGTTTCCTGCATCAGTCGCCCATGTGACCAGGATGGTTTCCCCACTTGAAGATCGATGGTCGAGTCTTTCACTGTGTGGACCAAAGGTCTCCATCTACCTCTTAAAACACGCTCACCTCTGCACAAAGAGCAGAAAGCACTTATACGCACAGCTGGAGAGCACTTTACCCGTCTTTTGACCTAATGTTTGTTCTTTTGTCTCCTATGCAATATGCTTTTCGTGCCGCTACTTTGTCAAAATAGCTGCCTGGGTTACATTTACTGGCAAAACTATGAATTAGGCAATTAACACACATTCAAAATAACCACAATAAACTTACAACTTACGATTTCTAAGTCAACTCAAGCTTTTTAAACAACACAGTTGATCCAAAATAATTTGCAGTACAGACACAAATAGGAAAAGAGTGAACAAAGATAATAGAATAAAATCACAAGTTCATAATGTACACACAGATAACTGAACGACCGACCGAACAGACAGACAGCCCCAGATAAACACAGGAACATACAACAAGGGCAGTTAAAGGCAGTGGGTAGTGAGAAGACCTGGACTGTAGGGACAGACAGGTCTTTGGTCAGAGGATCTCAGGTCTCTGACAGCAAAGTATGAGGACAGGAGTTCGCTAATGTAAGCAGGGAAGGCCATTCAGTGCTTTGTAGACAAGAAACAAGCTTTTCAACTTCAGCTCTAAGAGGAAGCGAGAGGAGGGAGGAGAGAGTTGGAGTAGTATCTGTCTTTCTTGATAATGTTAAAAGCCTTGGCGCAGCACTCAGAACAAGCTGGAGACAGAATTAAAAGGTCTGAGTGATACCGAAATATAAAGAGCAGCAGTAATGAAGGTGGATGGATATGAAGGTGTGGATGACTTTCTCCAAGTCAGACACAGATATAAATGGTCCTGACTGCAAACAATGCAGAGTTGATTGAAGCTGGATTTACCTGATTTCTTTGTCCATCTAAACTTCAATCTAATATGAAGCTAATATGATTCCCTGATTTGTCCTCATGGCTTCATGGAAACACAAGGTGTGGAGTAAGAGCAGGCATTGTCACACCAGCTTTCAAAAGGACGGGATTTCGCAGCAAAATCAGTTCATTAATGGATTTGCTTTTAACGTCATTGACGCAAGAGCAAGCCGTCTCAACAGAGCTGATATTTGAGGGAATGGAGAGCCAGAGAATCCAAAAGGGAGGAAGCTATCGTAGTTTACGGTGTTCTGTATTGCACCACCCACTTCAACTCTTTTTTGAATGACATGGTGTGCTATCCTGAGAATAAAATGCTAGGGGGCAGTACATGACCCACTGCAGACACAGTAGAAAGGAGCAAGCAGAGCAATTTTTACTGATTAACCCAGCTGGCTAGCGTGTCAGCGGTTAGCTCACCAGCTACATCTTTCTGGTGTGACTGGGCCTTTAGTATTGTGGACT
Source organism: Oplegnathus fasciatus (assembly GCA_003416845.1). Classification (NCBI taxonomy): domain Eukaryota; kingdom Metazoa; phylum Chordata; class Actinopteri; order Centrarchiformes; family Oplegnathidae; genus Oplegnathus; species Oplegnathus fasciatus. Next base: position 58,663 of record NTHP01000671.1, read on the forward strand.
GATTTTCTTCCATTCATGTGTAGAAAGTATGTCCTAGAGGCAGTTATGTTAGTTTATTATAGTTATCAGTCATTAAATGTGAGTAAATTTGGGTGTCACAACAAACAACACAACATAGGTAAGCAGGCAACATCCTAATATACAAATTCCATTTCATGGGCATTACAGTTCAATTTCACCTGTCACCTTCAAGGACTAAAGGATGTTGTCTTTCTGGTGTTTTTCTCAATTGGTTACGGTTGTTTTCTGAAAACAAACCCCATGTTCTCAGAGTGCTACACACAAATTCAAAAACACACACAAAAGGCAAAACTCAACGAATCTCCTGCAAAATGAAAAATAATGTTATCATGTCCTCTCAATATGTTTTTTTGGATTTTGTGTTCAAATGACACACACACACCATCATATGAATAGACACTTAAGAATCAATTGAACACTGATGTGCTCAATATAAAACACTGCTATGAATGGAAAACACTATGAAGGCCTCATCAGGAGACTCGTGCCTTTGGCATGTTCAGTGTTACACTTACTACGTACAGTGCAGTAGTCAATGTGCAATATTTCTGTATTATGTTTTTATATTCAAATATAAAAACACAAAAACATACTGTAACACTAACAAAAATATGTTGTTGTTTTTTCCCCCAAATACATCCCAACAAACATCAAATTTAATGTGTAAATTGTTTTACATACAGAACAAATAGTAGAAAAATATACTGTATACAGTGTTTCGGTCTGGCCAGAGCACCTCATCAACATCACAGGCAATGTATCGCCTAGCATGCTTTGGTCCGCCTCCTCCCCATCCTCCTCCTCTTACTCTCACTCCTACTATGTTGGCTTCCATTGCTCCAGAACAGAAGGCTTTTAACACCTGTGGCCATTTTATTGCTCAAGCTCTGATTGCTAATCGAACAATGGTGCAACATGTGTTTGTGAATAGTCAGAGTGGATAGTAGGACATTTAAGTTTAGCACTTTGAATGGCAGTGTGTTCCATGTGAACACAAGAGATTTGTTTTCATGAAGATTGTGCCAAACGTAGAGAATTTTGTATAGTGTTTTGAAAAAAGTGTTAGAACCACAATCTGAGTGTAAAGCAGGAAATGTGCTTGTATTTTGGCAGAATTGGTTCAGGTTGGTACATGAATGTTGTGGTCATTGTTTCTCAAGTACCAGTGTTAGTGTGTAAACAATTGAGAAAAATTGTATTTGACAGGCTGCCAGCCCTTCAAATACCTAAACACAGGCACACACACACACTTTACATAGAGACATTACTAAGGCATAAGCACAAATATATTTACTAGTGTAGTCATTCCCCCTCTGCACTCTGTTTGAGTTAAGCGTAATAAGCGAGACAAGGGGGTCAAGCTTTTGATGGCCTTTCTGATTCTCAAGTCTTGCCATCTCTTTTTTCTTTTGAAATGGAGGGATGTGACAGATGTGAATAAGCACGTAACCTCAATCTGCATTAGATGATAATACAGAAAGGCAGGGATGTCAAGGTTCAAACTGGCACTGTTCATGATCATGATACTGGACCTTTGCTCCATTATCTAAAACTGCTAACACATTACAATCAGACTAGTTATAAATTCTTTAGAAACAGGGTAGTCAGCAAAATGGGCTATATCTTGCACAACACATTACATTGAGGTAGTTATCAGCTATCATAGAAAAGGTTTACAGTATGTTACAGCCAGTTAAATTCCTCAGGGGTATCTCAGGCTGAGCACATGGCCCCATGGAGTAATATTAAAAAAATGTAATTAAACAAATATCAAACATGAGTGAGACTGTAAATGTCAAGAAATGTCAAGAATGAGCTGCATCAAATTGACCTTTTGTTGTTGAGTATAATCAGGAAGACTACTTCATAGTTGGAAAATGAACATGCTTTTACTCTTGCAGTGGCTTTTATTGATCACTTACTATAAGAACCAAGAGTGGACAAATGGAAGATGCGTTTCCTTTAATTTCTGCAAAGCTCTCATTGTTTTCTCTCTTTGCTCCTCAGAGGGATCCCAGGGAAGAAATGTGGCACTATCGTCTTGTCTGCAGAGGAGCTGAGCAATTGTCGAGTGAGTAAGCCATAATAATCTCCCCTGCCAAACACACATTAGCAGGCAAACATCTGTCAGCAAAGCCTGGTTAAACAGACTTCGCACATAAAGTGGATTGAGCAGGATGGAAGCTCAGAGGGGCAAATGAAGAGTCGGCGCACAGCCACAGACAAAGGAAACTTCCTGTTGACTTTGTTTAGCCCACTTTGAGAAAGAATCTGCAGTGATCAAATAGCTGAAAAAGTCAGTGTTCAACCCATCTGTCTATTAAGAAACTGTCTGTTCATCTGGCTGGGTCTATTAACTTTAATCCTCTTTGAGTACCGACTGAAATCTGCTGTAGTATCAAGTACAGCAAACTTAGTCTTGTTAACTTATTCTTTGGTCTGATATTTCATCATTTAAATAATAATTTTAGTCATTTTAGATTGTACTTTATTTAGTACTGTATGTGCTTGTATGGCTGATTCACATTAAGATAATATTAACCACTGATCCATAGTAAAAGTTTGGATTATTTTGTAAGTCCACACTTACATTCTTTTTTTTTTGCACTGCACATCGCCTAAGCTAAGGAGAACACTAGCTTTGTACTGTTCCCTGACAACTGGAGTACCTACAGAGGCAGTAGGCCTCTTCCTCGTATGCCTCTTCTGTGGCTAAAGTGCCCTGAGAGCCACTGCCATCCATCCCGCTAGCCAAACATGGCTGATGCAATAGTGATGATCAATCTGTCTCTGTCCCTTGTGGTCACATACTATGCTGCCGAGCCTCCACACAACTGTTTGCCCCCAACCCCCACATGACATGCTTATAAAGTATTCTGGCTCGGAGCAACCAGGCAGAGATCGAGGGTTTACATACCTTTTAAAAGAAAAAAAATCTAGTATAAAAAAAAGTATAAGTATTTATACTTCAATGTGAGGTATCAAATAAAAAGTATTGTTTGGTATCAGTACTGAAGATCAGGTATTATAGTGGCAGTCTATCTATAGTCTATTTATGTACGTATCTACATATCTACACTCCCCTCCAAAAGTATTGGAACAGTGAGGCCAATTCCTGTATTTTTGCTGTAGACTGAAAACATTTGGGTTTGACATCAAAAGATGAATATGAGACAAGAGATCAAC
>NTHP01000671.1:66883-100539 GCA_003416845.1 Oplegnathus fasciatus
CGCTTCACTGTTAAGAAGCCTTCAAAACAGAGGTCTGTAAATCCTAAATCCCACAGGATTTCTGACAAATGCAGCCCACTCCCTCCACATCTAGCAACAATGTGTCTTATTAAAATCTGTTGTGCTTGTCCTACAGGGAAAATAAGACTCATGTACTTTCTATTGACTTCTCTGGACTCGCTCAATTGTTATTAAGCTACTTTTAAAAGATGTGAACTAAAAGTATTAAATGCCTTTTAAATAATAAACAAAAAGCTTTAACTTGCACAGTGGAAACATGAATTTCCTCTGATATATATTGTTGCTCACAACAGAAGATACAAACTAGATGCTGGAACCTCAGGCGGATAAGTCTAGTCTCATCGTTTTATATATGAAATTTCATGAAAATATTGACTGCCTGCTCCTGCCTACATTAAAGTAATCATACTGTATTACTGAATCCTATAGAGTCTTACTTTGGGACCAACAGGATCTCAGTCCAGATGCAGCCCCTCTACTGCAAAGCAATCTAATGCTGGTTCACGTAGGAATTCTTCTTTTTTTTATTTCAAACATATTCGCAACAGGATATGTGAGCAGTGCAGAGTGGGAGCAGAGCAGCGTGATTTTGCCTGGAGGGTCTCTCTGTGTTCCCTCTCACTTCGAGATAAAGCTCCATCACACGTACAAGCTGATACAACCCCGGGAGGATTTCCATTTCCCTTTATTTGCACAAATTTAACCGCTGGACTGTTTTGCAATCTGTGTCTTTTGGCCACTAACAGCCAGTGGAGATATTCCACGATTAACGGTATGGATGTTTGCTGTGACAGATTCGTGAGTATGTCTGTCTATATGTGACAGAAACTCCAGTTTTTTGCCCTTCTTTCTTCCAGGCCCTGTACTTTTTTGATCCTTTGATTGTGCATTTATGGCCATCCGGAAAACCAGAGTTTTGATGAAACATTCTCATTTGGAGTCGAACCTCACTTCACATGACAGATCTATGTCTGTTCGCCTCACTTCCTGTGCTTCCATTCACTTTGCTGTCTTCTTTGATGCCTCTAAATGTCACTTTCACATTGTGCAATAAATCAAAAGGGCAGCATTCACCGCATTTGCTACAGAGCAAAGTGGAACAGGTTTCCTCTTAGCGTGAGCCGAGAACAAGTGGGATAGAGAAAATATCAAATGTAGAAAATAGAAAACCTGGAGCAGCTTGGAGTGGTGCGATTAGAAGATGCTTTGAGTAAGGACCAGAGATTGCTGCCGTTCCATTCCGCTCACGTACACTGTTTGGCAATCCTTATTAAATGCTACAAACCAACAAGACAACATAAATCACAGATTTCGTATCCTCTGGCTTTAAATCAAGCAAGAAAAAAGGAAGCTAATCCAGGCAAGGAATTACCTATTTGTGGAATCCCACATGTAAATCAATGCATCACAGCATTTTAATCATAAGTTTGAGTGTGTCCTCATGCGTGTACACTGTGAACACACAGAGAGCCACCATACAAACAGCAGGGAGTCAGTTGTCAATGCTTATCACCACCTTCCCTATCTCCTTTCCTCCCCTTTTTCTCCTCCCAACCTCATCACTTTGGTCTTTAAATCGAGTCACTATCCTTTTTTTCCCTCCGTTTTCACCTTTGTCATATATCTTCTTTACACATTTAACCCCAAGAGACAAACACTGGCTCACACTAATTCATGCCTATGTGATTTTAATGTAAATGCACTGGTTTGGCCCCTGCACTACACTTTTACTACCTCTCCTCTTGTCTTCTCCCCATCTCTTCCCTCTTTATTAGTGCAACTATAACTCTTTCTGCAGTAACACACACACCGTTCGTCTCGTCTGTCACAAACACTCCTTCCTTACTCCCCTGGGGGTGTGAATGTGTCTATCTAGCCTGGCCCCCCTCTTTAAATATTGATACTCTGATTCTCTCCATATTAGCAAATGGCTGTTGATCACAGACCTTTGCAGAAGCGTGTGTTCGTGCCACAGAGCCTTAATGAGGCAGGAGCAGATGCATATTTAATATCCCCAACACATTCCATCACCATAAATGCTTTTATTAGCTCTGCAGAGATTTCTGGGTGTGTCCCTCCACTCGCTGACGTCAAAACCTTAGATTATTTTGTGAGCAACTTGGTCAGCGAGCCACTGGAAGTCCATTTGTTAAACTGAAATAAAGCTGACAGAGTGACAGTATTGGTTGATTTAATCCATTGTGGTCCAGTTGGGCGCAGGAGCAGCACTAATTGAGCCTTTAGACTGTTGTTACTTATCAAAATAATATCTTGTTATGACCGTATGATGTGGATTTGTTTAAACACAGATAGCAATTAATTTAGTAATGGGTTTTGCTCAAGAAATTGCAGTTTAATTTACTGTCTTATTTTCATCATGGTGATATTATACCCAATATTGTGCTTTTTTATTCTCCTCTCGATAGTTTAACTGATCTACCTTAAACCTTTTTTCCCTTAAGACTAAACGTGCTGTGGTTAACATGACATGGTCGACGTGGGTGGTGAGGCAACAACATGACAAGTTAACAGACACTGTAAGGTTGCAGCAGGAGAATCCACAACACTCCTTCAGGGCCACACAACTGACACACAAACTTACTGTAAATGTTTCCAGCGAGCTTGCCTTTGATCTGTTGTAGTAGGTGCCTACACGAAGAGAGCCAATGCTGCATACTTGCTAAATTTAATCCAGATTTCTGGCAGTGATTTAACATTTATTAACATCCATACATTTGAATTAGCAGCAAACAACAACAAACAACAAACAAACGAGCAAAACGGTAACAAATCAACTTGGTTTGTACACTGCATGGATTCATTATATGTTGCAAGATTAATGAATAATCTCAGTTTGTCTCATACAAAAGCTGCTGGTTATATTATGCTTGTGTGCCTAATATGTTAGTGAGCTCAGACATATTGTATGCACATAGTGTGCATGCAGGAGGAGGTTATCAGACAGGAAAACTGACTGTTTTTAAAATTTGACTGAATGAAAGTGCTGTGATCTTACTGCACTGTATCTTGCACTTCAGCCTCGGGAGTGACTTAAATCTCAGTCTGTGGATAGTTGAGCCCCGGAGAAAACTGGAGCCCACGGCTGCTTCTTTAATCACTTTTATTATTAGATGCGGGTACAAACATTCTTCACAATGTGTCTTCAGAGTTTTAATAATTTATGTGCGCCGCAATCCAGTGCAGCCTAAATTGCAAGGTTGAACACTGCTTTCATGTGTAGAGAGACTACGATGACACAGTCAGTACTTGTTGAAGTTAGGTAGAAAACACACACAGACACTCACATCCAGTATCCAGGGATAGAAGACAGAAAGCGACAGAGATTAACTGAAATCTGTTGCAACAGCAAATATTTATACTTCCACATGTTCAGATGACACAAGCATTCAACTGCTTGTGTGCCAATCAGCACGCAGCATGGGCGCCAACATCGCCCAGGAGGATTATAGGAGTGTTTTTAAGAGAATGAAACAGAGTGAGAGATTGAGTAGGAGGGTTGTGTGAAATGGCAAACGTGGTGTGTATGTGTCCTCAGGCTCGGGGTAGAAATACAGATAAAGTTCCCCTCGCTGCTGGAGTGGAGTGGATGTGTTCACGAGTGTGTCGGAGGGAAGTGTGTGCTGCACGGTGCCTGGCTGCGTGTGATAAAGACACAGAGAGGACACCGTGGCAAGATGCGTACAGGAATTAAAATGGGCATCGGCATATGTGGGCATGAAACACTCCCGCTCTCACTCTCACTCTCACACACGGTCTGTCTCACCTGCAACCTCACACACATTCTTTTGCTGATTTGCCACTCGGCACATAGCCAGACACAAGGTGCAAGCTGCAACATTAAAAAGCTATTAAGCTATCATTAGTGGCGCCATGGCTGCCTAGTGTAAGGCCTCGGGCTCTGACAATCCACTGTTATAGCATCTGAACACACTGTAATGAACCCACTGTGTTTCAGAGATTAGCTGCAGCCCATATGCCAGAGATAAGTCGGGCCCCTTCCCTGCACTGCCACCACACAGGGAGAGCCAAGGACAGGGAGGTGTAATAGTAAACAAGTAGTACAAGCCTCAACAGCAGGCTAGTGATTTATATAAGGGGTTGGTAAAAGCACAACATTTCATGAAAAACAACTTGTGGAGAAAATGCACAACCAGGCTTATTTGTGAGAAAGAGAGAGGGTGTACTACAGAGAAAGAGAAAGAGTTGGTTTGCAGTGAGAATTAATCTCCCACCATCTGCTGCTGGTCTTTGATTTATTTAAGGTACAAATAATGTTTTTATGGTCTTTGCTAGTTCATCTTTTGAATCCACAATAGCCTCAGTTCACCTTCAGACACAGTTAATTCTTCATATAAATATACCACTGTGCACCACAAAGAATATTGTTAACTGATTAATTGTTGCCAAGCTAATGATAATAATACAATGCAATTCAGTTTCTGAAAATTACATCTGCTGTTTGTGAATCCAGGTGATATTATACAAGAAAGTCGGATTGAATCTGGTCACGTGAAGGGCAATTTCGGAATAGCAGAGAAGCAGCATGCTGTTCTCAAAGCAAGATATAATGAGGAGCTACTCTAGAGATGATCGTCATGTTTTACTGGCCTACTGTTGTGAAAAGATTGAAAATGCTGCATGCTTAATGTGCTTAAAATCTTGGGGCTGAAGACTAGAGACAAATCTGGGGTTGTGGAGTTACAGTATATTATCCACTACTAGCATAACACACCCAAATTCCTGACCGAAGTGACGGCGGTTGAGATGCATTGTGGGTATTGTAGGCGCCAGATTTTGACAAGGAAGAAGGACGCATGAAATAAAACAGAGAATATCTCTGGTTCTGCTGCATTGATTTTTATCCTTTTATTAAAAAACTGTCCATCATGAGTCTGACAAAGTTATAGGAGTGCAATATTAAATAGGTGGAGTACTTTTAAGTTCTCTCATTTGGACCATATTTGCTGTAGGTGACCTGAACTATGTCCAGAAGTTGCTGAGCTGAATTAAGGTTTACTCTCCCAACTAACAGCTTTGTTTGTGTTTATGTTTTAATAAGTTTTGTGATTTTATAATAATAATATTTTTGCAAAAAGCAAATGTAAAATTACTTTTCACCCCGACAACATAGGTATGGTAAAGAGATCATCTTCCAGGCTGAGCCACACACTGAAGAAACATGCTATGCTAACCTATCTAGAACATAACTTTGATATACGATATAATGGGGACTAATCATGATTAATAATGCTGGTATCATTTGCCCACATTAATTCAGAGGTAATTACAAAAAAAATATTTACAATATACAATATGATGGATTGATATTGCGATTCTTTGAAATGTTTCTTAATAACTAAAACATCATATTTTAACCTAAATTATAATGAAAAGTTCTGGATATGGCTCTCAACTGAGAACAACATTAAGTGCACCATCATGATTAATTGGCTAAAACAAGAAGCAAAGCAGCCCTCAAACCATATTAGAAAAACACAAAGCCCAAAGCAGAAACTGTGCTTTGTGTTTGATGTTTCTCTGAGGCTGAAATATACTTGAAGCATCTGATGCTTTCCAGATGCTGTGACAGGTATCAGAAGATGTTAGCTTGATGACCATTACTCATGCTAGAATTAGACTTGGTAAGCAGCTGGCACTAATGTTAGCAGGAGCGCTGGTGGGTGGATACGGTACTATGGTTAGGGATTACAATGCCTGCATACTTGAACACACACACACACACACACACACACACACACACACACACACACACACACACCATTAGGCTGTGTTTATAGATAAAGCTAGAGTGTATGGTGGGCTGACTGCCAGTAGTTCATAGAGTGAGAGCATTTGAGCAGATGACATTCACACTACACAGACTAAAACAATGGACAGTCATTACACCCACATCCTTATAGAAATTAGTGGAGTAGTATTTTTCCAAAATAAATATTAATGTATAATGTGATTCATGAAATAGATGAATCGTGAAATAGCCTTTCTTTCCTTTTTTCAGCAGCTGTGTTACATTTGTGGGTATTTGTATGGCGTGTGTGCGTGTACACTATCTGTCCTTGTATGCTTGCGTGTGAGGATGTACTGGAAAGGACACTGAGTCCTACTATTCTTACACTCACTCTGAAACTAACTGTGCTCTTCTCCAGCAGTTAGGTGGTGACTCATGGTGGCTGTGATGAAATAATCACCCAACAATAAACCCACCTGAACTGAACATTCATTAGGTCTTCTACTCAATCATGTTAATCGACAGCCATGTACCTTAACTCTGAATATTCTGCCTTAGCTTATGCTAATTTAAAATCTTATACTTCATCAGATACAGCATCAGTTCCTTCACAGTGGTATAGAAGGACCATTTTAGTGTTACTCAACCTAAATCTCCATTGACCAGTATTTTTGATATTTACATTGCCACTGTGAGTCGCTAGTACTGCCAATCCCACTGTGAATCAACACCACACCTGCAGCACTTTTACTTCATTGTTTTGGTTTCACCAATGGTTAATGGTTCCTAATGGCACTGAAACATGCAAAATTGTTACCATGCTCAAAGTACAGCTGGGCATGCAGTTGCAGCTGACAAAGTACAGAATAGAGTAATGACAGTTGAGAAAAATCTAAATATCTACAGTTTAGCCGGACAAGGTGATATCCTCCGTACAGACAAAAAAACTTTTTGATTTGGATGACAATGTAGCCTTTCCTCCAGCCCCGCCCTCAGGTCAAAATTTACATTCTGTGCCTGATTAGTGTATTGTCTGATTTTCCTCTATCCGGCTGTTGGTTTTCTGGTGTATCACAACCATTACAGCCTCACAGGTCTGCTAGTGTGGCTATTATTGCAGTAGCTGTTGTGAGTGGATCAATGTGCATATATGCTCACCTTGGACAGACTTATTTGCCCTAATATACTTGTTGCTCTAATAAATCTAATAAAATATAAATAGCTTCTCTGTTTCTCTGTGAAAAATAAGATATTCACAATATGCCAAGAAATATAAATAAGGGTTAACACACACAAACATAGACACAGTTTTCATGCAGTATTCATTATCTTATTGTGTGATGCACAGACAGCTGCCTCCATCTGCTGCCCCACTGTAAGCTGTGAAGATAAAAGAGAAAAAATAGGGAAAGAAGAGCGAAATAGGCCACATAAATAATACCTTCCATTCTTTAATCCTGAAGAACTTGATATACCCCCACCCCCACCCCCCGCCAACCTACTGTATCTCACACTTCTCTCCCAACATCTCCATGCATCCCTGCAGGACAGTGCCACTATGCAGTTCTGTGCCAACAAGCTGGACAAGAAAGACTTCTTTGGCAAGTCGGATCCCTTCATGGTCTTCTACAGAAGCAACGAGGATGGAACGTGAGTGCTTGATGTGATCTTGTTTTATCATTCCAAGTGTTTCAAAAGGTGGCTGCAAGTGCTGGTGCTGCCAAATGGACTGCTGTTTGAGGAAGCCCACTAAGACACACATATTCCACTGAGATGTAGCCCTGGTACGGTGAAGTGACTGCCATCAAGAGCCACACTGTGTTACCAAAGCTTTCCAAAGTCCATGGTGCGAAAAACACTGTCAGATATTAGGTTGCCTTTTTTAAAGCAGGATAAATGAGCTTCTACAAGAGCCTGGAAAATCACATTTGGGACATTAAGAAAAATGAGGTTTAAAGTACAATATCATAAAGGTTAAAATAACATAATAAAAACTTGAAATGGAAATCATCTGGGAAAGAGGGAGAGGCAAAAACAGAGGGGGCATTAGAGGAGATTCGGTGTAGTGGAGAGGGAGAATATATTTACAGTATGAGAGGAGAGCTGCACTGGTTACTGAGGCATGCACAACTTAAGAAGCTGCATACAGAGGCAGGTATTCTGTTCACACCACAACTCCCATGACTCTGCCTTACATAAATGACTCCAGGAGAGCAAATAGGAAAGAGAGGCAATTACTGTAAAAAGCATAAAAGCAAGAAAAAAAAATAACACAATCTGCATTTTCCATCAATAAGAAAAACACTGTCAGTTTCTGAGGCAATTCACGTAGCATAAAACTCCTCCATCTCCTCATGCTTTCCCAGAGTGCTGTTCAGCCTCCCAAGGGGTTGTGCAGTTGTGGCAGCGTCAGCCCTATCTAGCCGGAGATGTTTTAGCAAGTGCTTCATTAGTCGTCTTCTAGCTTTTCTCAGTATTTTTTTTTCATACATAACAGGGTGGGAAATGGATCCCCACAGATGTGCTAGAAGTATCCGTTGTCGGTGCCAGAGGGGGGTACAAATTAGAGGCCTGTGTGGCTAAAAGAATCACAGGGTTTTAAAAGGCTTGAGGCACTTAGTGGAGCACAAGTAATCCAAGGCTTTGGGTAAAAGAAAAAGTGATATGCGTTGGTGCTTTTCGAGAGGATATTTGGGGGATATTTGATAGGAATTTATGTGGCTCGGCTCTGCGAAACATTTCAGATATCAGAGTAATCCATTTGCATATCATTGTCACACTTGTGGTCAAGGGAAAGGATTTGTAAGCCAGACTGAAATATTAAATTATTCTCTTTGGTCTAAAAACACAATATAGCTGGGAGACAGGCCAAGCGGTAAACAAAGCTGGGTACAGCCCTATTTAAAGCATCACTCCTGTCCCTGCTGGATTTGACATTGTCTTTCCTGTTCCCTCTCAGTTGCATGCTCCTCCCTTTATTTGCATATTTATCTCTCTCCCTGCCTTGTATAATTAACAAATAATTATATCTGCTTCTTTTTGAACATATCTTTTCATAACTTCCCTCCACCTCCTCCTCCTCCTCCTCCTTTAGGTTTACGATCTGCCATAAAACAGAGGTGGTGAAGAACACATTAAATCCAGTGTGGCAGCCTTTCACTATCCCTGTACGGGCGCTCTGCAATGGAGACTACGACAGGTACAGTGCAACCTCCCCCTGGTCTTTACACTTTCTGATCCCCACAGCTGCTGTTTGTCCTTTCTGCACTTTGCTCCATTTATCCCCTCAATATCCCCTCATCACACACACATAGGAATACTTGAACACACACCTTGAATAGTCAGTAATGTTGGCACCATTGACATCTTCCACCTTCATTGATTTCTGTTGGCTCAATCTATCGAAGACCTTCATGGCTCTAATCACAATCTCTCTGACTGACAAACTGCATACTGATGACAGCCATTACTACACCCTGAGCGTCGATGAGTTTAACCAGCAGAAATCAATACCAGTTCAACATGGTGCAGTGTCCCATTCTTTCTACTGTCACATTATTTCTGCTGCTGTGTGCTTAGGACATCCCTCGGTATTGATCTTTGCCAGAACAGCAAGGGTCAGGCACAATGAGCCTCTCTAATCTCCAATGACCTCCTTCTGGTGTTTCTGTTATCAATACTATTCTCCTCAGATATAATCTCTGAGTAATATAAATGTACTATTATAACACTTACATTACATTTAGTTACAATAGTGTGTGTAAACTGACCGTTCACTAAACCCCTGCCCCGAACAGATATTGTCCAATCATAGTTTAGTAACTGTAAATAGGATTTCTCCACATGTTGAAGCGGTGTACATGGAGCTGGAGCAATACGCCGCATTTAAAGAGTTTGGAGGGTAGTGTATTTTCTTTTTGCCTTTCCAAAACCAAAAATACCACAACAGGAGTTTAAAGAATGGATTAAACTGTGTGTTTGTCCGCTCTAATGTAAGCTGCAAACGTTGGCATGTCCGGCTTAACCTAACAAAGCGCTATTTCCAAGGCCAAGGAGCATTTCATACTACATTATTTTGTGGGGTTACAGGTTACGTTAAAAAAAGAAAGCCTTGTTCATGCTAGCACATCCAGTGTGTGGTAGCTGGTCCTGAATGCTAATATTGGAGGAATGGTAATTTGTCATGCTCCTTGTTTGATTTGGGGAAGTTTACATTCCGGCAAGCCCAGCCAAACTTGTTATCTGAGGCAGCGCCACGTCATTAGTCCTCGTCCTAAAATTCTCTTGTAACATTAAACATGGAAACATACGTTTGAAAATATGAACGATAAAGCATAAATTATACCTCTGTGTTGCTTGTTCAAGCATGTAAGCTACGCACCCAAACAGGGCTGTGTCGAAGTACGAGTTTGATCTTTGATCCTTATAATACTAGCACTAACAAGCTCTTCATCAAAATACAGGAACAATGCTGCTTCTTATTTACATGTCTTCTACATGGATCATCAACTTGTGAGCATGCTAACTGTTTGCCTGGGACCTCTAGCTTGGGCCTTGAGAAGTCTTTAGCTTCATATCATGTATTTAGCAGTCAAGTACATATTTAAAACCTGTTCAGCTGACTCATTTTAAAAGGAGAATCTTGTAGAGACATTAAATAGTCAGCCGGAGAAAGGGTTTTCAACCAACTCATGGAGCCAACATTAGCTTAGATAACTAGCTAGCTACAGCTGATATAATCTGCTTTTGACAGTTGTCATTTCAGAAAAATGGATGGTTGCTAGAAAGGAGAAGCCTGCTTGTTTCTACCTCTGTCTGAAATCAAGGAACCGTTGTTATAAGTGAACGTGGGAGAACGGAAAGCTTGTCAGGCATAGTAACTGGGGGACATGGCTTAGCGAATGGTCAGTTGATGAAAAAAAAACATTAAGAAAATAAATATGAGGGAATAAAATAGCAAATAAACTTATGAATGTACAATTCAACAAATATTTCTAATACTCTTAATATAATTTGGTCTGTTCATCATCACTTTGCTTTACACTTTGGCTCTAGAAAACACTGGATTACTGAATATCTAAAATAATGATGGGTTGCTCTTCCTAGTCGGCACATAATTAATGGAGACATGTTGTGTCAGAAGGGATACAAATTCATTTTTCTCCCAGCTTATCTGCCTGCCACTAATTTAAAAGACAGTGCTGGGAAGAAAACAAGCTAAATCATGAAGCAGCCATGAGGGACGATGAGGGGTAGGGGGATGGGTGGGGGGTATTTCATGTGGCATGCTGTATCTTTTTTCTGCCTTTCTCACAAAGGTGTCTGTCCTATCTTATTTGTATGCAGTCAAAACTGTAATTACTGAGAACGCTGAGAACCCGGTGTGTGCTCAGAAAACTGATCTAAATCCCAAACAGGAACGAAGCTGCTGATGGTGTTGTCTCGTTGACGTGTGGGGGTTGCCTCCGGAAGTAGTTGATACTTTGTAAATAGGTGAAATTGTGAGAGCCAGCCAATCACACACGAGCTCAAGAAGGGGTCACTACCCTGTCAGAGCCAATCACACACAAGGGAATGAGCTGGGCATCAAAGGCACTTCCTAAAATGTTCCTGTGCCATGCAAACACGCACACACACACGCCCACACTTAGGAGTGTAATAAAATGTGACAAGCCACGAGCTGAAACAGCCTGAAATGCTGCAAGTCTTGAAATATCACCGAGACAGCGCTATAAACAGGTTTTATACTTGTGCGTGGGTGAGGAATAAACTTTGTGTGTCAGTGTTTGCTTGTTTTTTGTGCCCATATTTCTATGAGGGGGGAGTGGGAAGGTCTGTCTTTCTGTCTTTTTAATTACCCACTTATACATCATTTTTTCAACCTCTGCGATGGTACATTATCGTCCAAGCTGTATTCATGCAACAAACACGGCTCTAAAGGCTGTCAATGCTTTTGATCTATGTAATTACTATTTACATCCATCAACTGAAGGAAGGCTTCCAGTGATTTGAAAAGATGCCCATATCCCAAAGTGCCAGGAGAAATAAATCAACCAAATCAGTTCAGACCAATTTCTATTACATGTATCAAAAGTCTATGTTTAACCAAAATAGAGATCATATCCTTTCAGTTGGTAAAGACCAGCTAGTCAAACAAAAGAGGTGCTCGCCCACAATTGCCTTGATTAGAACCTGGCAGTCCTGGCCAAATGTCCTAGACTTACTGATATGAACAGTATCAGTAACAGGCATTTGGCAGAGACCGCCGCAACATTGTTGTTTCCTTTTGACCTTTTGCTCCACTGCAGGACCCAAAGAGTTCTCGTCAAAGGCTGAATCCAAACGTCCCCCCTCACGGACTCCTGTCATATTGTGACATGCTCTCCATCATCACGTCAAGCCTGCAAGGGTGCTGGACGCGAGGGGAAAAAATGCTTTATAAGACATGACCTTAAGACCTCAACTGTTTCCATGGAGATTAAATAAAATTTCTGACCCTGTATTTCCAAGTATTTTTCTGAACGGTTCTTCACTGTATTGATATTGGCAACGTATGTCAGTGAAGTCTCTCTGGACGTCTACAGAAGGTCAACTTGAGGCCCCTTGTGGACTCAAGCAAATAAATTGTGTGATTTGGAGAGCCCTCAGCACTCTAGACATTTGGATTCAGCCAAAAACTCACACAGCCTCTGGATTCAATTGACATAAGTTAAGTTTAAGTTTTTAAACCTAAATGTAGTGCAAAAGAAAATGTGATATAATGCACATTTCCATCCACTACTGTTATGCGCATATGAGGAGTTGGACGCGTCGAGATAAACAGCTGGTGGCACTAATTCTCCAGGCGGGTTCCATTAAACCATTGAAGAACTAGGTGCAACGAGATGACGTAGCATTTATGTTTGTTTCATGTATTAATTTGAGGAAGGTCACAGCCTCCTCATCGCTCCACACAGATCTGATGTTTAAGTTCTGACGCCATTTTTTCGTCTTTCCAGTGGAGTGGAAGCTTCAGAGGACGTTAAAGTCACATGCTTCATGTACTTCATGATTTAGGTCTGTTTCAATTGCACTTGGTTGCCTTTTGCTTTTATCAATACGCACTTATAGGGATAACTCGAAGGAACTGTGTTGTCTCCTTACTTATTCTTGCTTTATATGAGTTCCTGGTGAACACTCTTTGTCTCAGAGTCTGAGGGCTCAGTGCTTGATCAAACGGGACCTGCAAAGTTATATGACCCTAAATAGTAATAGTATAGTAAGAAGAAGATTACTTGCATACGAAGCACTGCTATGTTTATTTCTGTTATATCTGGGTGGAGAGGCAGTGTGGCTCCAACTGCTTGTTATCTGGGTTGGCACTTACTCTACTCTCTCTCACTCCAAGCCCAGCACATGTTGGAGAAGGCATCGAGGCACCTCTATCTGGTGAGAGTACTAGCCTGCTCAAGTATGTCAGTGGATGACCTACTGCTGATTTACTTTGCTCTAATTAGATCAGTGTTTTAGTTTGGACATGTTCCTCTCGTTAGATGCACCAAAGGGCAAAAGGAGAAGCTGGAGTGAGTTCAACAAAGGGCATTTTCAAAAGAGGCACTCTGCTCTCCTGACTGAGACCTCTAAAGGAACAAAGGGAGGAAGACGCAGTGTTTCTGCTAAAAGAGCATCCTTCCAGACGATTGCAAGACTTTCTCTCTAGAACCAGACAAATAAGCACTGGTACTCTGGCACCTGAAAAATAGTGCTGAACTGTATTTCTCCAGAGTGCCATTTACTCTGATTCTTTTAAGTGGGAGATCCACTTTAAACTCTTATGACTTTACTTACAGTATATGGGAGACAGCGCACTTCAGACTTGTATCTATGGAACTCTTTCAAAGAAACACAAACTCTCAAGTCAGAAGATGGAAAAAATTATTTTGCAGTTCACTTTCTCAGTGACAGTTTTGTGCCTACACCAATTAAAGTTCCCTGTGGGATATGTATGGAACTGACTAGGAAGATCTCACTGACAGCTGCACATCATTTGGGCTTACTGTCTGCCCTGTCCATTCACAGACTTTTATTAAGGCCAGTGTGGCGTTGCATCTTCAGTTTTTTGTGCCTGGTGTAAAGTGCTGTTTACAAAAACAAGGATGTGCGTCCAAACCAGTTTTCAAGGTTAAAAGTCTTTAATGTACTCTGCTACAGCTGTTTGAAGATTGTTTCAAACCAAAAAGGTAGATATTGTTTGGTGACTTAAAGTCCTTAACTCACTCAAATGCCTGATCTTATTATGGAGGTATCAGCCAAATGTGACCAATTCCCATTATGTTGTTACAAACCTTCAAGAACAATGCAATTCAATTTTGCACAAGCCCAGGAGGAATAATGGTGTATCCACATGTTCTCTCATAGTTAAGCAGTGAAGTGTAGTTATAGCCTTACACATAAAATGATCCCAAATGGTTTCACACAGCGATTGAAGATTGAAAAAGAAAAAAGAGCACTGGTATTTGATTGGTGCTTAGTATGAGACAATATAATTTGTTCTTGTATCGGCATTAGAACAGAAAAAGTAGGACCAGTGGTCCCTCACCACCACCATTACAAAGAACAGGATTTGTGTTTTGGGTATTAACTTATCGTTATAGAGAGAAAAAAAAGTAATTTAATTTAATGGTTTAATAGTGTCTGCCACAAACATCCATAAAAATGTGCAGCCACAAGGTCTAAACTGGAGCGTGCACAATTGTTGCCGCACAAAATCTGTCATCAGGAAAGTGTTGCTTGTTATTGCTAGGAAACAACACTTGGATACACAGATCTGAATCATCGCCAAAGGCTATCTGTCTACCATATTTTAGTCAGATCTGCTGGTAACCTTTTAAAATATCTTGCAAACACACAGACAAGGATAAAAACACCTCCACCTTCCAACTTTGTTGGTTGGCGACAGGGTGGCGAAGTGATTAGGCAGACTGTCCTTCAAGTGGCAGAATCCAGTTGAGTCTCTGGTGACAGCGAGCATTTGAAGTATCCTTGAGCAAATCCATCTCTCCACACGTACATACACTCTGCCAAAATGTAGTCTGTTGCTTCCAAAGAGCAAAGAAGAGGAGAGTGGAAGGAAGGAAAGCAAAGTAGGGAAAGTGATGGGAGAGGAGGACAGGAGGAGAAATGAAGGAGAGGAGAATAACAGATAACAGGCAGCCAAGACATGTATACTTGAAGTGTTACAGAAGGAGAAACAGAAATCCAATATGTCAAAGGACCCTGTTCCAGATGAGTAAGTCAAGGAGAAGAGGAAGAAGGAGTGTGAAGAGAGGAGGGAAATGGAAGGTGCTTCCAAGTTGTTGCGTATTCTGCTGAACAATTGATTCGTGAAGAAATTTTCCATATATACACATCCTTCACATCTCACGTGTTTGCTCTGTGAAGGAGGTACCATAAGGTATACATTTTAACGCTGGTAATTCATTGAAAACATCAAACAACTCAGTTCTCTCTCATTAACATGCTAGCCCGGGTGACTCAAACATGGTCTATTTCCGTCCCTGGCAAAAGATCACAGACAGATCTGTGTAATTGGAGCTGAAGAATTGTTCAGTCTCCTTTTTTCCCTCAATTATATGCACCTCCATTACTGAAGATGAGTCATGTTCATTAAAGATGCCTTAGAATAGTAGCGGTAGATATCTGTGGCAGATTAGTTTTGGAGTGTATATTGTTCTGAGAGTTCAAGGGGCCACTCGAGGATCTGAGCATCTGAGTCCTTCGGTGCAGCTGTAAGTTAGGATTTGAAATTAAATGATGGGAAATGCTTTGAGCCTGTATGGCGACAGCTTCCTGGTACTTTATTTGAGAAACGCGGCGTGCACTAAAACCGCACCACTCAGACCTCGCACTAGCACTCCGTATTGATTGGTCAGGATGCCTTTCCCTTTCTTTCTCCATCCCTGCTGTCTCTTTCTGCGTCTGTCTTACCTCTACCTATTCCCTCTCTTTTTTTCCACGCTGGAAGAGAAGCATCATGTTTCTACCACCTCGGTGACAGGCACATTTTCTCTAGCTCACAGCCTTGAAGATAACCTCAAAAGAACAAACTGTCACCACAGAACGACAGAGGCCAGGTGGCAGGGAGGAAGTTGGGCTTATTTCAGGGATCTTTCAATTCCTCAGTGACAGGAAAGAGTCTCTGATGTGCCACTTGCTTCTATTTTCTTTGGATCTGGGCTGGTGTCAGTACTTGTGTAAGACGAAGTGGGGAGAGAGGGGAAGCATGGGGGTGAGATCAATGTGACTCAGGAATGAAAGTGCCAAAAAAAGTTTTTTTTTCCCCCTCCACTCTGTAGGGACATTGTTTCTGCTGCATTTGTGTAAAATGTCGTCAGTGTCTTTTTTTTCTGTGTTTTTGTCGGATGTTCTTTTGAATGTTAGAAGTTAACATGTGCTGCAGTTTGCAAGTTACAGTTTTTGGAGCGAGGGCTTTGTACAAGTTGACTTTTTTCTCTTGCAAGATGCAGCCAGCTGCTCAGCCTTGTTCTAAAGCTGGCAAGTATCCCAGTTTTAGAACAAAGAGACATCCGTTTTAATTGATTTTGGGGTTTCCTTGCCTCTATTTCAAAACACTTTCTTTCATATCATAATGAAATGATATCAATGGACTCCAGTATAACATTTAAAAATGGCTATGTTTTTTAGATAGCTATGATTATTGTTGTGATTTGTGTTTTGATTAAGATCCACTCAACCCACTGAATCATTAACACACCAAACATTCCTCATAGGACTCAATAATGATGGTGAGCCTTGTGTATTTGGACTGAAAACTCCAAGGCTCAAAGTGTTGACATGAAACAGGAGTACACACCTGTAGCTGCTTTCTCCTGTCCTTGTTAATTACAAAAGCCTTAATGACGCTAATGAATTTGTTGCTGAGGAGTGTGGATATATTTCCCCAGCATGACGACTCTATAGAACGTATTCAGACATGCACTGTATTCTCTAAATGCTCCGACAATTTTGTGTGTTGGCCTCATGGTTGAAAAGAAACCCCAGGTAATTTTTCCACAAGAGTAATTTCTACTTTTAAGACAACATTCATGCATATAGTGCGTCGACCAAAGTCGTGAGGGTCCACGTTTTGTTTGTACTGAGCGCACGCACGAGGACACATGCACACGTGCACACAGTGTGGTTTGGTGAGAAACACTGAATTCAAAGTTTTATTAAGTTTTGTTCATTTACAAGAAAACTCCACAGGGCACTTTTAAATGCTGTGCCTCAGAGATCATTTTTGAAGCAGCAGAGGACAGATTACATTGGCGAGCTACACTGCTTTTGCAAAAATGGCCATAAATTGGTCTGATGCCAAAATAAGAGAACTGCTCTCTCTCTCTCCATGCCAAGGACCAAATAACAAGACAGCCTGGCAGCATGCTGCAGTAAACAATCTCACCCTTAGTACAATATACATCTGTTTCTGCGCTGGCTAGTCCTGTGTGCAAGATCCCAAATATTGCCCAAGCTTTGCTACTCTGCAAGATCGTGTGCTATGATTGAAAGTGATAAGATTGCTTGACAACTAGCATGCTGCTTTAAAATCTAACCTGATTATGTGCATGTGTGATTTGTTTTCCAGAACAATTAAGGTGGAGGTGTATGATTGGGATAGGGATGGCAGGTGAGTGTGATTGCGAAGTCATGACACTACTGGTATCGAATTAAGGAATCTTTAACCTGCAGTTCAACATCTAATTAAAGAACTACCTATCTTCAATTAAATGATATGAAGTTCTGAAGTTTTCAGAAATATTCACCCAAAGAACAGATCATTTCCTGTCACAAAGTTCCATCTTTTCCCAAACATGTGTCCTGTTATTTGTACCTGACGTTTTTTCATGCTCACTGGTGTTTCTCTCCCTTCATTCCTTCTCCCAGCCACGACTTCATTGGGGATTTTACGACCAGCTACCGAGAGCTAGCTCGAGGGCAGAGCCAGTTCAATGTGTACGAGGTGAGTAATTCCAGTGTTCTCACAGTTCAACAACATGTCTGCCGGCTCCTGAGATCTGAAATCCCTCTGCGCCGGGTGTCTTGGATCCCATTTCTGACACGAGTGACATTTCTATCTCTGACATCACTGTTGCACTGTTTTCCATTACTCTAGCACATTACTTTGCATGGATATCTTCTACTCCTGCAAAAAAAAGGCCTTTATTCAAGAGTCAACATGTCGAAAAAGTTATTCCGCCCATTCCTAATTCATTTCTTTAAAGGCATTTGTATGGTACAGTATTTGTGCACATCTCCCCCACCTTCCTCAAGCAGTTATAAATCCAATGTAATATTTCTTCTGCCCATGTTGTTCTTTTCAAAATTCAAGATTTATTTTGCCACAATAATCACCTGGATGCTGACACACATAGAAATGGAGCCATTAGCAGCAGCGTGAAACAGGATTAATAGGAGAACAATCCAGGGATTTAGAACGATCATAGCTATTTCTCAATACTTCCCATGGGATAGCTTACCGCGTCTCTTAATAGCACACAATGCAGCTCTGTATGCAAATTGCAAACCCAGCTCATTTAAATGTCTCATCCCAGACTCCAGGGTTGATGGGCAAGGCCTGAAAATGACGTAGGTGTGTCCTATATTTATCCAAATCACTACTTATTTTGTCCAAAACAGAATTTACCATGTTAATTCATGAGAAAATGTTTCAGTTGTACGATTAAGAGTATCAAGGCTACCATAGAACATTAGCCCTTGTAAAAAAACAAAAACCTGACACTTGAAAGTCAAAATACCATAAAGGAGGACATGTCAATACCTTCATGCCTCTGTGGTTTGGTGGTCTTCAGCCGAAGGACAAATACCTGTCTTTTGGATGTCAGCTCCATTATACGCTACCCTTGCTTCCTCTCTACCTCCCAGTGAGACTGAAAGGCCCTTTAGTTTTTGCATCAGCAGATTGTTCAGTATGTCAGACAAATTGCAATCCCTCCATGTTAAATTAGGGGCTGTCACTTTCATGCCTAGCAGCCATAGAGAAACGAGGTAATGAGCTGAGACGTCTTTGGTCTCCGGATTGACATTTCTCTCTTATTCTGGAGCCGGTAGAATACTGGTAAGGTAAATATAAGTCTCACAAGCTTCAGCCAGTCGATTCTTTGTAGCCTCGGATTTGTGTTTGAGTTTCCAATCTTGTCCCCTTTAATAGTGTGACTGATGTGTATAAGATACTCAAGATGTGATTCTATGTTAATCACATGGAAAGTGTTTATAAGTGATCTTGAGCTACGCTTTCCTCCAATACCCATCTGTTACTTCGGGCACACACATCATTTCTCACCTTCCTTCCTTAATTTCTCCTCTGCCCCTTGACAAACTCATTGTTCATTCTGAATACAAGCTGCATACATCTATCTGATAGCATGCACTTCTCATGCCGCCCACATACATGCCTTCATTACATTTGTTGCACCCAGTTAAGAAGGAATTATATAGTAAAATGTGTGCAAAAGGGGGCGAGATAAGCAATTCTATTTTAATGTGTCTAAAAATACATGGTTGCTAGCCAAATCCAGCGAAACAAGAAATTATAAGGAGTTTTATAATTATATGCTACTAATGCAGTGTTTTGCTTGAATGGATTAAAGGTTGACCTGTTGTGTCAGAGTTTGAATAAAACGTGTGCAGCTGAAGAGCCTATGCTAGGAAAATTGATTTTTAAAACAGATTTTTTTAAGGCAGATATGTTCAGAATTTTTACAATTGTTTTTTGCCCATGCTTGTCTGATTATGAGGTCGGGTTGTTTTAATTAATATTCTATTTAAATATTGTCAGCTTTTGTAACCACTGGCAAAACTGAAACAAAAATTCAAATATTGTATTACTGGTGCAGGTTTACATGTGCACACAGAGTAATGTGTATTTTATATACAAATATGTATGTTTCGTTTCTATGAAATAATTTTGTATTTAACATTTAGTTTTAAAGCTACAATATTAATTCTAAGCAGCTCAATTGTGCCCAAAATATGTTCATTTTAGATCACATGCACCTCTTGTTGTTTATTTTTCAGGTGATTAATACTAAGAAGAAAATGAAGAAAAAGAAATATGTCAACTCTGGAACAGTGAGTATGGCTGCAGCAGCAAACCAGGACTGGCACTGTGCCTCTCTTCTGCTCCACACCTACTTCTTTTCTGTTAAATGATTCCCTCTTTAATTATCATGCTCCTTGGAAGAAGATGCCAATCTGTGCTTTCTATGTTGTGAAAAACGAAGTAGATTTCTTCGTTAATTCTCGCATCACCAATTAATTAAAACGTTTGGTAAAAAGCAAAATAATAAGCTTTGTTGATTCAGTTGTAGTTGGAAATTCAAGTAAAAAATAAGAACTTACTTAATAGTTACAGCTGTGTATATATATAAACATTACCTGAACACAAACATACAGTGCATTATATAATACAGTATATGGATGTATGCTTTAGGTGGCAGTTAAGTATGTAAGTGGGACAAAATGAAAGATGAAGGCGCTGCAGAGCCTGAAGGACATAAGATCAGAGAGATCAGAGTAGCCGACACCAACCACCAATTGAGACCCCAATTTTCACACAACTTACCCAGCAGTGTGGGCATGTGCAAGTAATGCATACAAATGCAACTCATCCTCTCTTCAAACTTGTCCTTTGGCAATATAAATGAATCCGTCATCAGAAACCAGCCAGCTCACATCTTTGACCAAAGTGAGCGTCAAGTGCTGAACCACTTCAAGATGTGGAGGGTTTTTTTTCATATTTAAGAGGAAAACATCATTACCACCACGTTTAATCAAATGTTTTCGCATTGTCTTTGATTCCAGGTGACCCTGCTCTCGTTCTCAGTGGAGTCAGAGTTCACATTCTTAGATTACATCAAAGGAGGGTGAGTGGGAATGACCGTCTGCATACGTTAAGAAACTTAACGCAGTTAAACAGAACGTAGTGAGATTTCATTCAAGTTTCAAGTTTAGATTATTTGTCACATATAATCATACTGGGTATAATATAGTGGAATGTATGTCCGTTAGCTCCTTCAATTTGTAAAAAGTGCAAATGTAAAATAGAATAAGAATAAAGAATAAAATAAGTATTAGATAACAATATAACTAAAGTCAAAGTAACTTTGAATAATAAGTCATTAAAAATAGTCAATTCTTAGACAGTGTCCTCATCCAGGATCCTAGTGGCCTGAGGGTAGAAGCTCTTCCTGAGCCTCTCAGCGCTGGCCTCGTGTATCCAGTATCTTCTTCTCGACCGCAGCAGGGAGACAAAGCCTTTATGCGGGTGGTTGGTATCCTTAATGACTCTCCTGGCCTTAGTCTTACACCGCCTGGTGTAGATGTCTTTTAGGCTGGGTAGAGTGCTACCTATGATACGTTCAGCCGAACGAACCACTCTTTGCAGGGCCTTGCGGTCCTGTTCAGTGCTGTTCCCATACCAGGCAGTGATGTGCCCCGTCAAGACGCTCTCGATGGTGCAGGAGTAGAAATTCCTTAGTATCTGAGGGGATATCTGGAGTTTCCTCAAGCGTTACCGTTTACTGTTTGGTGCTAGGCAGGTAACATACAGTGGGTTTATTGAAGCTTTTTTTTTTATGGAAACCACTCTGATGAGAGTGGTGAATCAAACAACTACTGTATAGTTATGGGCTGTAAAACCTAAAGAATGAGCTGAAACATGCAAAAAACATGAGTTATGTGATAATTGTGGGTTTGTCATTACAAGTGACCCTTTCACATTACTCACATAGTAATTTAAGCAATTATTAATATAGAATATTGCTTATAGCAGCTTTAAAGGATCATTCTGATTAATTACCGATAGAAATGATGGCCCAAATAAAGTTGTAAAAAAATGGAATTATCCTTTAAAGTATTAATGGCACATTCACAACTATTATAGAAAGTCGTCTTTATAGTAAATTACTTATGAGCATTATATATATATATATATATATCTGTAGAGTCTTCATTAAAAATTGTATTAAAATGCAGATTTCTCTAACCACTTATCTTTCATGTAGTGGCACCATAACTACAGTGTTCCACTGCAACTTTGTTAAACTGATTAAAAGGTTCACACCAGACGCTGTCTGTATTAAAGTGCTAAATATGTTTTAAATGAGCTAGCTAAGGCCAAGCTGTCTTCACAGTGGGTACCAACCCTTCGACCTCAGCTTACAGTAGTTTTAGCGCTGGAGGCTGACATGTGAATATCAAGTATGTCTCAGGTAAAGTGTGCCTCTTATGCAGGTTGGGTTGTGCTTTGATGTCCACTGTCCTTTCACAGCGGGTAGGCTGTCATGGGTTTTATGGGCTGTGGCAGAGCTGACAAGCGTGACAGATTTCACTGACAGTTCTGGCTTTGGCTGATCTATGATACAATAGCCTTAAGGTTTAGTGGCCTCACTTCAAAAATATTATCCTCATCAGTCTGCCCCCTAACATTACTCTGGCACTTACTGAATGACACATTAGAGAGTTGGTTCTTGCAAATGTGGAGCCTCTTGCTCTCAGGAAAGTGCGTTACTTAAACTCGTTGTGGCGTGAAAACAGGAGAAACACCACGTGCAAAAATCTTATCTACAGCAGGTGTTAAAGCACTTAACAGTAATATTTGATGTTACAGCTCTCATCATGATGCAAAGTGAACTCGGGCAGCTTTTATGTCTTATTTGAGAACCACTGTAATCATAAAAGGACAAGAAATAATAAATCTAAAGTGGTTCACTTTAGTGTAGACTGAGGTGAAATGAAATGTCGTCACTCTCCATGTCTGCAGCACTGGGACAGCTGGGACATAATATGCTTGGAATATAAGGATAGGGTCGATCTCTCTATGCTGACTATGGTTCAGTGCACTCATATCAGGTTAATCATTTGAACAATATTAGCTTTTACTACCCCAGGATTGGAATTAGGATGAAGTAGTGTTGGGAAAGTGAAAAGTTAAAACAGGGAAAGCTGAGCATGTGACAGTTGGTTTAAAGAAATGTTAGTAAAAGTATAGAAAAAGGTGATATTTTTGTCCACAGAGAAAAGCATCATAACAGTTGTTGTGCTGTAGTTGTGTTAGAAAGCAGCAGGAAAGAAGGAAAAAATGAGATGGTAGGAAAGAAATGTAGAAAGAAATATAGAAAGACATAAGTTAAACCACTCCATAACAAGGCTGCAATGTCATTTTGACCGGGTGTCAAGGAGGCTCATTTTACAAGGCTTCAACAGAATGAGTCTGCAAAATGTCTGAGTTTTTTTTTATACTGACATTTAGCTCAAAGGCTCACACACACTCAAACACAGACTCAAATACACACACTCAAACACACACACACACACACACACACAGATATAAATCCATCATCTAAAAGCTAAATTTTCAACTGGGAGGAAAAAAAAGGAGAATCGCAGTGAAAAGCACCCCACTTCCTGGTGCAGATGTACAGTTTGCAAACCTGCTTTCCCTGCAGAGATAGTGATACATTGAAGAGTCCTCATGAATTAATAAAATCAGGTTTAATTAATGCTAAGGTTAGATAAGTCAGGCTGTGGCATATTCTCCGTCCCCACCCCAAACTGAAAGGTTAATGTGAATCTTTAACACGTTCATTTTTATTATCGTTCTTTTGCCTCCCTCTCTGGTGGCTCTCATACAGTAGATAATGAAGGGCTGTCGTTCGGGCCCCTGAAGGCCTCGTCTCATTGTCGTAAATTAGCAAGAAGAGGGGAGTGCTTCATCAGCAGGGAAAATTGGATTATGATTTGCTCTTAAGTGCTCCATCAGTCTAATTGCTTGTTACCCAGCTCAGCGTCTCAAAGGCTCCTCAGCACCTCCTGCTACTCCTTCTCATGGAGGGGAAAGTCAGATAAACCGAGGAGTGTAATCACCTAAATCTTATCTGACAAGTGAGCGACTGCACTTTGTGCATTAATGCAGATGAAAAAGACAAGAAATGGCAATTAAATATTGATCTGTTTGTAACTATATCATCATAAAAAATAATTGCCATATTTTGTGTCTGATGTTCCTCCGTTTTAGGTATTATGTTTTCTTGTATCAGAAAATATGTGTGTGTGTGCACTGGAATTTAATGAGGCCTGGCATGTTTTTATTGCTGGCTGGTCTCCATCGTTGATTTTTTTTCCCATGTCCTCCTCTCCATCCCCGTTCTAGGACGCAGATCAATTTCACTGTGGCTATCGATTTCACAGCATCTAATGGTGAGTGATACTAACAGCAAAGTGTGTGTGTGTGTGTGGGGGGGAATAGATAGTAGTGCTCTTTGACTGTGGCATGTCCGATTTCAGAATCAATCACACACACACAAGCAGAACATACTGTACACATATTGTCACTTATAAGCGATAGCCTTTCCTGGATAGCTCTGTCTCCTAAATGCTCTGTCAATACAGTCTAAATAAAGGTTGTAGCAGGCAAAAATAAAATAAAGCCAATGGGGTAAAACCCTCAGCTTGACATAAAGACTTCTCAGTGTGTGAAAGGACCACACTTAAGTGTAATTACACTACTTATGCCATTAATTATGCCTGAACGCAACGCTCCAAAAGATTTATCCGCAAGGAAGAGCTCTTCAGTGTGAATCACGGTTATTAGAGGAAAATTTTTATTTCACATTTCCCTATCATTCCCCCGAACAGCAATTGTCCAATCATAGCTTAGCAACCATAACCAGGCACGGCATAAGTCTGTCGAACTTATGATTTTTCCACATGTTGAAAAGGTGTACATGGGGCTGTATTAAGATAAATATGAGGTACACAAAACATTTGGAGGGTGGGGTCTTGTTTTTAAGCCTTTACACAAAGTGTAAATGTGTTTATCTGCTCTAACATAAGCTGCAAATGTTAGCATGTCCGGCTAACTAGCTTACTGCCTACAGTAGTAACAACAGAGTGACCAGGCGTCCCCGTTTTTGGTGGCTTGGCCCCGGCTGGCGTCTGTCCCCGGAAATGTCCCCGTTTTTAACTGTGTGTTAAAAACAGGCCGGAAGTGCAATAATATTTTACGTGGCAAGAAAGACCGGGCAGCAGAGCCTACCGGGTTGACGTCTCAATCACGTTGTGCTTCTTTTGGCCAACAGAGATAATACATCACTCTTGTTCTACTAATTACTTGCTCGCGCTAGTTTTAGAGAAAACTGCTGTGGAAAATCATGGATGTATTATCCATGTGGAAAACTCGGGCAGCCAGAAGCTAGCAAGTGTCAAGTGAATCCACAACATCACCACAAACATCTTTTCAAGCCAGGTAGAGTGGAGAGGAAGGAGATAGAGGAGGAAAGGTAAAGGTATGATTACAGAGCCTGACAACTTATTATTCCAAACAATGTTTTTGATATAAAATACAAAAGTATTAAGTATTTTATCTAATAGTGCACTATTTATTATTAAAGATTGGAGAGGAAGGAAAAATTAAGGGAGTAAAAAGAGTGAAGCAAGGAGAGTGAAGAAGAGCAGAGGTACAATGGCTCAGCTTCACTCACCATGGTACTGTAAACTATGATTTTCTGACAGGCTTTACAAAGTTAGTTAGTTAGTACCCGATTTATCAGTCATGAAACCAGAATTGTCCCCCTTTTTTATTTCATAGATAATGACATTGGAAGTGTCCCCAGTTTTCATCTCAGAAATCTGGTCACCTTAAGTAACAACCAGTGTTACTTCCAAGGCCAAGGAGCATTTCAGTAGCTAAATACATTTTGTGGTGACTAGTAGACTGTGTAGTATTTCCCCACTTTGTGGAAGCTAGCCCTGAAGTTTAGCAGCTGATGTTTGTGAGACTGCTGTGGTGGAAAGTCTCTCATTTTCTTCCAGCTCTGTCAGTCCATTACACTGTAGGTTTTATTATAAAAGAGGACATGTGCTTGCTAAAATGTAGGTGCAAGGTGATCACAAGTTGCAGATGTCAACATATTCCAACTTCCGGCGTGGACAGGAAGTTAAAATACAAAATTTGGAGCTTTTTCTTGTTGCTGAAACACATAATGTCAATAAACTGCATATGTGCCATGCGAGAACAGAAAGCTTGACAGGCGTAGCAACAGTAGCTAAGGGGGGCAGGCTGGTCAATTTCCCCAGACTGTTGAGACTTCCAACTGTGGTGTTGGTCAAGGTGATATACAATTTGTTTGTTACACTCTGGACTACAGATAAGATTAGCCTACTTGTGTTACATCTTGTGAGTACACAGCATGACCAGGCAAACGGCAGGATATCTGCTATCAGATAGCAGGTGCACAATGGTGAGCACATGTCGCCTATATCCTCACATGGGTGCAATGACAACAATATTCTCTGAAACACGTCCAGAATATCCCAGCTGGGTTGTTAATACTGAATGACTTCATGATGTGTTATTACAGAGGGGATATTTGAGAAGGTCACAGTTATTGACAGGCTTTCTAAATTCTCAATTAATTTGTCATTTGCAGGTATTTAACTCTCACAATGGCTTTACTCCCTCTGTTTGTTAATGGATTGCCCTTGATTGTGTCACAAACTTCTGTATTAAAAAATTATGATTCATCATCTCTGAGGATTAAAAATGAAAGCTCCACCTGACAGGAATCATGTTAATTGTGATCCATGGCTGCAGCAAAAAAAAAAAAAAAATAGTTTTTTAATTGCAGAAGAGGTGCACAAAAACTGCACCTCACATGCAAGAAGTGACATCTTTGTCCCTCATCACCCACACTGACTTCGAGATTGATTGATTGGTCGACAGGTAACCCCTCCCAGTCCACTTCGCTGCACTACATGAACCCTTACCAGCTGAACGCCTACGCCATGGCCCTGAAGGCTGTGGGGGAGATCATTCAGGACTACGACAGCGACAAGATGTTCCCTGCTTTGGGCTTTGGAGCCAAACTGCCCCCTGATGGACGGGTGTCACATGAGTTTCCACTGGTGAAATCAACCTCTCCTTATTTCACCTTTGATTAATCAGTTCAATTAATTTTTATCACGGCTTTTTTATTCCCAACTTCCAAAGTCACACCACTGAATTCTCTGTGTTTATTCTGATTTACGTATTTTGTGCATGCCCTGTAATAAGAAACAAGTAAATGACATCTAATGAAACCAGTGTGCTTTGATAAAGATCTTGGTCTTTCTGTGTTTGATAAAATGCGTTCACCATGTCCATGAAATTGATTTACACCGTTTCTCTCCTTTTCAGAATGGAAACATGGAAAATCCATACTGCAACGGTATTGAGGGCATCTTGGAGGCATACCACCAGAGTCTGAAGACAGTGCAGCTGTACGGGCCAACTAACTTCGCTCCTGTGGTGAATCATGTTGCCAGGTGAGAGAACAATGCAGCTGGTGAATAGCTTCTATGTTTCTTATTGAAGTGACAAAGCAACAAGGACAAATAGCTTCTCTTTGCATAAATGTGAGATCTGTGCCGAGGAATTTTTCACCTTTTTCAACAAACTGTAAGACTGCATAAATCTATCACTCCCTTCCATTTGTCTGGTTTATTACTGTCAAACACATACTAAAGAAAAATAAGAGTCTTTGCAAAACCTATTCTCACTCGTGCTTTCATGAATATGAATTGATCTGAAGCAGGAACAGGCAAATTCTAAATAATTTATATCGTGATAGTTTGGACTTTGTCATTTTTGTTTCATCCCCATGGACGTTCCTTTTAACTTTTTCTGCTTTTGATTCATCATGATTTTTACATTATTCATGTTTCCATGAAACCTGCACATATTTTCACAAAAATATGTTCTAAAAAGTGTTGAGAGCGGGAGACATTGTTCAGTGCTTTTCCAATAGATCTGCTGAAAATGGTATAATTGATATATTTAACAAGAAGAATTCAGTTTTTTGCCACAATGTTAGCATACAGATTATGACCTTCTATAAGACTCCAGTTATCAAAATAACACTCACATCAACATTTTTGACTGCTGGCCTCGTTTGGCTTTGATTTCCTGTGCTGCTGCTTTTCTCACCCCGTACATTGACAATATCTGTCGTGCTAGACACAACAAACAGGATGTAACATGCTTGAAGATGAATTTAAATCGCCTGACAGCTATCAAAAGAGTGGCGGATTTAGCTGATGGAACAAATGCCAAATGGGCCCGTAGCCATTAACATATACTGACATATCACTCGCAGTTAACACATAAAAACAGTATGCAAACTGTGATCTGATCTGATTCTTGTGCCCCCGACTCCTACCTCCACCTGCACCTCTCGCTGTCTCTGCTTCCCTCCCCATCTCATGTATTGAGCCAAACAATTCTCCATCTGATTACGCCAATGCTCTGTTGTAATTAAAAATGTCATTTTGATAAAAATGGAGTCACACTTTTTAAACCGCGGCAGGGAGCTATGGCTGTGAGAATACACAACCAGTATTAGTATTTAGCATTTGAAAAGGTGAACTCAAGTAGGAAGAGATTTTAACAAAGGCGTTAATCTGTTAATCAAACAGTGTGAGCCAGCTTTGTTTTAAACGTGATTGTTTGGGCTGATTAATCAACGTGTATTTGTGAGGCATTTTAATGCGTGTTATCTGAAGTGCAGCACTGACAAAGAACATTTTTATTGAGTTTGCCTGTGGTGAGAGTGCATGATAAGACATGTACTGTATTGTCATGGATTTATTTTCTGGATGTAAATCCATCGATAAATCCTCAAGTCACATTTGTTCCTATATTTTTGTATTAGATCATACAGCATCCCCTAATTTCTGTCTGTATCTGTGTGTGTATGTGCATGCAGGTATGCAGCTGCGGTGCAGGATGGCTCTCAGTACTTTGTGCTCCTCATCATCACAGACGGCGTCATTTCCGACATGGCCCAGACCAAAGAGGCCATTGTAAACGTAAGAATGGGAAAGGGGAGACACAGCGCTATATAAGGCTAGATGTACCGTTTTGTTGGCTCTGTCCAAAAGGTAACAAAATCATCAAAGATCACCCCCCATAACACTGGAACATGTCGTTTTTACCCCTCAGTTTTTGTACGGATTAAACAAATGAGATATAAGCTGTTCATTAGTGAGATTTAGAGGTGCTGTTGGTGGATTTTGTTTTCTTTGAATATCTTTTCCCCCTGTTTCCAGTCTTTATGCTAAGCTAAGCTAACAGACTGGTGTCTGTAGCTTCATATTTACCGTACAGATATGAGAGTGGTGTCAATCTTTTCATCCAACTCTCTGCAAGAAAGGGAATAAGTGTATTTCCCAAAATGTCAAACTTTCCCTTTAAAATAGAAATACAAAGGGCCGACCAACACAAGGCCAGACAACTAAAGATTATTTTCAGATTAATTTCTCAGTTTTGTTTTCTATTATTCGATTAACCATTTAGTCTAATAAAAGTCAAGAAATAGTGAAAAATGCCCATCACAATTTCCTACAGGGAAAGGGGACATATTTAATATGTTTGTTTTGTATGATGCATAGTCCAATACCTGAAGGTATTCAGTTTACAATGATATGAAAAACAGAAAAGCAGAAAATCCTCACACAGAGGAGCTGAAAGCGACCAATATTTCTTGATGTATAACTTAGACGATTAGTTGTTTATCAATATTGATACTGATTTACTGTGTATTGGCTAAATGATTAATCAACGAATTCTTTGAGCCCTGGCAATGATTTTTGTGAGAGCATGTGGATACTGTGTCTCTGACTATCTCTAGCATTTCCTCTCAAACAAAAATAGGGAGCCCAGATGTTCATTGTGGTTGTCACTTCGATTCAAACACAGCATGTAACAGTAGCAGTCGTTAGGATTGGCATAATGACTTCACATGACATTTTTGTGCTGTTGCTTGTTTCAAATCTTTCGGCGTGCGTCAAGTATTCTCAAGATCAATATATAGACTAATGATTTACCTGACAACTACACCAAAAGTAGCTCGACACCCAGGTAGTGTTTTTTGTTCTGATAAATGTGCAGATGTAGTGAATGAATCCTCTACTGTCCTTGTGTTCAAATGTGTTCCCTTCTTACCAAAATAACATCCCCCACAATCGCCCATTAAAATTTCAGTGAACATATTTATGAAATACAGCATCTGAATAGATGTAACTGCCTCAGTAAATAAAAAACAGAACATTGTGCTTTATTCCTCTGAGCTCTCCCCAAAACTTGTCCTAACTCCTTTTTTCTCCCAGCATTAAATAGTAGATGGCTGGCTTCCTTTCCTTTCCTCTTCCTTGGTCTCTTCCTCTTTTCTCCCCTCCTCCTCCTCCTCAGCCCGCCGCAGGCACAGAACACCCAGCAGACTGGATTTAAAGGGAATTTGCGACTGTTAGTCAAAACATTAGAACAGCCACACCTTCCTTTTAAGATCTTGCCTGCTGC
Organism: Oplegnathus fasciatus; assembly: GCA_003416845.1. Classification (NCBI taxonomy): domain Eukaryota; kingdom Metazoa; phylum Chordata; class Actinopteri; order Centrarchiformes; family Oplegnathidae; genus Oplegnathus; species Oplegnathus fasciatus. Next base: position 97,066 of record NTHP01000671.1, read on the forward strand.
TCTATCTCACTGCCTCCACTCTGACTGTCTACTGATGCTTTGCCGCTTCCACTGCTCTCCCTCTTGCTCGCCACGGATCCTGGCAAGGGAGGACACAGTGCTGAGGTTATATAAGTCTTTCCTCATACTTATTCATGCTGGAAGGTATCTTCAAGAAAGAGCGAGAAACCGAGTGAGAGGAAACCTGAATGTTCACAACTCTCTGTATGTTGAGCGTGAACATCTGGAGTGGGTTTGCATTTGTGCACGCAGGTGTTTTTGTGTGTTTCAGTAATATAGACCCATGTGGTGGAACAAAGGGGGTTTATCAGTCACAGCAGAATCTGCCATACTACAGAAATTCACCTGTCAATCATTCAGCATCCCCCTCCTCTGCTCACGGCTCCGGTCTCTCTGCTGCCTCATTCTCTTTCCCTCTGTGGAGCCGTGAGACTCCCTCGCTCACAAATACAAAGACTTTTGCTGTCTCTCTCCATTTCTTTCCCTCGCAAAGATCAGAATCTGTTTGCCTTCATCTGCTCTCTCCATACTCCTGTCACCACATTCAGTCTCTAACAAAATCCTTTGATTTCTTTCCTTTCTCATCTTCTACTTGTTATCTGTCTGTGATTTGTCCTCCATCTCTTTATCAGTGCCAGGACCCACCAAAAGTACTTCACTCCACAACCATTTTACCTCCATTCACTTTGTATTGGATGCAGGACTTTGTTGTGTAAGAGGTAATGGGATACCTGGTGATGTGAAACCAAGAAAACAAAAAAAAAACATCTCCATATATACAGAACAGCAACAAGTACAGGGCTACACAGCCCACTACTCTGTATAAACTCTTCAGTGTGCTCAAAAATGGTTCTTCCAGGATCCAAATTTCAGGTGTACAGTTATAGTTCTTGCATATGTCATGAGCCTGACATGATTCTACATTGTCACTTTCCCCACGGTAATAAAGTTAAGCATATCCTACTATAATTGACCATTTGCTAACTACTGCCCCCACACAGTACTTACTGTTGCTACGCCTGTTAATCTTTCCATTCCAGCACGGCACATACTATATGCAGTATGCAGTTTACAGTGATAAGGGTGGCNGTCGCTGGCAGATTTTACAGCGAGTAGTCAGCTAGCTAATTAAGCTGATATTAGCTCCATAAGTTGACTGAAAAAGCCACCTTCGACTGACTTTTTACTGTTTCTAGCTGACTTGTTTTAAACCCCTGTAAAAGGGATTTTAAAATGCACTTAATAGCTACATGATATCTTGCAAAAAGGCTGAAGTTGTCCGAGCTAAAAAGTCAGCATCTTCACCAGTTTAGGATCTACGTCAAAGACATGTAAATAAACAAACATTGAAATAATAATTATAATATTATACTTAAAATCATAAACACCGCACCACGTGTCTGAATTCAACACTGATTTGCCTGTCAATCAATCACTGTGTCATTGTCAAGGCAATGAAAACGCTGCGTTCATGGCATCCATGGTGTTGAAAGGTGCACTCGGGAGGTGTACTAATTGTCCCCCATCCTGATGAAAACGCATATGGTACGTGCATAAGCACATACATGTGCGCGTGCAGGAGCGATACATGTGCACATGCATGAACGTGCGGTACACTTAAGGGTCCTGGTTAGGGGGTTTGAAAATATGTACACCCTACTCTAACCCCACAAACTAATGTAGTTAGTCACTGGTGTGCTCCTTGGCCTTAAAAGTAATACTCGGTTACTGTAGTTTTAGTCATCTAGTTAGCAGGACATGCTACAGATTGCAGCTTACACTGGAGCAGATAAACACACTCTTAAACCTAATCTTTACACTACTGTTCTTGCATATTAATGACATTTAATCAATCACAAAGAAGCAGTAGCCACATTTCACTAAACAACAATAGTGAGTCTGCAACAGCAAAATACATCACATTCATCTCAGCTCCTCCATCACTCCTCTTACATCATTGTCTCTGTTTTCTCAGACATTTGAGAACATGAACAGGGTTAGGCCTCACTAATGAAGGGCCCTCTGGACATGTTTTTATTTTTGTTTCTGTCCCGTTAATTAGCAGGATATCTAAATTTGTGTGGAAAGTTGGGCTATGGAACAAGAACTCGTGTGTATTTTGAGGCTGTCTCTTTCTCTTACATTCACTTGGCAGATGCTTTAGTTGCAGATTTGATGCAGATTTGAAAATGACATTTTCTGTTATATTAATAACAAATCCAAAGAACTGTGCTGTCTTGAGTGCTTTCTTGTTGTAACAGGAATGTAATTAACAAGATCAAAGTTTTTAAAGTAAAATAATTGAAGCAGTGCAAGTAAAGAAACTGAACCTTGACACCAATGGAGATGATCAACAAAACAATCTAGATTATCATGGGTAAATCCAATGTGCGCTAGGATAGCAGAGTATGTGACACCATTAACAAGTATTCATAAACATTAAAAGTTTTTATTTAAATCAAATCCTTTTAAACACAGTTCAATCTGTCAGCATGTGAAGGATAGGGGGCTGAATAAGACAGCTGCTGATTATTCCTGATGCTTTATTCTAACTGCTACTCATAGTGCCAGTTAACAGTTAATATCTGCACTCAATGGTAGCTGGCTTTTAAGCGTCCTCAATCTTCTGCCTCAAGCTTTTCTCTGAGCTGAGCTCTGACAGCCAATGAGAGACGGTCTAGTGACTCAGGTGACCTCTGTGCTCACAGGACAGTCACCTCTCCAAACATATATCCATAAACCTGTTTGTGTGTGCATGTGCACAGCCGCGTATGCAAGAACACACAGCCATCAGAGCATGCCACGTGCATGACATTTGGATTTAAGCAGCACATCCAGAGTGAGTTGTTGGAGTAATGAGTGTTGATTGACGCTTTGTTTTGTTGCCTCATTAGCCCAGATCTCAGCTGCCAGTCAGGGTGACAGGAGGATGGCAAAAGTGGGGCATGGTGGATTGCCAGGTTAATTTCGGTGGCATTTGATGTTCAGATGTGTGCGTACATCTCCGGCTACGCACACACGAATGTATGTCTGCGAATGTGAGTGTTTGTGTGTGCGTGTGCGTGTGCGTGTGCGTGGGAGGACAGGCACTGACAGGACTTGTGTTGAACACTGATAACCGCGTTGATGTGCTGCGGCTGAGGTGGTGTCGACAGAAAGTGCTCTCATCCCCGTGGCAAAAGAGGTTGCCTGATTTGCCACAGTACATTTGTCTTGTGCTAGAGATAAAACTGCACTTGTTATAACTGCTTTGTGAAAATATGTAACTGCAGAAAACTCATTACACATAATAGCAGCTTTTGCATTGAGCATTTATGTTGCCATCTATCTGGAAATTACAACAACCGACACTAATATGGCCTGTCAGAGCACAGTGCAGTCGCTGTCACTCAAGCAGAATGTAAAGAAAATCACTTTAGTTGCATATAATACAAGTCAGACTATCAAAACCTCTTGATCTTATTCATAAAGATC
>NTHP01000671.1:105450-171443 GCA_003416845.1 Oplegnathus fasciatus
CTGAGGCCCACTGGTTCCTCGTCCAGCGCAAATGCTCCCTGGCCCATGCAAGACGATGATGCCTGTGCCTGGTGGTGCGGTCAGGTACCCTTGCAGGTTGTCTAGCACGCAGACCATGCTGATGTAGCTCAGTTTCGAATGGTCTGACGTGACACTTGGGTGTCTCTCACCTCCCTTAAACGTGCCTGGAGTTGAGTGGCATTCACCATCCGGTTCCGCAGGGCACTGTTCACAATGAAGCAGTCATCAGCATGGGATGTGGCCAAAAGACGTCCACTTCTATGCCTTTCTGTGATTCTTCCAGTCTCTCTGTGTCTCTGTTGCAACCTGCTGATGACACTCTGTGACACTCTAAGCTCAGTGGCAATTTCCCTCTGAGAACATCCCGTTTGAAGCCTCGCAATGGCCAGGTACTGTTGATTGATTGTTAGGTGTCGTCTTGGTCTCATGATGTCAAAATGTGAACAGCATTATGAAGAGGACTGTTTAAATACAAATTGTCATTGAACCAGAACATTTAGTGGTCGATTCATGGATCAGACACTTGTTGTGATTTTTGCGGTTAATCACCTTGTTAGAGAACAGCATGTTATGCAATAAGTACTGAAACATTGAACAGTTGGACATGGGCATGGGCATTCAAAAGTTTAGAGAAGGTCAAATTAAGTTCACCTGTAAAGGTTATAGTGCATTTTAGGTGCATTCTGAAATTTCATCCGAAAGCCGAATATCCCAAACTTTTTGTGAGTAGTGTATATTGTGTTTTATACTGTGTTTATATTTTATGGCTTATAGTTCGTTTTATGTCTGTGTCTTAAATGTGCTTTGTTTTTATTGTAAAGCACTTTGTAACTGTGTTACAACTGTGTTTTTTGTGCCCCCCGTGGCAAAAACAGCTTGTGTAAGGCTATGTGCTTTTTGGCGTCCACTTTTATGTCGGACCACTTTATTTTGGCCACGGTCCGACCTTCTGAGGCAACAGCATTCACAGTGTACGCCACATGCTACCACTCTTAACGGCATTTGTAACGCCCACACTGTGTCCACCAAACAACATTTTTTTTCTTGTCTCAACCTCCCCAACAAGAACTTCGGTTTCACAATGTGAAATTTCTTTTTTTAACCTTTCTGTTGGCATTTGTCATGATCGTCTTCATGCAGTCAGTATGAATGAATATTAATTAGGGGCATTTCACTGACTATTTATGGGCAACTATGGGCGGTACATGAAGCTCGCAAAAGGTGCGCCACATTTCGAGTTGATTGTGATTTATAAAGGGAAACCGGCGTAGGACGTGCGTGCGCACTGTGTTATAAATATTAGTGCGTAAGCACTTTCTGTGTTTCGTCCGTATGCAACCTTTTGACGTGAATCCTAGGCACAGTTTTATAAATGAGGCCCCAGGAACTGGAAAACAAGCGTTGGTCGGGTCCAAGTTCACAGAATTAAATGAATAGCTTTTTGAGTGCAACCATGTCCAGATAACAGACAGTACTGCACACTGCAATACATTTATCAAGCCTGGGCTTATGCAGCCTTTGGCCAACAGATACAGATCAGTGTTTGCAATGATCAGTGTTTCCAATGATTCGCAGTACGTACTGTGTCATATTTTTACATTTGCATTGTACATTCACACTGCTACCTCAGCTGTGCTGGGGCAGTAAAACGTCTGTTTCTGACACAACACCATCTGTTGGCACTGGCAGCTCTAACAGATTTGGACATCTGTGTGGCTTCTGTGAATTTCCATGAAAACAAGCACGCTAAAAAGTTTGATATTATGTGTCACTCTAGGATTCATAGGACTATGTCACCAATGCCAAATGCAATTTACAGTACCTAATGGCTATTGTTTTGGCCATCATCTACTGTACTAACTAGGGATGTTAATGATTAATCGTTAATCAATGAATTGCCGTTAAGAATTTAACCAATTAAAACTGTATTAACCAACAATGTATGTTTTGTGTACCATTTCTCTGGAGCTCACATACTGTATATTAACTTAACTAATTAACCGTTTTGTAATGATTAATCGATTATTGGTTGTTAACGTCTTCAACTATCGGTTAAGAAAAATGTACGAGATTTGCAACCCTAGTACTAACTAAATCGAGCATGAGATGAGATGTGTCAGGGTTTGTGTGGCTCAGCACCTCCGCTAAACAAATTCCTGGGGGAAACCTCAATGTGCTATGACAAATAATACAAAAGACAGAAAAATCCACAGTACTTTGATCAAACCCTAGTAGTAAAACTTATCTTTTCACTTAGGCTCATTTATTTCCTCTCACTCCTGAGGGAAGCCAGAGCACAGGATTAGTGACAGATCAGCATCCTAAAGCTCACAGGATCTGGCAAATGTTGACTAACATGGGGGCTTAAACATGAGCCCTCTGGATTTCTCCATTCAGTATAACACCCTGCTCCCAAAACCTGCTTGTGTACATTGTCAAAACATATTTAGAGCTTTTTATGAATCACTACAACAGTACTCCAAAAACCCAAGATGCTATTATGCAAAATGGAGGAAACCATATGTTGTCAAGTCCTGTGCAAAGATCTATTAAAATGAAAAATGTTCATATTTTGGATTATTAGTCAAATCATAACATCCTTTATCCACATCAGCATTAAGTTATTACTGTATATAAGCATATTGATACCACACTTTCCTCTCTTCTTCCTCAGTTTGTTCCCTTCAGAGATTATATGGACCGGACAGGAAACCATGTGTTAAGCATGGCTCGGCTCGCTAAAGACGTGCTAGCAGAGATCCCTGACCAGTTCATCTCTTACATGAAGAGCCGGGGGATCAAACCCAACCCGGCGCCACCTCCCTACACACCACCCGGACACACACACCACCACACACAGATCTGAAGCCCTCCTCTTGGCTTTTCACTGAGGACTGACAGCATGCAGCAGCCACTCAAGAGTCCAGTGGGAACTCTCTGCCTCCTGTCTTTTTGGTGCAAACAGGAGGTGACGCACCAGGAAATGGGTGTTGAATTTTGTGCCGTATCCTCCCAGTGACTATTGGAGCAGCATTTTCGTTTTTTTTGGTTTTCTGTGATATATTAATTTGGCTGATTTCTCTCAAAGAGAGGCTGCAAACTTTCCAGGACTCGTTGGTGAAAGCCTTTTAAAATCAACACTGAGGCAGTGACTGTTTCACGTCTGATTTGACAGCAGGTTGGTTGAAAAAGGTCATGTTGTGGTTAAAACTTGTGCCTGTCTGTGGTTGTTTCTCTAAGTGTATCAGGACATGTGAACTTTGACCTAAGCCTTGCTCGTCAGTCATTGGTGTGGCCTAATACAGTGATATTTTTTAGGCACCTTTTCCCTACTGGAATTAGTTTTTATATTTGGGGATTATCTCCGCATCTGCTAATGCGTCAGTTATGATGGAGGAAAAACTACAGCTGTGTGTAGTTTACAGTTTGTTACGTTCAACATTAATCAGGCTTTTCATACCATGAGGTGTCACATCTTCTCTTCTTTATTAGGTAAATGTTTATAAGAGCATGTTGTATGAGAATTTAATTCCCCATATCCCTGTATATTTATTCTCGAATGTTATTCAGAGTGGCATGGACATTTGATAGATCTGTTTTGAATAACGTAAACTTTATCCATTTTGAAGTGGTCACCAATTATTTATAAGTGATTGCATATAAAAAGCACAAGACAACCTGTCTCTATACCAAGGACAAGATTATGATGATGCTACCAGGTTAATCATATTTAATCCTTTCGAGTGCTGCTATTTATTTTTTCTGAAGAACGTACCCAATTTATTCATGCAAGTCTAATATCTTTGTGCTGCAGCTGCAGTTCTACCTGAAATTTTGAAAATGTGACCCAGGCTTGTTTAAGGTTCTCTTTCAGTAATTCCCATCACAGAGGATGATGTTGTACAAGAGGAACATTAACCAGTTAATCATAACCTCTGTTTCTTTTTGTTTTTATAATCCACAAAAAAAGTGTATTGGTTTTGTAACATACAGTAAACACAGAATACATTACCGCATAAGTGAAGACCATGAAACAGGAAAAAGAAATACACAAATATAACAAAACATGTAATAAATACTATTCATAGTTGGAGTATACCAACCTGGCAAAGGGGACAACTGGACATTACTTTATGGTGATTTGATTAATTGCCACTTTTTGGTGATATACACCACTAAAGCACAATATACCCAGAAAGTAAGGGTCTGAAGGCAATTAATATCACTAAATATTGACGACTTGTCTCGTAAAGAGGCATCAGGTCAAAATCTAGTTTTCATACCTTTCCCATTGATGCGTATATGTTGCATATTAATAAGATAAATGTGTATTTTATGAAAATATCATTAACTGACACACAGCAAACATGGGGGAAAGGAAGCACTCCAAAGAAAGAACACTGGTTGGTTTATGTAAAATGATTTGGGGAAACCGGAGGGGCGCTGTGATTAATTGGGGCTCATATCTATGTTTTTTCCCCAGAGCCCAATAGCAGCTTAATCCGACCCTGATACTATCCCAAACACACCACCTCTGCGACCCAAAGGCTCCCATGTCAGTGCAAATCCGAAAGCCCCCAGCATCCACATAAACTCCGTCGTCATAGACTTCACACTGTAAGTCAGTGCGATCACAGCCACAGTGTTCCTCCCTGGAGATTCACATTTCATACAGCCCAGTCCTTGCCGCAGTGTATTACAAGTCTCTGGTGGGGGACGGTTCACAAGTGGTCTGCAGAGCTTTAGGATTTATTTTCATTACACTCAGTACATAAGTAATTCTTCTCATGTGTAAACATATTAACAATCTGCCTATACCACAGGGTAAAGAGGGATCCTTTTGTGCTGATCTTAGTTTGGCTTTCTGTAGCCTCCTACCATCTGTGACGTCAGTTTAGTGTGAAGAAACGGAAATAAACTGGCTTCCACGTAGCAAATCCAATTTCACCGCATCAGTAACAAAGCTTGTAATTTGAGATGCATCTTTGCACAATGATGCAACAACAATTCCAGACAGTCCTATGATGTGTCGCCTTACGAAAATGAGGAGATCATACTCTAAAAATGAAGGAATATGATCCATGCAGGGTTGTTTTTGATCAGTAAGGACACAGGGTACATAAGAAAGATTACAACAACCACAAGGAGAGGAGAGTTTTGGTAAAAGTACAGAATAAAATGCAACACTCAAGTCACATAGTAATTCTGCTCAAGTTGCAACAATGAGACAATGTTTCTTTCCAATTTGTTTTGTTTCTTCTTATAGTGACATAGTACACGAGCTACATCATTGGTCTTTGTACTTAAAGGAACAGGACACACTAATAAGAAAATCATGCAGTAGACGGAGAAGGGTTAAAATTAAAAGGCATAAAAAGGTATTTCCATGGGATGCAGATCCCTCATTTACTTAGTTTATTGGGTTTTTTTGCCACGCTAATAGTGGGGCTGTTGGGATGTCAATCGGGGCCGGACCTAGCACATTCTGTGCCATAGGTAAGCTTCCCCTGGCATTTAGCTGAAGCAAAGCCACTAGCAAGGCTGTATGTTGTGTCTTTTTTAGCATTTTATAGACATAAACTGCATCGAAATCTTACTTCTGCTTTCTCCATCTTTGTCACTCTTTCACCACAGCCATTGTTCTTCTCTTATAGTTTCACTTGGTTTTTGATTACTTCCTTGACTTTCATGCGCCCCTTGTTGGTGTAGAGAGTAATCAAACACAAAAAAACAATGCTACAATGAGTATAATAGACTGTAAAAGGCGTCCTGTCCTTTAAAACTGACAAAGTGATGCAGAAGCAGAATTAATCTGAGCTAAAAAAGGTTCTATTCAAATGTCTAATGTAGCAAACTAAAGGCCTTAATAATGTGAAAGGCAGTCACTCCGTCTCATTTAGTCCTGCACTGAAAAGCAGTTCAGGTGGATAAGTATGGCTCTTAGGTGGAAGAGAGAAAATTAGTTAATGGTGGTCAAAATGGCAGTAATTTGCCTGTAAATCTTTGTATAGCGTAAGAGAGAAAACAGTTAACAGTGAAAAGATAAGAGTGGACTTCTATTAGAATATAAAGTGTATAACAGCTGGTTTGCATACAGATCCCAACAGCACTTTATCCTCGAGAGGAGTGCTTATTGTATATGTTTGATATATTTTTGGGAATATTACTGTTTTGAAGATATTTATTTATTTATTTATTTATTTTTGGAGTTCGTATAACAAGCCATCCCTCCCGTCCTCCACGGTATGTCATTACGGTGACTTCATCTCCTCTTAAAGCCCTCATTTATTAGTGTGATGGAATGACTGCATGTTTTCTTGGGGTACATTGAAGAGTGTTTTACACACAGTGCCGCCATCTGTAAAATAGGAACCAGCCCAACCAGATTACATGCATGTCAGTGCCAAACATGGCAGTAAGCTCCGTGGACTGTTTGCTATTTCTTCTCTCTTGTGCCTGGTTCTCCAAACATTTCTTGTCTCACAAAGTGGTTAAAGCTGTAGCTAATTAGCATGTTACAGTTAACACTTTTTTTAAATTCATTGTTTTTTTGTCAAAACCCGCAATTTCTCTTCGTTGTTTATAGCTCTTGGGTTTTCTGATTCGCATGACTCTCTACTTTCCTTTAATGGGTTTTTATTGTACATGATTATTGTCATATGGTGGGTTGTGAAATGCTTTGTATTGGATTGCCTTAACTGAAAATTAATTAAAAAATACTACTTTTATAAAAGTTCTTGGAGCGTTATACTTTGATTTCAGTGGTCAGTGTTGTCATTTGTTACTTAAAAGCAGAAACGACAAGGTTAATTTTAAAAATGGAGTCAGGCTGCTGGTTGCTGATTAGCTGAGAGGGGCTGAGCGCCAACTGCTCGAGGGAAACTCCTCAGAAACATTCTTATTATTCATCACTTTCACAACACTGATACTCCTATTAAATAAAAAAAACGCAGGGTACAAGAGTCTGTACATATTAGTGTTCTTGTAGAAACACAACCTCCTGTCTGTGTGTTGTATATCCATGATAGATAGGCCTATTTCATCGTCAATGCAGTTGAATTTCCACAAAACCACGTGGAAGAGGGTTGTGACACCAGAAGAGCTAAAGTCCATACAGTGAGTGGTTTCTGAATAATGTAAGAGTCAGTGCCATTCAGAAGTTTATTGTACCCTTACTGTATGATGACGTTCTTGCATTAAAAAGATATAAGGGGTCTTATGTGGCTTTTTCAGAGGGCCAATGAAGTCAAATTTCTCCCCTTGAAACAATTACAATATGTCCAAACAAAAAGAGGAAACGGTAACTCACACCAGCTTTAGTGAGCATAAAATTAGGCTAAATTAAGTACTTAAATTGTTAAGGTGAAACTAGAGAGTACAAGATTCAAGGTATTTTGCCTTTGGTAAGAACTAATAAGAACTATGTTTTTGATTTTAGCACCTCCACCACAATAAGGGGTAGATAATCAGATAACGGACAGTGCAGAAGTGACTTTGTTCTTTTAAGTCCTAATAGGCCACTACAATCAGTGCTCGAGATGCAGAATGATGGCAGAGTTATAACCATTATCTCTCTAAGCTATAATCACTGAGTAGTATGATGAAACATTTTTGCAAACATCTCTAAATGAAAGGTTATTTTACCCTAATCAGTTCTTTTATACATACCTAAATCAGCTTCCAGGTAGATTTATGCCTTTCACTATGCTCACAGTGTGCCTGATGTATTGTAGTGAATCATAGTAGATGTCCCCCTTTTGCACTTTATTTTGTAAACCTGAATTACTGGCTTTCTTCCTGGTAATTTTGACAGAAACTCCAATAAATGAAGAGGCCATGTCAAAATCACACATTGGAACATGTACAGACAGGTGACAAATTAAAAGGAAAAAAATGAATAAATGAGAGGAGATAAACATAACGAATGCAGATGCTTCCCTACAGAGTAGTGTTTGAACCCCTCAGTTCCACAGAAGAAATCTCTTCAAAGCCCCATTGAAGCTTTTCTAGTGGCTCAACAAGCCACTTAATGTTTCCTTGAATTTGTCACCCATCTGTGCACAGCTAGAACCAACGCCTTTCCTTTCAAAACAAGCCATCAAATGTCCTCAGTATGCATTATTCAAATATGGATAATATAACATCTATTAGGCAAAGTGTTGAAGACTTAGTAAGGAAAGAAAAAGTCAAAGACACACACATTCATGTGGCCCATTAAATCTAAACAAATGCTGTTTAAAAAATTTGGTAATTGGTGTTCTTTTTAAGAAAGAAAACAAAGGCACCCTTTAGAGAATGCAAATATCTTATAACACTTAATTGCATTGTTTACCCACGCGCTTCCCCTAACGACTTGTCTTGGCAAGTTGTACAAAAGTACAAAAATAAATGAGACTGGTGGACTTCTCAGTTTCTAAGTTATCCCCACCAAGATAGGAGGAAACTTAGAAATGTCTTCAGTTTCTTTTCCAGCTCACACAAGTTTGTCTTAAATTATTCAGTTTGCATTATGTTCTATGTACATGTCTTGTCTCAGCGGTCTGTGGAAGGGGTGGCAGGGCTGACAGCTGTCATAAAACTGAACCAAACCCAAAACTGAATGTAGCAGAGTACTGCTGCTCTCAACTTAGCAGGTGGTGTATGCTCCACTGAAAAATGCCTTCTTATAATATAAACAACGTATACATACGGTCATATCCAAAACGTTTTCTCATCAAACATGCATTCATCTTGTTTCTAAAAAGCATGGTATTTAACTGGGCTTTCCTGTCCACATTCAAGTGGAATTTACTGTCTGGAAGGGGTTCACTTGAACACACTCCAGAGATTTCTGAGGTATATTTAGTTTCTGGGTCAGGAAGAAATAACAAGGTAGGGAAAAAAGAGAGTCATTTCCAAAGTTTTTGGATGGACTTTTTCTGTACTTGAGAAGTTACTGTAGAAGATCATTCAGAGGATGAGAGAATAATTCAGACAGACTGAAACTAATGAGCATCAAAGGTTATCCAAATAACGGCTGGATGGAAAAGAAGGTATGCTCTACTGTTATCCCCCTCAAATAGATTTTGGTTGTGTAAGAGCCCTCATGCTGCATTGCTCCTGCATGTCAAAATGTCCATACACTTGTTTGTACAATGAATTTTATATGCGTAGTTCTCAAACAACAAACTCTAGTTCCCAAAGTAAAGGACTGTCAAACTTTCAGGAACAAAAAATAAAACTGATATGCAACTACTTTACATTACCAAAACAAGCTTTAGGGGAAATATAATGCCACCAAATTACATGTCGAGCACAAAGTTAAATATTAATTATATTATCATATTAACGGTACTATAGCTGCAAAACATTCACTACCAATGATCTTAAATTTGTTATCCCTACAGTGTCTGTGTGTACTGTTATGGTTTGCAACAACTAAAACAACACCAGGGACAGACGGTGGTCACAGACAGGAGCATTCAACATTTTGGGAAATAAACATATTCCCTCTCTTGCCGCTGGTTAGCTTAGCTTAGCATAAAGACTGGAAGCAAGACGAAACAGCTAACCTGGCTCCGTTCACAGGTAAAAAAGATATTCACCTACACCTCTAAAGCTTACTAATTAACACATTATATCTCGTTCATTTAATCCACGAAAGTAAGACACTGTCTAAAAAAACATACATTATGGTTTTATGCACTGGAATATTTCTCACTTCCTGAAGTCTCCACTGGTTTCCTGGCAACATCACAGTGTCGACTAGACTTCAGGAAGTCACTGCTACAGGCCAAGAACATGAAACCACAACTTGTCGTTTTTGCATTTTGGTTTTTGTACAGATTAAACAAACAAAATATAAAGTGTTAGTGAGCTTTAGAGGAGCTGGTAGGCGGATTTTGTTACCTTTGGACAGAGCAAGGCTAGCTGTTTCCCCCCGTTTCCAGTCGTTGTGCTAAGCTAATCAACATTTAGGTTAACATAAGTATTGGATCGGACTTGGAATCTGCAGATACCCAATATTAAAAGTGCTCTGATCTGGGTCAAAAGAAACTTGATCAGGACATCTCCAGTACTGTACTTTCAGTTTTCATCTACTTGTTGACACACATGCAGTCACATGATAAACAGAAAATACCAGAAAGCCAGAGTATGTAAGTTTAACAAACTAAAAAGATTAAGTATTTACAACAATAACTAAGAATCTCACATCCCAGATTGTCATCAAGGCCTCTGGAAAGGCTTTTCCCATGGCCTCCACTCACGCCACTGGAGGGTTTCACAGAAAAGAACACCTCAAACTGTTTGCCACATCTATTTTAGTTCACCCAGATTCACTCGGTGCCCTTACTGTGTTGGCTAATGCATGGCGGGCATCAAACCACACTTGTGCTTTGGCACAGGACAGCAGTTTGGCCTTTAACCTTTCTGCAGCAGTTCTGTGGTCGTACTCAGGGGCTGCTGTTGTGTCTACAGTCGGCCACAAATAAGACGGAGATGGCAGAAGCAGCTGGGATGTTAACAATTATCTGACTACTGCCAAAAAAGCAGTTATATGACTTGGCAGTCACTGGAGTCATCAAATGAGTGGCACAGATGTTCAGCTGAATTAAGCCCTGAGCACCTTAACTGAGCCCAAAGCACACACTCTCAGCAGCCAAAACCTCACATCACTGTGAATGTAAACTCACTCAGAAAAGCCACCATACAAATGCCTCTGCCAATGAGTAATTTAAAAATTTCCTTGAGGGAATTAATGACTTCTACAATCATCAATCAGCTGGGCAGACATCTTTCCGAGTCGCAGGCTGATGTCAAACTCCCCGTTTTCAGAAAATACCCAAAAGTATTGAAGCCAACCATCTTATTGATTATCTGTCCAACAACAATGTATTTAAAATGGTTTCTGACAGGCGTTACACACTCTAATTCCACCAAAACACACTCATAGTGGACAATTATGTCTTGCATACTATTGTTTCTTTCTTACTGCTCGACCTGAGCACAGCATTCGTCGGCCATAACATCCCTGCATCATCATGACAACTAATGTTAGTGCTATTTATTAGAAATATTACAATGGGAGTTTATTGGGTCCTTTTTCTTGTGACCAGTGATGTGTTAAAACTATTAAAGTAAAAGGAGTAAATTATCATTATGGCAGGTGGGCCAGGGGCTGGTATCCATGGAGTGATCTCACAGTTTTGTAATTGATTGAGTCGAGACTGGCCAAACCACCCTACAACAGACAGATCACCTTCCTTTTAAAGTTAAAAAGAATTGTAAGTCACTAGTTAATAATAATAATAATAATAATAATAATAATACAGACTACAGCCAACACTGTGAGTAAAGCAATAGTCTGATTAAGCTGTTTTTACATGATTACATAAAGTGACAATGATAATCCTTTTTCATGAGTGAAGCTTTTATGATCCAGAGAGAGCGCTGAAAGTTTTTGCTAAAAGCAACTTGTTTGCTGCCCCAGTCTGTCTCGGGGCAGCTTTTGACCCAATATGGATTCAAACCTGCCCTGGACCTTTGTCATATGTCCTCCTGTCATGACGACGCCTGCATCTCCTGCCTCGATTTCTCTCCTGTGTCTCAGTGTGTCTATCTTGTGTTTGTTTTGTGGCACTTTCCCCACATCTGCCCTCCACAGTGCCGATGTCCTCAGTGACATTCAGCCCCGAGAGGTTTAGATAGATGGATGTTCTAGCACAGACCACAGTCACTCCCAGTCATTTGTCAGATTGTCTTGTGTTGTCAGTCTGTTATTAGTATCATACCCGCCCATCACAGACTGTAAGACTCACTCCTAGTTTTTATCATATGTGCTGTGCAGTGGTGGAGGAAGTATTCAGATCCTTTACTTTAGTAAAAGTGCTAATAACACATTGCAAAAAAAATACTCCGTTACAAGTAAAAGTCCTGCATTGAAAAGGTNTCCCCTGTGACTGTTATTCTATTATGTATTCTCTCATTAGATTATTATTATTCATGCAATAATGTAAAAGCAGGATTTTACTGTTGTAGTTGGTTGAGGTGGAGCTCATTTTAACTATCTTGTATTTTACTGTAACTAGTGATGATTTTCATTATGGATTAATCTGCTGATTGTTTTTTGTTACTTGTATGTTTTGTGTGCAAAAATCTTAATTTTTAAAGTAACTAGTAACTAAACCTCCTGACTATGGCAGTGGCTGCTGCAAACTTACAAGTTTGGTCCCTGTGGTACAGCCACTGGGTAGTGAAAGAAACTGCAGATACAATCATTCGAGGTCAGGCTCCTCTGCAGGGGAACTGACTTCACTCTGTGCGATATAAAGTGAGGAGTTCAGAGAAGTAAGAGAAGCCAGCTGAGGTGATTTAGACACCTGGTAAGGATGTGCAACCTTTGAAGGGTTGCGCGACCTACATTGAGAGGACCCCGGGGTGGACCCACATTCGAGTTGGTACTGGAGTCGTAGTTTGTAGAAGTTCTGGATATCACACTTGACAGGGAACGCTGAAACAAAAAAAGTTGGTTCATGTGTTCAACTTTCCGGAACAACGGATCTGCTGGTTTCCAGATTAACTGGTGACCTTTGTCTGAACGCGTCTTTGTCTACTCATGGTTGCAGGAGAAACGAGAGAAAGTGTATTTTAACCATTTTGACTCAAATATTCCTCTAATGTGGTTTGTTGACAGAAACCGAGCTCATGATGGGAAAGATTTACAACCTACTTTTGAATATCAAGTAAAGCAAAAAGTTTTGGCTAAATTAGCATCATTTACGACATGTCTTCTATTTCAGCTAGATGACACATACAGCCAACAAATAAAGAAAAATGTTTTGATTTGCCATTTGAAAAGGGCACTCGCACCCAGACAAAAAGGGCAGCAGCTTTCGTCCCCCGAAACCCCCAACTCCCTCCCATTCAGGCTACTAACTCAACAACATAATACATGTGAGGTGACAAAGAGAGGTCATAGTGTCTGTAGATGTTCAGCTGAAACACAGAAGCCAAAAAAAGTTCCAAAAGATATAAAAATAGCCAACATGTTCATAAACATCTCCGTGTCCAAAAAATGCTATTTCGATCAACTTGTGACCACGCTACCACAGCATGTGCAGTTCTATAATGTTGTCTATCACAGAACTCTAATGTTCAGAGTTTAACAAACTGTGTGATTTTAGGGTTAATATGAGTGAGAATTAAAGAATAAGCCACACAGCACCCTAATTGGTCAATAGGCCAATTCACAACTTCCTAGCTTTCCATCCAATTATATGGAGGTCTATGCTGTATATAAAGAGGAGATGTGATGAGAAGAGGATAATTAGTAAGCAGCAAACAAGCAGTGACAAGATTTAAGTGTCTAATCCTTGAGAATAAATTCATGTACTTGAAATGAATTTGTCCGTTTCCTCCAGAGAATCAACAAACCAAAATACGCAATTAACTGGTACTGATTTCAAAACAGAAAAATGCAACACATACAGTAGGCAAGATACCCATCTGATATGGTAAGAGTACGATGCAATATGAGGTTAGAGGATCTAAATGATTCAGGATTTAAAAGTAATATTTAGTTAACTCCATACATTAATATTGGCTCAGTTCAGCCAACACACATGGAGTATGTGCAGAGAGTTGATATTTGGTGTCTTAGCCGCTAAACTCATCACTCCCCACAAAAAAACAACAAGTTCAGCACTGCAGAGATTGGGGAGTGACACAAATAAACCACTTTAGATACAGAGCACAACACAAGCTATTATATGGAATCTAACACACGTGTGTGGGCCAGACATTAGCCACCACGTGGCCAATACCAAGAGAGCACCTCCAGCAGCATGCTAAAAACATGTCAGATATGCAGCAGATAGTTAACTTATGTGACTTGTATATAAAAAAAAAAAAAGGTGAGCCAATCTTTTCTTTTGAATTGTTATGCAGTGGAATGAGCAGCACTTGGATATGAGTTGGCGTAGCAGCAATGTAAACTGTAGAACAGGAGGTCAGCAGTTTACAGTACATCTATTTATGATGTTAAGACTAAAGCAAGCTGGCACGTAGACCCACCGCGAGTTTCTCTCTAAGCTGAGTATAAAGTGTCTGGAGAAAACGTCCTATGTGTGACTGAAGAAAAAGCCAATATCACATGGAAATGATTATGTTAATGGACTGCGTGCAAGACAATAGTTCATTCCTAAAGTCAATATTCAATACTAACCTCTGCCTGCAACCTGAGTTTGAAAATTCCCCCAAAACAAAGGCAACAACCTAAGGGGAAATCAAATCAGCCCATAACTCACAATAGTCAAACATGAATATTTATATTTCACCACTAAGGAAGCACCACATGGAGGCATCATGATAAATGTGTCAAGCGACCACCTCCAAAGACAAATAAGCTTGTGCAATACCACAACCATACGAATGCAAAGTACTGCACATGGGCTTTGCAGCCAGCAGACTCCAAGACACCACAAGTAGATCTTAGAGAAACAACCAACATATTGCACACAAACCCAAACACAACAGAGCCAATATGTCCTTTCTTGACATGCTTGTTAGCATAAACAGCAAGCACTTACCTTGCTGATGTGAAGCAGTGATCCCAGGTATCTGAGCAGAAGAGTACAAACAGGAAACTCCAGATTCTGGCTTGAAGTGAGGCCAAACAGTCAAACACCAGCAAAAGAGCAGCTGAGAGCAGCACAATCACTCCTTGTCAAACCTCCAGAGTTATAGCAGAGTTAGCTAGCACAGGAGCAGTGCAGCAGCAGCAGCAGCAGCACACGACATTACTGAGCTACAGAGTAGCAGCTTGAATAGCCCGCCTCACTGCATGAGGTGCGTTTGATATATGTCACAGCAAGTGAAGTATGGAGTGAAGCAGCAGCTTTACCTGTCTGAATGAACTGGCTCAGCAGCAGTGGTGGGGGAAAAAGTAAGCAAAACCACAGTGTAGAAATACAAGTGATGGACATGCATTCAAAATTTTACTAAAGTATTAGCGTCAAAATATACTTAAAGTACCAAAAGTACTCATTATGCAGAACAGCCCATTTCAGAATCATGTATATTATTGGATTAGACTTACTGACCCATTAATGTGTACATCACTTTAATATTGAAGCTGGTAAAGGTGGGTCTAATATGAATGACTTTATTTACTGCTTAGTAGCTTGTGGATATCTCTCTTGGGATCAATAGCCTTATCTTTTCTCGACCTATAATAATACATCATAGTTTCTTTGTTGATTATATTTTGAATTATTAATCTGAATCTTCAAAGTAACTAAATAATGAAGTTATCAAATACATGTAGTGGAGTAAAAAGTACAATATTTCCCTTTGACTAGTAGTGGTACAGTAGAAAGTAGCAGAAGATGGAAATACTCAAGTAAAGTACATACTGTATATCTCAAAGTTGTACTTAAGTATAGTACTTGAGTAAATGTACTTAGTTGCTTTCCACCACTGCTCAGCAGGCTTCACTCCATTATTTAAACACTTGTACAGTAAATAACAGCAGACAAAGCGGACACAATGGCACACAAAGGAAGATATTTTTGTTGCTGTTGGCACAAAAATATGTATATATACATTGTGTATTTTTTAAAAGGAATAAATGAGAAATTTAGGAGAGGAGCCAGGTGGACCATTTAAAACCAGGACAATGTGCTTTGTAAAAACATAAAAGATCACCAGCACAAAGGTCTAACAAGTTGGAATAATGCAGAGTGACATGCTGGGAACATTTACTCGTACCAGCACGTGAGGAAAAACAACACCTGCAACTATTGATCAGGTGTTTCATTACACAGAGCCGGAGGAGAGGATCCCAGCTAAGCTGAAAACAATTGAAAGCCTCTCTTCTCTGGCTTCTCCTTTTATACTGATTCAAAAGCCACAGAAATGACTCCCTTTGGTCCCACAATCACGTACCTAGAAAACAAACTGATGATGATGCTGGCAGCAGTGCTCCCACCTTCCTCTGTCAAACATTACCAGCCTCAGTTTATGGGGACAGACACAAGTCCTTTCACCTTCTTTTACTTTGTGTTTTTGTCTTGCATAGTGCCATTTTACTTTCCGTTTAATGTGAGCTTGTGAGACTACTGAAGGCAAATTCAGACTTTAAAAGTAAGACCAATATTTTGTCAACATTTTGGCTACTGCATTTTATAATCTGTGAATAATTCATTAAATCGTCACCTTCAAACATTATTCATTCAATGCATGTAAATATCAATGTTGTAAATCAAGCGCCTTCACATCATCCACCATATCAGATTCTTAAGAGTTCCCAGATCTTGCATCTTACTTCCGGTCTTTTTAGTTGGTTTCATCATAACACTTCATAGCTAATATGTTTTTCCCTTCACTAACTTATTTATTCCTGTTAAAGTTTTCTGAAGATTTGCACATCTGAAGAGGCTCACAAATCAGTGTGCTGGTGCAATAATGTCACAAATAAGCAAACCAAATAATGGAAGACCCAGTGATCTCCTTATGTATAATGTAGTTTATGATACTCAATCTTACAGATTTGCATGATAACAAGTCACGATCATGGGTTCTGTTGGAGAGTACCTGTGGGTTAACATTTGGGAATACTGTTATGGAGAAGCAAATGAGCTTTGATGATGTTTATTTCATCTGCGACTTGTGGAAACCCATTGTTGTGTGTGTGTGTGTGTGCTGTCACACTGAAGTTAGTGTGTCACACAGCACAGAAGTGACTGCGACATCCCTGCTGATTATCCTGATGCACGATTCCTAATCAAGACTTTATTCTTTCCAGGAGAGATGGAATTGCGTGACTGGGCAACCCAATTTTCGTCTCATCCTCGTTTCATCCACACACTGTACCCTGGGATGTCAATGCTCTTTCATTGTTTTCATCTTCTCTGTTAGTACTTATAAACAAGGCAGCCGCCACGGGAGTGCGAAAACAAGACATACTTTTACCGAGATGAACAGAATCTGGTGTGAACAATCAAAAGAGACTTCATATCATATCACTATATACTGTATATAGGTTAACACATTTTTGATAAAAGGCAGATTAGATTGTGGGATTAATGAATATGCAATAAAACACTAACTGGTCTGTAAAATAACCTCCCAGCTTGGCCTTAATCAAATTGATTCTGACTGGCGGGAAAGGTTGTGGTTGGATGTTGGCACCAGTGTCTCGAAAAGGAAGCAGAGTTCTACAAGTGGAGGTGGGTCAATAAAAAGCGCATGCTGATTAGTGACTGGCTCCTGTGTGGAGAGGAATACAAAACAGTGTGAATATATATGAACTGATAGGAACCTGGAGAGGAGACAGACCATAAGTAAGTGCTATTTGTTTTGGCTTGTGGTGCCTAAAGATTCATAAAAGATAAAAAATAATAATAATTCAGTCTAACTTTCAATTGGTCTGAGTTGGCTTGTGACATAATTCACAATCTGGGTTATTTTAAAGATTTTAAAGTGTTGACAGAGATGCAGCAAGAGATGGTTTTAATCACTCGATAGCATCAACTCTGAATAATTTATGTTATGTCTCTGGCCTACAATGCAGGTCACTGCACAAATGCAAAAGCATACATGTGCACAGTTGGTTCAGATTGTAGACGCGTGACAGTCGGGTCCACACTTAAAAACACCTGGATGGTGGTAATTGAACCGGTCAGTTTGATGGTGGAAAAAAGTTGTGTATGCATTTTGTGGTATTGTGGTCTTACGGTGCTGCTGCTTGTGTGTGCATATAACCATCCTGATATGTGTGCACATCAGGTTCCCACATATATGCATGAGCACCAGTGGACACCTGTTGTAGTGAGGAATGGGAATAATGTAGGAATAGTAGAACTGATTTGGTGATCAATTTATTTTCAGTCACAGTGTTTTTGTGAGAGTGTGTGAACCAGGGTGGGGCAGCACTCATCGAAGAGCACCATCAGTAGGTGAATGTCACCATCTTCTGGAGATGAAATGCACTAACAACTAAGGTGTAAGTGTGTGTGTGTTTGACCATCCCTCAGGTGATCAGTGGTCAAATCTGGGTCAAACTGTCCATATTTATTTAAAGTAAGCAAGCTTAGAAATAGTCTAATGATAAAGTCTTGAGTTTCCTTCCATCTCCAGCCTGTCTTTCAGAGAATGATTCATGTTGCCAGTGCTCTGCACAGACTGGGGTCCCCCTGATGTGAGCAACAAAAAATTACATTTGCATATGAGAGAAGTCAGTAGCATTTGATTCAGTTTATTGCACTCCAGTGGCTGTCACCCTCGCTGTGAACTGCTGATGCTATCTGTCTTTCAAAGCTTCTGTCTCAGAATTTCAGCACTCATTTAACCAACAAAATGAACCCATACAAAAGTATTTTCTGTTGAGTCTTAGAGGTGAACACAGAGCTACTTTTTGAGCTGTGTTTGCAGAGGATTTTGTCTTTTCATCAAAGCAATTATTACCAGTCCTCAAGCCTCAGTTAGTTTTCTGTCCCTCTAAGTAGTTAATTACAGTTAATTACCTTGTACCCCAGGTGTAAATCAGTCCCTAGTTGGATGGCTAAAACAAAAACCAGCAAGCTTTATGTCCAGAAAGTAAAATATTGATTGTACAGCCATCTATGTGCATACATGATTTAAAGCTGCTCATTGTAAGCTCCTCATATATTCAAGCATTTTTAGTTGGGAATACTAACAAATCATATATTGCTTCATTTGTGTTTTATGTGCTTAAGGCCACTGGACTGTGCTCTCTGGCAGTAAAAGCTTTCAAAAAATATTCCACCTTACTGTCATTCCTGCATTCTAGTTTTGTATTTCTAAGTCCTGTCAATCAGGGTTCTTTAACAACCTCCTGTTTTTTGTTTTCAACCTTAGTGGGCCGTCTTTTTGACCCCATAACCCCAGATGACAGTGCATCTTAATTATGTTCCATTATTTTTCTGTTTTGGTTATGCTTCTTTACACATCATCCACTTTTAATCCAGTTTTGAGAAGCTTTCTCAGCTGATATCACTGCCACAATAATTATATAAACTAGGGTTGCCAAATTTCAGCAACCAGCTATGCCAGTGTCAGGCGAGGCAGGCACCTGTGACAGGCCCTGCTGAGTCTGCTTGTGTGTGCTGCTTCGGTTACTGTGTCTACCTATTATACCATACCTATTATGTGATCTTTAAGGTGCCAGAGGAGCTGATTGCAGTGTCCAGCTAGATCTGGAGCGCCTGGGCCCGGTGCTCCGCAGGACATAAAAGTCCCAGCTTCCAGCGTGGCTCGCTCTCTTCCCTGCTTGTGCCTGCAATCCCTTTTGCTTTGCAAAGCCTTTTGTTTCATTTTTTACTCCACAACACGTTACACTACACTATACATATACACATCCATATGAACACTATACTAATGTCACTGACTAACACAGCTCACATCTTGATTTGCTTTTTGGTTTATCTTCTTTATTACAATAAATAAATTATATTATATTATTATATGAATTATATTTGTTGGCATTTTCTGTCCCTTCCTGTTTTTGTCATGGCCCGCTGGCCGGGTTATGACACACTATAAAATGCTGCAGCTTTAATGCAAGTTCTGTTTTTATTTGTCAAGGTTTTGAGATATCTGTCTCTGAGGTTTCTGCCTCCTCTCCAATACAAATGTGGAATTTCTACAGACTGTTTTCATAGGGACTATTTCCATTGAAATTGTAGACAGTTGGATTTTTCTCTCACCTCAATGGGAACTGATTCTGGAAAGAGATGTTGTTGTTGAATTATTGAACTATTTTTTTTCTTAATGCTGTGAGCACCACAATTTAAATTCCATTCACCTCATCTATTATTGGTCGAAGTTGGAATCATGGTTGCATTGCCAGTTTTGGACGAATATATTCCAATCGGTGGAGGAAAAAGTACTGAGATGTTTTATGTAAGTAAAAGCAGCAATACCACATTATAAAAATACTCCATTGGTAGCAATACTACATGATAGAAATACTCCACTGGTAGCAATGCCACATTATAAAAATATGCAATTTCCATTAAATGTCATGCATTCAAAATTTTGATATTATAAAGTAAAATTACAGAAGTATTAGAAGCAAAATGTACTAACATATCAAAATGCAAAATGGCATTATTCAGAGTGTTATAAAATATTTATACGTTATTGGAATATTATTAGTGACAAGAAGCATTTCAATGTTGTCAAGGTGGAGTTTATTTTAACAACTTTTTATTACTGTTGGGTAGTTTTTTTTATAACAATGCATCATATTCTATAAAAGGGAAATAAATGTAGTGGAGTAAAAATTATAATATTGTCCTCTGAAATGAAGTAGAAGTGTAAAGCAGCATATAAATAGTCAAGTCACTAAGTTGCTTAGTTACTTCATCAATGATTGCGGATGAATTGTGACGAAAGACTGCACACCGGAAGTAACCGCCCCTGTGTGTGCGGCTGCGCGGACGTTTATTAGAAGCAAAAATGGCTCCGACGAAAGAAATAGTCGAGTGGCAGACGAATTTAATAATCCAGTCTCTGCTTGAAGACGAGGACGCCATTCAAAGTCGTAAATTAGACTGTGGTCTGGAGCCCGACGGCCCAACAGACGGTAATGGTTGGTTCTGTTTCTCTGTCTGTAGATGATATAACGAGCTAGTGTGTGTGTGAGAAAGAGAGAAAGTACTGTCTGTACTGTTAATGTCACGTCAGCTACAGTATGTTAATGTACTTTCATTTTCAGATACAAAACCAGAGGTCGGAGAGGTCGCTAGGGGATAAATATATACTATTAAGTATATACTATTAAGTTTCAACTGTTATAGTCGATATCATGTTCAAGCAAACATGCTGTAGTTTATAGGCAGGACACTGTGGTCCTTTTTTATTTCGCTGTTAACCTCTTTCTGCCTCAGCACCCACAGCTTCTTGTTGAAGTGTCCCTTATAGGTTGAACCCATAGCCTGTATATAAAGACCACAGTACAGAAAATAGAGATGTTTATCCTGCTGTCACTGACTGTTAAGACCTGACATTATTTGTGTGCTTCTCTGTGTTTGTGTATTGCAGATGACAATTTTGACCCAGTTCTGATAGCTGACAAACTGAGAAGTGTGGCTGATGCCCTGAATGACGATGTCAAATTTAAGACTGCACTGACTGACCTGAAGAAAGCAGCAGCACAAGAGGTACACACAAATTTTAAAAAGGCTTTATATTCATCCACCAACGGCATTCACAGGATCAAGGGTTATGTGTATTCTTTGACACTTCTGGGTAGAGGAGGTGCTTTTGCAGCCAAGATGTGCACACACGTACACACATTCACACGGTACAATAGTGTGTGTGTTTGTAGACTAATACCAGTTTAATAAAGCTACAGTTGACTATTTTGTTGTGTAAATGCACCGCAAATGGGTTGAAATGTACTTTCATTAGTAATAGTGGGAGTATTAGAAGACAAAGGATCAGTTCAAAAGCATATTTTCTCATATACCGCCAGTGTTTCTCAGCCGTGCTGGTTGAACAAGGAGTGAAACATCAGCATTCTGGCAGCTCTTTTGACTGTCTCTCCCTTAGCCATGTATTTTAGTTCCAGTTGCCAAAACTTAACCATCCTCTGGTTGCCATGTGTGGATATTGTAGGAATAATCAATTGAAAAGCCGTGACAGTGTGTGAGTGCAAACCCTCTTCTCTGCTTTATAAAGTTAATAATAATTATTATATTATAACATATCATAAAAATGATCTCATCATCCATAGCGGCATAAAGATACCGTCATTTATTTTGTATCTTGGCCGGACTCTGCCTCAGCATGAGCTGAAGACTTACAAAAACCGTACATGCTCACTGCAGCTAGTACATTTATGTTTAATCGGTGCTGTGCTGTGACTGACTTGACTCGATCACCAGTAGCTCAAGACTGCAGGAATTTCAACTTTTGGAATTGTTCAAATACGTTTGGGTTTTGTATGTTAAAAATAAACCAGCACACATTTTGTTTATAACACAACAAAACATTTGGAAATACATCCAACATTAAGTCAGGGTGTGTTTTTCCGCTTCCAAACTTTGAAAGGAGAATTGTAGGTGTAGTCAGGACCCACCTTTCCTGTCTACTAGAATGTCTTTACACTGTATTTCCTGCTGTGTAATATCTGGACCCCTGTCTCACCCACCTCACCCCCCACAGGCTGTAGAGGCAGCGTTCAGCCATGGCGTGGAGGCCTTGTGTCAGACTCAGGTTGCTCAGAGGGCTGAAGTGGCTCCAGAGATGCAGCTGATCAGGGCCTCGGTGGCCCTCGGGCTTCATGTCATGAAATCATCCCCAGAGCTGAAAAGTAAAGTCCAAAGTGCCATGAATGCCTTCCTCAACAGGCGTGTGGGCTCATGGGTGACTCAGCAAGGAGGATGGGTGAGTAGGTTTTTTTTAGTTCAATGTAATTGCATTTTTATTTTTATCCAAGTACAGCATCTTAAGATCTCTATTAGACATTTTCTTTTTATTTAAACAGTATACACTACAATGTTATAGCTAAAGGAGACTTGAGATGTTTCTGATGAGAGTTAATTGTTGCAAAGGTCAAAGGTTTTTGACCACTGCACCAGCCATCTGCACCCAATGAGAGATCTATTTGTATACACCAAACCCAGTAGTGCAGACATTGCAAATGCTGCACAAATTAAATGATGTCAGTACAGGAAGTTACCTTTTCACATTGTGCCGCCACGGACATTTAAGGGCAAGTACAACAATGTAAAGTCATATAAAATTAATCATTGATTTAAAATTGTGCCATAGAAATTTAAATCATCGACATATCACAGTTTATATTTCACCAACAATATAAGGGGAGACGAAGAAGATATAGATCAGGCACATGGTGTCTTTGATTTTTTTGATCAGTCACCATAGTTGAGTTTCATTTTCTTTTCATCACCCTCCCTCCTTTTACAAGAAATCGTTATCATCATTATAAAGTGCTTCCTCCTGTTTTTTAAACCACCTCGCCTGATTGGACATTGAATGACTGACATAATATTGCACCATGACCTTGTGCTTATATCTGGCAGCTATGCCACTTCCTGATTTTACCCTGCCAGTTTAATTCTTATGAGATGAAACAGAACTGAACTTGTTTAGCCTGCTGCCTCAGGCTGATTAAACTACACCTTACTATGTTAACTTCACAGGAAAGACGAGCTTATTATAAAAAAAACATCTGGGAAAAACACTGAACCTGGCTCGCAATGCAGCGTCATCCGGCAAGGCATTAAAATATTTGCAAGCACACATTGTTACTTTGAATACTTTGTGACATGAACATCGCATTTGTCACGACCATAGATAAAATGATTGTCACTGTGACTTTCTAGGGTTGTACATTTCTGTCTTATAGTGTTATAAAAGTGCTGTGTGCGTTGGTGTCTGATAAGCCTTACTCATGGATCTGTTACTCAAGCTGGATTTCCTGGGTCACATTTCTTCATATCACCAACACAACCCAACAACGAGGGCTTTTTCAAGCCCGATTAATGTGTATTTTTTAGTCTTTTTAAAAACTGAAATTGAGCAGAAGTATGATGCCACTTCAGAATTTGTATCTACTGTGTTTGTATCCTGCATTAATACTGCAGTCAGTTACTACTTGAATACACAGTAAAACCCACCATTAGTATATATTGCAGTACAAAACTTTAGTGTTTTGAGTCGTCTGCACAATGTAATTTGTTTTATCCACACATTGAGGAACCATGCAGTTAAAACAAATCAGTTAAAACAGCGCTACATCTGCACCCTTAACGTTGAAGTTATGCTCAAAGTCACATTCTGTTTCATTCTGAGCGAGTTTTGTGGCAATCCGTAATATTGTGTTTGTTTGGTTTCTTTCAGGAAAAGGTAAAAGTTTGAGACTGCATCTTGCCACAGCAGCCTCTCCGTATCAAAGCACACCCACCTGCACAACAATATTTCACTGGACGACCTTGTGGAGCCACTGTATCAGTCTGTAATCTGTCTGTTCTGGGTTCTGTTATCACACAGGGCAGACTTCTGATCACACACTAAACCTCTTTGTTAGAAATTTAAAGAGAGTTTCCGTTTTAGACAATCTGGCACTAACCCCATGTTCTAGTGATGCAACTGCAAGTCACAGGTTAATACAATCATGTGTGCTATTGAGAGAAATAGTTTCACTTCCTGCTGACTTGCGCTCCATTCGTTGGTTGATAAATAACGTGAATTAATTTTTATCCCAAGTAGGTTATCATGAAGCAAAAAAACAGCAATTTATATAAGTCACTTTTATTCTCATAAATCGAATGTTTTTTCATCATTATATCATTATTCTCCACTACATCAAAAAAAATTTGAATGTCTTCAGAGGAGCTCTCTGAGTGTGTGTAGGCTCCAATATGGGATATTTATTTTCGTTAATGTGGGTTATTCGATTAGGCTTCTGCATTTCTCAGTAAGTTAAACATTAATTTAACTTGATATTGTCCTTTTCTTGCCTTATTATATACATAATTTACAGTGCCAGAAAAAGTCTTACCAAGTGATTGTAATTTCTACAGTTATAAGTTACAACAATGAAACCATTAAACCCACCGTGGTCACATTTATGATATGGCTATGACATTTTCTGGGATCAATCAAGCTGTGATTTCAAGTACTTGAATTTGTTTTCTGTCGCTTATTTTTTCCCAAAACTTTACGGGTATTGTAATGTCTTAAGCTATTAACTTTGATTATCTTTTTTTTTTATTAAATCTGCTGAATGATTTAATCACATGCAGTTATATTCGGGCTACTCTTCACCAGCATTTTAGGCAGTGCATGCAATGTTTACATCAACTGATGGATTTATAATTAAATATTGGTTGAAGGAACACGAAAGTCCACTAAGTCGTTTAAATTAAATGTTTTATAGGCAGCCTTGTTTTTATGCGCAGCTTGTGGAAAAGGGCACGTTTGCTTTTTTTGTAATTTTTTTTAATTATTTCAATAAAAACTGTGAAACTTTGAAAATCATTTGTGTGTTATTAAATTTTGGATATGATATTGAGATATTTTTATGCTTTTTAAATATTTCAATCAAGTATGTTTTAGCAAAACAAAATGATAATTTGTCAAATCCTTTCATGCAAACATGCTACAAATATGGAGACAAGCTTATTTTAGTAAGAAGTAATAGTTGTACTGTTGGTGAACGGTTGAAGGGTTTCTGTGTTCTGTGTTTCTGTGTCACCTGCTGCTTTTGTCCGCTGAACGAGGACACCATACTGGAGGTATTTCCCTGAAATTGTTAGTTAAAGTCAATCTGCCGGGGTGGAATTTGTCAATCAAAAGTAATATTTGAAGACTAAATCATTTTGCCACATTTTTCATATTAAAGATTTGGTAAAGCCAACCCATAGGCCTAACAGTAAAACTCTGTCAAATACATTTAAATACATGGTAATTAGCACTAAACACAAAGTACAGCAGAGCATGATAGGAATACTGTTTCTGCTTTAAAGCTCTTGTGGATTCTGCAGAGGATCAGAAATGTACACAATCAGTTCGGATTGTGTGTTCTGGCTTGAAAAGTGTCTACACAGTACAACAGGTTGCTACTGTCAGTGCGTTATCGGTCAGTGACCTGTGCAGTCTCTCCCAAACTGATGTGCTTGCGAAGGTGCCGATGGTTCGTCCGGACATGCAACAGCAACCGTCAGGGGACAAATACTCCTACTGGGGCATTTTCAAGCTCTTAGATCAGATCACTAGCATGTGTAGGTCAGCAATCGGCCTTGTGAAATATCTAGCATTTCCTTTTTGTTTATTGTCAGAGAGCCTGATGTTGATCTCTGATCTTGAGAGATGTAGCAAACATAGACAAACATAGAAAAAAATGTTTATACTCTCCATTCCCATGTGTCAAGTGGCAGTGCACTGAATATTTTTCGCATATGCAGTTCACACATGACATGCTTTATCTCTTGTGTTGACTTGTGACTCAACATGTTTCTGTAGAAGTATTGCTTCTTGCCATCCTTTTATAGGGCCCTTATCTCAAAGAAGATTAATATAAGTGGTGAACATTGCTCACGAATGCTTCCCAGACTGTAAGATTTTAATCACGTGGATAAACTTGGAACATAAAATTCAGAGGAAGAAAATAAAGCCAGCAGATGACGAAAGATACGAGAAATGTCATGCCTAACAAATGTGTTTTGTGTTACTGTCTGACGAAAGCCTCTCTCGATTGGGAAAGGCTGCTCTTTTCCTATGTGCATACTGTATACATATAATATGTGTACATATAATCATTATGCTATTAAGGTTATAAAAACCTATAACCTTAATATGGCTGATTTCCAAGTGACTCCAAAAGAAAACGTATTACGTAAAAAATGAAAAGAACCTCAAACCCATTCGAAACCCTCAAAAGTAAAGTGTTTAAGATGAATACAAGACTTGCTCTTGTTTCTGAAAGTAAAAAGGTAACACTTTATTTTGATAGTCCATCTCTTGACACTCTACAAGTTATCAGTAGCATGTCAGTTGACATTCAGCAACACTGTCTCAACAGACAAGTAACATGCATTCAAGTAACTGCCAGTAGACTACAAGGTGCATTTCAAGTATTGAGTACAGATTTTACGTGTCTGTTGACTGTTGATATGTTTTTTTTGCAACAGGTTATTAACAGATATTCAACTAACTATCTGTAGATTGTGTCAGCATCTTCTAAGTTGACTATCAACTACTCAAAATCAATCTGTCTGTTGAAAGTCAACAGGGTCATGTCAACATATGATCAAGAGGATTAGGGTAGGGGACTGAAAAATGGCACTGGCACAGGTCTTCTCTCAAAATCATGATGATGATTACTCTTTTTTGTAGGGAACAGTTCCCAAATGTACTTAAGCCCAAATGAACTATGAAACTTAATTAACTAATTAGTTAAAGAATTAAGAGGAGGAAAGAAAAAACACAAATTAAGATAAAAGATAAGCATTATGGTTAGGAGAGAGGTCCAGTGCACAGTGAGGATGAGATCAATAAACAGTAATTATTTCCAAACCCAGAGAGGTTAGGGTTTGGAAAGGCATGTCAGTCTGGTTAGAGTGAGACCAAAACAACCAATCATTTGCATCTCCACAGAGGTTAAGATTAGGAAAGAGGTCTTGGGCCCAGTTACAATTAGAGTTAGAATCCCTAAGTCATTAATCATTTCCAACTCCAAAAAGGGCCAGGAAACAAGTATTGAGATAGTAAGTTACTGAAACCAACTTCAACACTGAGAAAGTGACATGGAATGAGAGGCACAAATACACAACTGATGTAAGGTCAAATGGTTATTCTGGATATCCATGGTGGGTATTAGGTGCTTGTTTAGGAAACGAATCACAAAAATCTAGATGGTTGAATTTAAGGACCAGTTAACCCTAACCCTAATCCAAATGGTTAATACGTCTGTTGCATATAGGGTCATTCCATACCAACTCACCCAGAATTCAGAACTTTTCCCAGTTCATGTCGATGATGAAACTTAAAAATTCATGTGAAAACTTCTATTAAATTTATGGGACCTTGCAAAATACTACAGCTCTACTCCAAACACTTTTTTAGTTATGAATTTTTTAAGTTTCATCATTTCATCATGTTTGCCATTCTTTGTATGTGTATTCAATCGTTTATTTTTCACTGGATTGGGTTGAAATTTGTACTGAACATCCAATAAACCCTAAAGATAATTGGCAACATGTATTCATGTAAATAGTTGTTGCTGAATAAAAATAAATAAAATTTACCCGAACAAAGAATCTTCAATTTTCAAAAATTAATATCTCCACTAGTGTTCACTTTCTTGCAGCCAGATTTTGATTCTGTGTAGTATTAATATAGTTCTGTCACATTTAAAAGTTATTTGGTCCTGCATAAAAATTGAGTGCCACAGATCTAGCTAAATATCACTTCAGAGCTGAAAAACCCACTTTTTAAGATATTTTGACTCTATATTTTCCCAAGAAAGGGTTATTTGAATTTCCTTGAAACTTTTTTATGGGAAAGTGTTAATTTTTAAAAATAGTTCAATTTTGTACTTTTCACTGGCTGTAATATCAGTGGTTTCATATCAAATATCTACCATATTTGTACTACGTTGACTTCAAGGTTTTCTATCTCTGTGTGATACCTATTGAGCCTGTTTTTCCATTCAGACAAGCTGTGTACAGCTCTGTAACTCTGGAACAGCTCTGTAACTTGCATATTTCCTGAACCCAGTGGAAATAACTTCTAGATGTGATAGAACTATATTAATACTACACAGAATCAAAATTTGGTTGCAAGAAAGTGAACACTAGTGGAGACAAAAATGTTTTAAAATTAAAGATTCTTTGTTTGGGTAAAATGTATTTATTTTTATTCAGCAACAACTATTTACATGAATACATGTTGCACCTTATCCTTAGGGTTTCTTGGATGTTCAATACAAATTTCAACCCAATCCAGTGAAAAATAAGCAGTTGAATACACATACAAAGAATGGCAAAAATGGGATGATGAAAGTTCAAAAATTCATAACTAAAAAAGTATTAGGAGTAGAGCTGTAGGACTTTGCAAGGTCCCATGACTTTAATAGAAGTTTTCACATGAATTTGTTCAAGGAAATCCATGACATGAACTGCGAGGTCCCAGGTGAGTTGGTATGGAATGACCCTATAATTAGTGGATGAATGTATGTGTTCTGTTAATAGGTTATAGACTTTCTACTGTTCTCAGCTGTTTTTCACTTTAATTGTATAGTCCTAAAACACGTCTACAAACACTTAGTGGAGAATGCCTACTAATAGTCTGCTGATGGTCAACTGTAGATTAGTTGACAATCAACAGGTAAGCAACCAATCTTTATTTGAGTAACTAAAGATTTAGTGGTTTCAGTGTTACATGTTACTGAATAGCTACTGATAACTTGTAGAGTGTCAACAGATGGACTATCAAAATAAAGTGTTACCAGTAAAAAATATTAAATGACATAGGGACTAAGTACTGTCCAGGACTGATGAAGCTTGTCTTCATCAATTATTTACACAAATAAGATTTGATAAGAAGGTATTTGCATTATTTTCTTCTACACCTAGTAGTGCACAGACTTGGACTATTTTGTATATTACTGTAGTCTCCAACATGTAAGACAAATGGTATCTTGGTTTAAGACTCTCCACAGCCACAGTGTTGCTTCATATCATATGTTGTTTCACTCCTGGAAAGTAACCAGCAGAGTGCAGCACTGACCACTTTCTATCACTGGATGCCAGTGTGACAGATGCCACATTTTAAAACCAGCCTTGGCAACATCATGTACATGGAGAGGGGAGTTTGTGATTGTAAGAGAGAAAAAGAAGAACCAAATGAGCCCAGACCAGATTTTATATGGTGTTTGCAAGTTTCTCTTCCTTTTTTCTGTTTTTCTCTGTTGTGATCACAGAGTCTGCAGCTCTCTGGCTGCAGTTCACACTGCGATGTAAAGGCATCTGACTGTGGATTTTCACCTCAGTGAGGAAGGTGGAAAGTCAAGGGTGCTCGTAAATATGTGAGAAATTCCTGCTGACAGTCTTGAGACAACACACGCCTAATACCTTCTTCGCAGAACAAATCATTTGACGTTACATAAATTTGCTTGTCGTGTATTTATTCGATTTGAAGTAATATACAGCCGTTGCATTCTTGGCCCAGCAGATATTCACGACCACTCCCGAAATTGAGCTGTTTGCACAGTAACACCTCTCTCTGTGCTGCTGTTTTGGCAGTCTGCACCAACTCCACACTAACTCTGTCAGACATGACAGAGTACTGGAGCCACCAGGCATGAAACCAGCTGAGAGGCGGATCCACAACTTTACAGGGTGAAGAGGAAAATTAACTTTGACCCCTGAAAGAGGTAGAATCCATTCTCTCTATGTAACCGGTAGATATTTCCAACAGATACTGTGCATGCCTTTAAGTCTGCGTTTCCATTTAAAAGTACCATGACCAAGTACAAACACACCTCACTAATAGATGGCAAAAACACCATACACACTGCACACATGCAGCAATAGTGTACAATGAAGCTGCAGTTCACTGCCACATAAACATACTAATTATCACAGATTAAGGAAGTGGCTCCAACACTTTTTGTCTGGCTAACCTGTACCTTGATAGCGTTGCTGGCATCAGAGCACTCTTGTGTCTTCATTGTTCCAAAATGAATGAGATTTTTGCGCCTTTTTCACAGCAGACATTTTGACCTGTCAAATCAGGAAAATCACAGGTGGCTCTAATAACATTAACAATGGCAGTGTTCCAGTAAATAATGCAATGCTGTGCAGCAATTAAATATGTTATTTGTGACACCTGTGGTTGACGATGTTAAAACGACTGCTGTGAAAAAGGTCTATTCACTTTAAAATTCTCTCCTCATTTTCCCCCTGATTGATCTGAAAAACGATTTAAAGTCGGATACAAGTTTTGTAAAAACAAACAAACAAAAAACTTTCTTTGAGGTCAGTTTATGAAATCAAAAAGTATTTAAAAGTATTTAATAATGGACACTGATCTACATGTTTGTATCATACAGTATGTCATATACTTGGACAAACCTGTTTAGGCTATATAAATAAACTTGACTTGTCTGTATGAGTGTGTTGACAGAGAGACAGAGAAAGAAAGAAACTGTCCACATTCAGCTGAGATTAAGATTCTGCTTTCTGTGGTTTGACTCCATCTATTGACCTATTTATTCACTTATTCCTTCACAATTAGAAATTAACAAAAGAGCTCGCCATATTAGCACGTACTGCTCTGAGCCTGCAGCACTTGATTCTGATTAACAGTGTCTGTACAATGTCTATAGATTTCCTTTTGATATCGTTAATGTACATATGAGAATATTGCACAAATCACGTTTAATTTATCACACTGGTTCAGTAAAAGTAAACAGATCAAAACTTAAAGCCACTATGTGTACAATTAAAAATGTCAGACTTTGTAGCCCCCGGTGGTTGTATCAAAAAAGACACTGTGTTAGACAATGTGTAATCCCCCCATCCCCATCCTCATCCCACATGCATATATTGGCCCGACCGAGGGCACAGAATGAATGAAAGCAACACAAACTTTGCACCAATTTTCCTCTGGATTGTCTTATTTTTCTACAAACAAAAACTTATGCTGTCATAATACTTTGAAATATGCTATAATATCTTGTACATACCTTGTATAATATCAAAGGCTACACATAGTGGCTTTAAAAGCATTTCACATGGCCACAAAGTGAGAAAAGAATCACATGGAAACATTATCACAAAAGCAGCATTGGAAATACAGTGAGTACAATGAGACTTCTGATGACGATACATATGTGTTGTAACACAGCAGGTTAAGACAGGGATCAACATGGTCACATTAACAGGCCTGTTTATTGGATGGGAAAGAATCAGGGTGGCCTTGATGTTGACCTCTGCAAAGATGTAAACTCTTGATGAGTTCCTCAGCTGCACTCTCGCCTTCTG
Organism: Oplegnathus fasciatus; assembly: GCA_003416845.1. Classification (NCBI taxonomy): domain Eukaryota; kingdom Metazoa; phylum Chordata; class Actinopteri; order Centrarchiformes; family Oplegnathidae; genus Oplegnathus; species Oplegnathus fasciatus. Next base: position 136,992 of record NTHP01000671.1, read on the forward strand.
GTTTCCTTGTCAACAGAATAATCCTTCCACCCTGTCCCACCTCACCCCTGGACTCCCCTACCCTCGTAACCTCCTCACTTATTCGCACATGAGCCTGCTCTCTGCCAAGTGGCAGAAGATTGATGTGTGCACACAAAACATGGCCTCCCACTGCTGATGGCTTTAGCCTTGATGCAGAGAAGCATGGGGAGAAAGTGAGATGCTATTTCCGCCGTACATGGCAGAGTGGATTTTGATGCTTCCACCTGCTAATGCACATACAGCATTATGAATTTAAATCAGGGCTCACCATATGCTGTTTCATTTTTTGCTTACTTTCCTGTCTCCATTTATCTATGTCATAAAAAAAATCTAATGAGATGCTTGCAGGGTGGATTTCCCAATATGCTCACTCAATCAACAGCTGTAAGATGACGAATCAGAGATAAACAGCTGTTTGCTCACTGAGGTGAATTTTATACAGTATCTTCCATTAACATTTATACATATATTAGTTACATACAGTACATATTTTAAGAGCCAGCAGTGCCGTCTCAACATGTATCGTTCATATGAAATCTCATTTTAAAGGGCAACACTGGCCTGTAACAAAAATGACAGGGAGGATGTAATGATGCTACACCTACTTCGTCACAAAAAATCACTGGAAACACCTGCGAGTAATGGAAAAGGCCTTGTGATACATGTGCAGTAGAGGTACATTGTAGGGTCAAAATGATTATCACCCAGATGAAATGAAGCTTACGGACGGAGGAGCTCCAATATTCTTTAGATTCACAGTCCTCTATTTGAAAAAGCTGATGTAGCTACAGTTATATAGTTACTATAGGTGGCTCTATGGTTTTTACCATTGTCCACGTCCACACGTATTTAATGACGAGCATCAAGTAATTTTCTTTTAGCATGGATGCTATTTTCAGCTACAACTATTAGCTAGTATTAGTCATTCTGTCAGTCAAATGGTCTCAGAAACGTCAAAAAACAAACAACCTTCACATGCGCTGGATTGGACCACACATCTGTAAAGGCCATGAGTCCAATATCATTGGCGCAGTTGGTAAACCAGAGGTTCATCGCAGCACAGATCCTGGGTTCTAATTCCAACTGAGTCAATTTTAAATTTTTTTCATCCATGCAGCCAGCATGCAGTACATCCTGTGTCCTGGTCCATCTCAAAGCACCAAGCTGGTTGCGCAAACTTCCTCCTTGCCCACAGTTGGTTTACCAGATTCATACTACAATGTCTTAGTTCCTCTTCATTACATTTTCTGTCCTTAAGGCCACAGAATGAAGCATGTAAATGTAGAACAAAATACAATGCTTAACTGTTTGAGATCATTCACATGAAAAAGGCCATAAGTTTTAGTTCAGGTCAAAAATACAATACAGCATACACTACTATTGTACCACGTGTGCTACAGATATACACTTACTGATTCAAGTTCAACAGGTTGGTGTTGACACTGATGAGAAGCCCCTTACCCCGTACGACATCATCATCATAATGTCAGCCAGTGGAGAAATCCACAATCAGTCTTATTTCAATCAAAGTCTGATTCAGTATGCTTATCCAGTCTCCATGCTGATTTGTCATCCTGTCCTCTTAGAGTGTGCTGGATGGAGGAAATCAGTCCACGATGGAGTTCCCTCATCTCTTTCATCCCTCTGATATCCTTCGATGCCTTTAAGACCGTTTTGACCGGTAATCCCTCCAGCATGAAAATAAAGCCAGAGTCTTTTCCATTCTGCCAACCAGTGGAGTGAAACTTAACAGTTACACAGCAGTCCAATTAGTTGCCAAAGGTCACACATCATCGTCATCATCATCATTCTGCCTCAGCCTCCTCTCATGACTCTGTCCTCTCTGGCTCCCTCTTTGAGGAAGCCGACCGACTGGATCCTGACAAAGCACGTACTGTTTCCAGATTTTCTGGAACGCTGTGCGGAATTTCTTGATGCGGAAAGCATAAACAATGGGGTTGACAGCAGAGTTGCCGTGGGTGAGGATGATGGCGATGTAAAGGAGGAATATTGGCTTATCACAGGCAGGGCAAAAGAGGGTGATGCAGTTGAGGATGTGAAGAGGGAGCCAGCTGACTGCGAAGAGGAAAAGAACAAGGGCCAGCGACTTGGCTAGCTTGAGCTCCTTGCCAAAGTAGCGCCTGGGGTCTGTGTGGCTCGCTGTCACCTGCAGAGAGATAAAGGAGAAGATCGTCAGCATATAAATTTAGCTTTAGTCTCATCAGTTCACATTAAGCCTGTTTTAAAAGCAGAATAATTGTCTTGTGATTGCTGCATATCAAACAAAGTGACCAGATTTGTCCTACACAAAAAGAGGTTGTCCTCACCTTCTTGTTGAGCTGCTTGTGGATCATGTAGAAAATCTCGACATAGATGGCCAGCATGAGGAGCAGAGGGGGCAGTACCCAGCCAAAGAAGTTGAAGTAGACCATGTAGTCCATGCTGATGACTGTCTCAAACTGACAGGTCACCAGGAGGTCATCAGCGTTCAGGGAGCCATTGTCACGGAGACGCTGCAGGTTATTCCAGCCCACCATGGGCGTGAGGCCCACTATGATGGACACCAGCCAACACAATAACACGGCCGTGCCAGCTCGCCGAGGGGTCACCACCCGCTTGTAGCTATGGCAACAAGGGAGAAGATAAGGTGTTGAGAAAAAAATCTCGTTGGACAGACACAGCATGACTGTGTGTGTGCCAAGATGATACTATTTTTGCAAAATGAATATCATATTTCTGTCGAATCGGCAAGTGCTTTTACTACCAATTGCTTTATTATATTAATATGCAGAGGTGTAGCACAAAATTCTGGACCCTGTACATAGGCATTCTCTATGGGCCCCTCCCGGTATTCACGGCTATACTTGCAAAAGATTTACATCAAATACTCCCTTTGTGAAGCTAACAATGTTACATTTTTATAGCAATTGTATCTTAGGGTGTTGTTTTAACTCTTAAAGCGAGACTATGTAACTTTTGTTGAACAGTGTCCATGTGTCCAAGAGACAATTACAAGATAATGGTGAATGCTAAGTGCAACAGTAGTAAAAGAAGAAGAGTCATACAGTCAACAAACTGCCTTATTAATGTCTCTTAAAGAGCAATGTCTAGCTAAAACTGTAGCAGCAAAACCCTTGGGTGTGTTGAATTGAGCACTGGTGTGTTTTATAAATCAAACATTTCATTTGTCAAAGGAAGAATGTGTTATTTCTTCTTTCAAAAGTTACATAGTCTTGCTTTAAGGCTGTAGTTTGTGGGGTTGATGTATTGGACTGAATTATACAGTATTAGAAACTGTTCCAATTATTTGTCCTGCAATCCCCACTTCTGTGTGGGATGGCAGCAGGTGACATAGTTTTGGTTTGATCTTTTTTGTGGAAGTCGCTGCTGTCTTCTAAGAAACAATTCAAAGCAATTCAAGCAGACACAAGCTAAGACATCTCTCCTGTTCAGAAGAGGAAAACTGTGGGAGTTGTTGCCTAACAAAACTGTCTGCATTTCTTTGGTATCATGAAAGGATGTCACTCGTCCTGTCCCTCCCACACAATGGTCCGCTATTGGACAGGTCCAGGAATTAGTCATTGTCAAACAGACGTGAAAGATTCCTGTGGTAAACTGGGCTGTTGATTTTTCTACATCTGCCTTTATTTCTAAAGAGTCAGACGAAAGGGGTGGGTGAATAATCTCGGGGGCTCATTCTTGCTCTCAAACTCTCACTCTCTTGCACATGTGAAGCTCTTCTCTCCTCTTATGATGACTGCTCCCTGGCTAGCCTGGCTAACAATGACGCAAACACAGAAACACACACTGAGATATGTGCCAGAGCCAAACTTTCATATCTTTCTCTTGTTCCTTCATTTGCCTTCTCTCAGTCTGCCTTTCACTCTCTGTCACATAAAGCATGCATACACACACTCAGGAGTTCAGCCAGGGTGAGACAGACGCAAAACAGGGCAAATGAATGAACACTCAAAGGATGTTTACAGAGACCCTGTCAGGGTCTTCCCATATGTGACGACAGTTTTTATCTCGACTCGTGTGCGCATAACTCTCTACACAGCTGCTTGTAAGGTCTGCATACAGATCAGCTGTCTGTCTGCCAAAAATTACTTTCATGGATCCTCCATCTATCTCTGCTTCCCTGTGGGATTTCCATCCTTGTCTCACACCTGCAAATCCTATCCTCCAGCTGAGGACACAACTTGGGACATTTTCACATCTCAGACGCACCACTCTTATCAGGGCAGCGTGCTTCCAAACCACCTCCGCTATAAAAAGCAATCAGTGCCTGTTAAACAGAGTCTGTCCAGAGTCCCAGGGGTGGTTTAGGGAGGGGGACTCAATTTCTGGCTTACATTATCACTTACCACGCGACACTGGTCACTGGTGTTTGAAATCTGAACTTGTCTACATGAGATTATGTGGCTAAAATGGATCAGCAGTGAGATGGAAGTAAATTTAGTTTTTTTTTCTTTGAGGGGAAACACCTGACCAGTTTTTCTGCTGTTGATGCCAAACCTGAGGAGAAATATTGTATGGCCTGATACAGAATATGATTTAAACTTTTTCTTTAAGGATTATAATCATTACAATACAATATTTTTACATGATACATGAAGTTGTCCTGTTTATTCTGTTTTGAAATTGAAGTCTGTGAGCTATTTACTGCCCATTAACTTATACTGTCACTACATCCAGTAGACAAGTTCACCACTGTGTGATGAAAACCCTTCAGCACACTGATAAATAACAATTAAGCCTACACTACTGCGATAATACCACACAATATATTTATATTGTTCCTGTATAGCGTCACTGCAACTGGTGTTAATGTCGTCTGAGTGACAGTGTGCAGTGTGTGTGCCGGGTTCCGTGTGTGCGTTAGTTGCCAGCTCGAGAAATTATGCAATCCATCAACCAGCCACCATGAGCTATTGACCAATCATGCATTCTCTGCCAGCCTCATCCAGGCTTATTGTTAAATGAGCCAACTTAAAGTGGAAATTTGAGTTTTCAGTAAAATCATGAGTGAGGCAAGACGAGAGGAGGAAATCTCTGTTACCATGCAACAGAAATGCCAGTTTACCTTCAAGTTAGTTATCAACGAACTAGATCAGAAGGAATAGAGAAAGAAGTACAACATGTATGACCTCCGCATGCTTCTTGTACATGCTAATGCTCAGGCTGGAGAACAGCTTGCCTCCCCACAGATGTGAAATTCAACAGCTTTAAAAGTGCCAAATGGGCCTTGACCTTTCTTTGGATGTCGAGCATTCCAATGTAAATCCTAAATATGTAAATAGAATAAATTATCTTTTTTGTGCACCAAGATCATCTTCATTCATCTATATACCTGTATCTAGGGCTGTAACCAACTAATTATTTTCATTATCGATTAATCTGTCCATCATTTTCTCGATTAATCGATTAGTTGTTTGGTCCAGAAAATGTCAGAAAATTGTGAAAAATATTGATGATCACTGTTTCCCAAAGCCCAGGGTGACGTCCTCAAATATCTTGTTTTGTCCACAGCCCAAAGATATTCAGTTTACTGTCATAGAGGACTAAAGAAACCAGAAAATATTGACATTTGAGAAGCTGAAATCAGAGCATTTGGATGTCTTTTCTTAAAAAAAATGATGCAAAACGATTAATCAATTATCAAAATAGTTGGCGATATTGAATAGTTGACAACTAATCGATTAATCGACTAATCGTTGCAGCTCTAATCTATCTATCTATCTATCTATCTATCTATCTATCTATCTATCTACCTATACAACTTCCATGTCTGGTACATATATGTTTGAAGCTGAAATACATATTCAGACCAAAAATCATCTAAAAACAATCACACAGCCTAATTATTTAGAGGGAAAATATTTAACAACTAGAGAATCTGTAAGATCAAAGTACTGGTAGAGTTTGACCAAGCATGCATGTGTTATTTATCTATTTTGAGAAGAGGGCAGTTAATATAAGACTTTTTTCTTCTTCTTACTACCCCGTTTTATTCAGTTTTTTGGGGGGGGAATGATGTAAATGTACACTTAAGAGCTTGGAAAATAAATAAATGAATATGAATTGATAAGTCTTAAATATCATATTAAAACCAGGTAATAAAATGTCATAGCCTTAAAATCACTGATGTTATCACTGAGGCACTCATTTCCAGTAGATATTACAGAGATGTCAGAGCAGATTAAAGTGGCCTCACATTGATGTTACTGTAAACTAATTAAAATGACTAGACACAGCTTTACACTACATATTACGGTCATTTCTGGCTGGAGCTGTAATGAAAATCCTGCATGACCGCTCTGGTGGGTGCCCTTGGTCCGAGCAGCGGTCCAGACACAAAGGCTTCTGAAAATCAGACAAGATATTGAAAACTATAAGAATTCACCTTTGTGCCTACCTCATGGGTATTTTGACTCTCAGATAGCGGTCGATGGCGATGGCCAGCAGCGCCAAGATTGAACTTTGCGTCAGGACGAGCACTGTGCAGGCGACCAGCAAGCAGCTGTAAAAGTGCGTCTGGAGTCCGATGCTGATGGTTATGGCGAGGGGGATGACAAGAGCCCCGACCGCAATGTCAGCCAAGGCCAGGGAGACGATGAAACAAAACGTGGTGTCTCTCAGAGACCGGTTGATACGCACAGCCCAGACCACCATCACGTTACCGATGACTGAGGACACGGCGATCACCACCTCCATCCCGATGTAGAGGGCTTTAGACGGAGGCAGACCCGAAGACATGTTCACGGATGCTGGAGGAGTGTGCGCTCAGCGGAGAAGCAGCCTGAACACGTCGAGGGAGTTCCCTGTTTGAGTTTGTGGGCACCGACTGAGACACCCGGACTTAGGTTTCGCATGTTTTATGTCCCCGCAGAGGTAGAGGTAGTGTCTGTTGCTCTGAATTATTTTGGGATCCGGTCCAGGACACCGAGCTGCGCGCCAGACGCAGAACTTGGTCTCCATACGGTCCCGAGGCGGTGACTCCGTGAATGAAGAGGTCCCTGCAGTCCTGCTGGCGGAGGGACAGGACCGACCCGGGATACGGAATGAGTCACGAGCAGGTTCCCAAAGCGCGGATTAACAGTTTCCTCAATGCCAGGCGTATGTCAAAGGTCGGAAAGATAAACAGAATTAGCCCCAAATAGCGTCGTTTCCTGCTGAAACTGAGTCATTTTGTTAGTTGCACCATCAGCCACTCCATCAGAATTTATCCTCTTTAATGTAGCCTGTCTGGAACTGATGTAGTTGGCTCAAGACAGGCAAATGTTTGTTTTCCTTTCCAAGAGTGTCTCCTGAAATAATCCCAGTTTAGAAATGGTGACATTCCAGCAGTTAGTTCAGATTATTATTAAACTCTCTTTATCTTCTTTCTGCAAAGTCACGTGTGTGACTGGAAGCTCGCCCTCTATGGGAGTGGACACACTGAGTCCTGAGGAGGAGAATATCATTCATTCATATGGCAGGTGCATCTCATACATACACGAACTTACTGCAGTGCAAACCACACTAAATTTTCCTCATGCTTTCATCATTTAGACTCACGTTTATGTGATAAAAATACTTATTCAAAAATATGATCATAAAGGGGGGGTTACCCACCACCACTGTATATCCCTGAGGTCTCTCCTCAGTATGACAGCAGTTACAGGCTGAAATGAAGAGTGGGTGAAAAGTATGAGCTTGTGGAGCTTTGGCGCTCTGGAGAGGACACACAGAAAGACAGCTGGATGAAGACAAATGGTCAGATGCTTTGTGTTGGAGGGAGACAATGAAATAATACTGGACAACATCAGCTTGGTATCAGTGGAAAACAGCAGGACTCAGCTGCAGGACAGATGCACACAAACAAACCTATATAGATGCAAATGAGACTCATAAACAAGTTGCATGAAGGCAAGTGATTGCATACACATAGGAAGCAAATACACATGCTGCGCGCACAGACACATGTAGAGCCGCCATCTGCATTGTATTTGCATGCAAATACAGTTTTTGAATGGACAAACCCTGGACAAACTTACCGTCTGCTCCAGTCGGAGTGGCAAAAATACTGATCAACACTATTACAACCTGTTGAGAGATAAAAAAAAATGATCAGTGTCAAGGCCTCATTCTGTCACCTTGACTACAGTGACGGTCTTTCCCCCGAGAGTGATTTATGCCTGTCTCCGTCCTCAATCATTCATGTGTCTGTAAATCCTCTCTGACTTTCATCAAGCCTACAAGATCATTTCCACCACCAGAGAGTCCAAACCAGGGACACTCAATTCATGGCCACTCTGAGCCAAATTGACCTTTAGATACTTTCTGAGTTTTCAGCAACTCCTCACTGATAATAAATACTACAATTCATTTCCGAGCTGGAAAGATTCCCACAGATGTAATGAGGAGGCACCTGCAATCTTTTGGCTTCATGACATGAGAATTTTGTTAAAGCTGTACTCACACTTTTTACAATCAAAAGGGCAAGAAGTTGGCTGTATTGGTGATTAAAAAAACTCATGGTCCTAATTATAACCCAGTCACATTTGATTTGTAACAGTTACAAACAACGGTATAAGTGACTTGGAATAACCCACTAATTAAACAGACAATATGTTACAGCTCTGATAGCTTGTGACAGGAGAGTTTCAACAAGTCTTAAATTTAGTGTCACAGGATCAGTTTTGGATAATCTTTACAGTTCATCATACTCATACATTGTTGATTGTTTTCATACCTCTTAAAAATAAATTCTTAATATTTTAATAGATCAATAGCAAATAGTGTCTGCTGTCAAGATGTGAACAAATTGGACTTCTTCTAACCAGCAACCTGCAAGTGTGTGATCATAATAAACAAGGGGTGCAGGGATGATGAAGTTCAAGTTTCAATCAGACTTATGTGACATTTAGAACTGAATCATGGCTGATATTTATATCCCAGCAATTCCTTGTAAAGGAGGCTCTGTGTCTTCCAGGCAGCTTTTGCGTGGTCTGTATCAGTGGTCTCCATCACAACAACTCTACTACATTACTGAGGTTTTCTATGTTGAGCAGATTGGCCTAAAACAGCTGCATAAACATTGTGTTTCTGTGATCATTATACTGTACACCCCACTTCTGAAAAAGATGAGTGTGGGACAAAGAGCATGTGTGAGAATGCCTAAATGGAATGACAGTGTGTAGACTCCACGGTCTTGCAAGCTCTTATCTTTGCTGGAACAAAGTAATATTTATGATACATGACCATGATTTTTATGTGATTCACAGAGCCTGCTGGCCATCTGCAATCACAAAAACTCTCACAGAGCAGGCTCTTCTAAGGATTAACTCCTCACTCAACAAAGCAACAATGAAATCTTCTACAAACATATGCATATGTGTGTATTCTTCAGGGTTAGCTTACCCTGCTAACTGCTGTCTATTCTTGTTGCCAGAGCTGTGTAGCACAGTGCTCCAAACTTTACCACAGAAACAGGGGTCTACAGTAATCCCAGAAGTGTCACACAGTATCTGGAAGCTGTTTTAATTAAGACAGATCAAGGTGAGGACTATTTGTCACAATGGCCCACTTCAGACTGTCAGCTCCAGTCCCCACTGCTCAACCAACAGGTGCAGGTTGGCAGCATGAGAGCACAGGCTGGATGAGGCTGTGAAATGAAATCACAGAGGAACTGAATCAGTTCTTTGGGCAGAGTAAAGTAACAACAATGGATGACATGTTCCTGACAATCCTCTTTTACCTGGACCTCTGTAGCATATGGTCATTTTGAAATAAATCACAACAGATATATAAAATGCAACAGAACTCATTACCCCTTAATATTAGAATATGTACCTAGTTAAAAAATACCTACAGTATAAATTATTCCCACATTGCCACACAAGTTCCCACATTGTTACCTCTTTATTCCCTTAACTTCACATCTTGTTCCCTTGTATTTGTCGGTACAAACTGTACTGGTACACCGTACAAAAAAATAACACTGTAAATTGGGAAGAATTACATTACATTACATAAAATAAGTAAGACAGACTGTTACTGGTGTTACTGGCTACAGTTTATCATTTCTAACAGCTGATGGTTTTCAGTGCACTGCAGATCAAAACAATATTTTATCTGACAGCAACTTTTTCTCTGTCTCTCCAAGAAATGAGCCTTCACTTGGCCTGCTGAATGTTTCCCAGCTTGCTTTGAGGTCCATTGTGTGTACTCTGTGTGGTGGCTGTTGAAGCATGACAATTTAGGGAGAGAACGTGCAGCTCCTCATCAACCCTCTCCAGCCCTGTGTAAATGGAGGGAATTGTTTAGACACTTCACTGCTGGGACGTGCCTCATGTAACAAGCGCTTCATTTGCTGACCTACGGGATGCAACAGAACATGAGCTGAAGTTGAAACGTGCAATATGTGCAATAACTAAAACTGGTGTTCCTGCCGCTCAGCCGATCTCATCATGGTGTGAGCCTTGTTTCTTAAGCTGCTGGACTGCCGATTTCAAGCAATAGAGCACAATGATGAATACTCACTTTACTTTAGACTGAAGCACAGTCTGTGCTGGTAAGACAAAGAGCAAACATCTTATAACAGCGTCTCCCCCCCTAAGCAAATGAATCAACAATCAAATGGAAACTAGAGAAGGAACAACAGAAATCCACACTCTGTCAAGTGTGAATAACAAATAGCAGAAACACTCTTATTGCTATTAACAGAGCTGATCGCTTTGGTAGATTTCTGAGGAAGCTGGTTGCACGTTGTGCAGAGCTGAGGTAATTACCGCATCAAACAACTACTTCCTGTGTTCACAGCAATCTTTCACAACGCTGTCCCTCATGTAAACCTCCAGAATTTTTTAAATCATCCACAATCATCAATGTTCCCACGAAACACTGAGTCACCACTTGTTTCACATCAGTCATCATGAAGCCCTCTAACAGACTCTTCAGTCCCATCGTGAGGCTGTGCACGAAGCTAATTGGTTAGCATGCACCGAGTCCTGAATCTCCTGAATCTCCTGGGGCTTCATTTGAGTCCAGTATTCAACACAACCACTGTTTAGCATAGCAATGTACAAGATGTTTTGTATAATCCATCATCCAGCAGTATGTGTGGAGTACATCACATCTGTAATAAATGCCCTGTTTCTTTTGCATGTGAAATGTACAGTATATATGTATGTTCATTTTAACTTATCATGTCAAATTCTTCATGAATAAACGACTTAATGATCTAAAACTCATTATTATCCTAGTGTTAATTATCCTGGAGGAGTTTTTACAATAAAAAGATGCTCTCGGGATTAGATGGTAAATCTAAATGTGGGTTTCCTACAGTCGATTGTCTCAGTTGTGTCTCAAAAGTGTTTACAGCAGGCTGGATGTTTGGGTGTGAATATATTTCTGAAACATGTGTGATTTTGTGGATATGGTGCAATGTTGGTTGGTTGAGGACAAATGCTGTGTCAGCCTTCCACTTTTTTTTCACATTTTGTTTTTTCAATTTCACTTATTTACAGTAAGGTCAAAACATACAGTAGTAAGCAGTAAGCCAAGAAGTCCTTAAAGCACCCAGAAAAAACATGTACGATTCCATGACAACTAGCCCAACTCCATCTGCTGAGGAAGTTAGTGTGATAAAATCATAAGGTCCACAACAGCTACTAAATAGACTTTCTGGTGAGACTATTTTTCGCTGCAGCTGGCAGCCACTGAGCCACTCCTATAATCACAGCTTTTTCAAAACAAAGTGACTGTACACATACAATCATACAGTCTCTTGTGATTGCTTTCTATTTCCTTGGCCTGGGGGGAACAGGTTTGACTCACCTGTAGCTGCAGGACTGGACTCTGTATCGCCCTTGTGACACAACGTGTTCTTGTGAGGCTGGTGGTGAAAGCAGCTGGCAGCTGCTCCTCACTTTTCTTGACGAAGGCAGCTCAGGTTTTACTTTATGGGCGAACAGTGGATGGAAAAGTGCCCAGAACAACAAATCAAACAGCTCACCCTCTCGGGATCATCTTGGCATGGCTCCACTCCACATCACACTCATGTGCCGCGTCAGTGGGTAAGGAGCCAGACGCCTCTCCCCATGTGTTCAGTTCTGACCCTCCAGCATCTTCCTACACACTTTAAACCAAAAGGCTTATCATAACTGTTGCTCTTGTACCAGGGAGTCCTTCAAAAAGTCCATAAATTAATCTCTCAGTTTTAATTTTACTGCACCATTACTCTGTGGACAGACAGCTTCTTTCAGCCACGGACTGAGTGTTTTTACCACAAAAATATGCATTTCCCCCCCCCATTCTTTAGGTTAGCGATAGTAGGACACATACCAGATAAGCTCACAGGAAGATAATAACAAAATCTACCGCTTTGTTCCAAAAATCTGTGACAACAGGACAGTCTAATGAGTGCTTTGATGCACTATTTCGTTACAACTTGTTTATTCTCTTGAGAGCTAGATGTCAGTAACTTCTACAAAATTGTATTTTTGACTTGAGACATACTGCACAAAGTCATGTATCTGCCCCCTTGTTGTGTGGAATTTTGTTGGAAGTGACTTTGTTTTGGCCGACCAGTGTGAGAAAATACCAGACAAAGTTTGACTGTCATGACAAGTAGCTCGTACTTTACCAACCCATTACATCATATCCAGTAACAAACAAATGCATGCAGTAAGAACTCAATGTCAAAACACACTTACTGTTATGTTCTGTGGCTGGATCAGCACAGTAAGTACCAATTGTGCCTTTACTAACCTCTTCTCAAGAAATTCAATATACTTTCACGCAGCTGACCCAGAGGGTCTGATAACATCAGAGGGAACAGACCAAGGACATAAGGGGAGATACAAAATAAAAAATGTGACACTTCTCCTAATTTTGTCACACCTGTTTTCGCTTTTTCCACTCTGTGGGAAGCTGACACATTATACAACAACCATTTAAGGTATCCTGAATTGTCTCTGGCACTTCATCTGGTGGGGAACTGTTGGGAAATTTGTAAAGTGCAGCTGTGTGACCTTGACTGTTGCCCATAGCGAATGCCATGTGATTAAAGGAGAGGAGTGAGAGAGCAAGTAGCATCAAGCTGGATTGAAGTGAAGATGGAGAGAAGATTGAAAATGTCAGTGATGGGAAGAGCGAACTGGTTCAGGGCAGATGGTGAGTGAGGGGATCATTGACAACAGATGCCTGTTTGTCCTCTTACTGCATATAAAAACGGTAGAGCAACAAGAACTGAAAAACTCAGTCAGGTTAAATTCATTCTTTATATGACTTTTTTTTATTTTTCATTATAGTGATGGTAGGCTACATAAAACACTGGCATGGCAGTGTGTTAGAAACAGAGCAAAACATTCAGTGATGCATGACTGTTTGAGGCAGGAGGAGCTTGATAATCCTGAGAGGAGGATGTCTGCTGCTGAAGTGACTGAAGGGACTGAAATAGCAAGACATTTCATACATTAAACATTCTTGGGTGGTGATACCTCACAGTATTTTATATTTAGCATGTTTTTATTCATTTTAAACATGTACTCCACTCATTTTACTATGCATAGGGAGTACTACACAGCCTGTGAAAATAGTTGTGTAACATACACTCAGTGTCCACTTTATTTGGTACACCTGTAAAATCTAATGCAATCCAATACAACTGTTCTGCCATAAAGTGTACTTTTATGATCCATATAATGTTCAGTTGGTGTCATAGAGGTTTTAATTAAATTATAGGTTTTTAGGTCATAGTTAGTGGAGGTGCTGGACTGGACTGCATTATATTTAGTGGTGTTTCTAATATTCTGCCCCCCTCATGAATGTAAATAGGAAGGACAAAAGATTAGAAACACCTCTCATTGTAATCTCAGTATAATGTAGTTCAGTACAACTTTAGCTATGATCTCAGTAATAAACATATAATTTAATTTACACATTTCCGACAATGTCAACAAAAACTGAACATGATAAACTTCGTTAAGGTACAATTTATGGCCAAGCTTTTGTATCGACTGTCAATAGATTGTATAGGTGTACCTAATAACGTGGCCACTGCGTGTATTCTGTGACTTTGAAAAGTCTGAGAAAATAACTCAAGTCGGGATATGTCAGCCTTCACTGCATTCACTTCACTGCAAAAAAAATCTAGTTTTCACAAGTCCCCCAACTTTATGGAACTGCAGTATTGAATAACTGAAGTTACTAACACATCCAGTGCATACGGTCTGTCTGGATATGATCATTTTAAATCTACTATAACTCTGCTGGAATCAGTTTTTATTTGCACTGACACAAACTGTAACTGCTCTGCATAAATGTTTCTTCTTCAACAGAATAAATCGTTGAGAAGATATTTAAGAAGAGATGAAAAGTAATGGTGTCGGTGTAGGTAGGGCTCATATCACTGTTCTGAAACAATGTCCCAACCATGCATGGTCTTCTCCCACTATAATCATTTGTATTCATGGCTGGATAGAGGCAGTTATGTTTGCATTTAGAAACAATAATCATTTTGATGTCTATACATGAGAGTAACTGCACAGTATTTTCTCCTCAGAGGTTTGCTGGAGCTAAAACGTTCTTTGTTCTTTGTTCTTTGTAAGACTGAGCGGAGAACCACTGATTTTACCTTCTTTCAAGTTTGAGTGTTCAATTCCAGAGACATCAGAGAGAATCAGATATGAGTACTTGGAGTCTCCACTTCAAATGAAGCTGTAAAGAAACATCTGGCAAGATGCCCAGAACTCCACTATAATTGTATTTTGTTACGTTTTTTTTTAGAAATTGTAAATGTTTGGCAAACATATTGATGTGGGAGAGATGAGGAAACAATGTTTATTATAATTTTCATTAGATGTCATGTCGTGCACCCCCATCTGGAGAAACAGTCAATCAAACATAACTGAAACGATTCCAGTGAGACTAACACTCAACAAGTCTTAATCAATAACACATTTACAGCATTTACGGCTTGATGAGTTTTACACAACCAGTAGATTCTTGGGTTTAGAAGTCCAGAAGGGTTTTGTGTAGTTTGCGGTTGAATTTTATCAGAATTTCCCAGAACTCCAACAGTTCATTGTTGCAACACAACCCTGACCATAATAATGTAATTAGGTTTTATTGATTTTGGAATCAATCCTGCATGTATTTTGACTTGTGTTGAATCAATCAAACCAGCAGTGATGTCTCAGAGAGGAAAGCTTGTGTGCTGCCTCTCTTATTTCATAACGGTAATTCCTTTTAGAAATAACACAGTTTGACTTTGCAGTTCAGATTACTGCAATGATTACACAGCTTTCTCACATCCAGTAAATCCATGGTTAACACATTTGACATAAAACCACAAGATATGACACACAAATACCAGAGCTTGCAAAGAATCATTTTGTAATGAAAAACACTGATAATATTCATCTTTTATTACATTTTGGCCTCAAGATAACTTCAGAACATTAGTAAATGAGCTCGTTTTCCAGGGTTTTACATCAGGTACACTGAAACGTATCACAGAGAAATACAGTAAGTACAACATAGGTTTGATCATATTGATTGCAAAGGGATTTATAGACCCACTGATGATGCGTTTAAGTGCTGAAGGCTTCACAAGCAGAATGAATTAAACAACAAATCAAATTATATAGTGCAGTTATAGTTATTGTGTTTTTCCAAGGCAAACATTTCTATATATCTTCTCTAGATATCTCTTAACTTCTATTACTTCTGTCCCTCTAATTTTGCTGATGAAGACCACGAGTCTACAGCCATTCTAGCAGCTCTATCAGGCTGTACTGAAGGCAACATGCTCACAATGACAATGTTTATGTTAAGCAGGAAGAAGGTTTACCTTGTTATGTTAGCATGCTTTTGGGCACATTACATTTTTGACCTGATGATGACATTGTACCAAATTTGGTCTGTAATTTCGAGGCTATCCATCCAATAGTTCTTGAGATATTTAATGAAAAACCACAAAAGTCAAACTCTCTGTGGCACTAGAGGAAAGCTCAGGGGATCACCAAAGTCAGTAGGATTCATCCTCTGAGGACCATGAACATGGAATTTCACGGCAATCCATCGAATAGTTGTTGAGGTATTTCAGTCTGGACTAAAGTGGTGGACTGACCAGACTATGCCATCCCTAGAATCACACAGCTAGCACGGCAAAAAAATGTGATTCCAGTAATAATCATACAATGTTTCTGTTGTACTGTACTGTCAGTTAGCTTTCATCGGTTCAAACCCACCAGCAGACTGGGGTCTTAATGCGTAGGGTTTGCATGTTCTCCCTCTGTCTGCGTGTTTCCTCCCACTGTCCAAAGATATGCACTTTATATAAACTGAAACCTCTCAACTGCCTGTAGGTGTGAATGTGTTTGTCTGTTTATGTTTGTGTTCGCCCTGTGATGGATAGGCGACCTGTCTGGTGCGTGTTGGGATAGACTCCAGTCCCGCACGGACCTGAACAGGATAAACACTTTACAGAACGGATGAATGTTGCACTTACTCTCCTTTGTCTATTAAAACTACTGCAATGTTGACACTGACCACTGACTACTTGCTGTGTGAAGAACAAACAATATGATAGTGATAGTAGTGGAATCTTGACATTGGTTAGGTTTTAATGTTTGATTATACCTCATATAATGTGTATGAAGCAAATAAATATCAAGATACTTTGTCATTAAGTGCAANNTCATTATACAGGACACAGGTTGTTTCTGGTAAACAACATGCTAATTATGCTTTTTAGAGCCATGCAGTGTTCACAGTATCTCTTTAAGCAGATCCCACATGGAGCATAATGATGAATAAACACTAGCTCCTCACTTGCATTTTTTTTTTCTTTTACATAAAACGAGTAAATTGTCTGAGAGTGTGTTTGTCTCACGTCTTCATGCACCTCAGACCTCCTTTGTCAACCCTGTCTCCGTTTATATATACTACTCATTTATTTTGCCCAATATGTTTTGATGAGACAAGGCGGCCTCGGTGGAAGCTAATGTAATGTAACATCATTACCAGAGAGGTAGTAGCTGATTTAGGAAGAAGCAGCTGGCCAGCTGCCAGGAGCTGGGACTTAACTATTCAGAGCAGAAGCATCGAGCTGCACAGCAAGTTGTTTGTCATTAATTGAGCTAATTAATTGTATTTCTCATTTCTAACATCAGAATATATGTAAATGCTGAGCTCTGAGCCAAGGTTGAGTTGGTGTCCAGTCTGACTTGTTAATGACATTCACCAGTGGTCTCTCTGGGCCATGAAGCTCATGCTTTAGATCAATGGTCTGTGAAAAAGGGATCTTTAAATCCCTCTAAATCTGTTTTCACTCACCTAGTGGATACCTCCTGGGAAGATAAGAAACATAAACACACATATCTGCTCATTATCATTGTTCAAATACTTAAGATTGTCACAGAAACACATGTACATTAGACTGTACTGCACTGTGTAAGTTATTGAATTTAATTACATTTTCAAGTTATTTTATTTTCTCTTTATTTAAGAATTCACATACTAATTTTGTTATGTGTTTGAAATATGGCCTTATAAATTGTGCTGTTTTCTTCAATGTTATACACATTAAACCATGACTATAGTACTCATGTCTTTGCTTTTATAATTTCTTTAATCTCTCTTATCTGATTTGGTGCACATTTATTGTGTATATTTCGATTACAAATTAGGCAGATTAGCACACAATACAGATATTATCCCATGTGTAAATGTTGCACAGAGCCTAATTTTGCCTGAGTTTTAAATCAGCCTCTTTCACGGCCACTCTGACAGAACGAAGCATGGGTCAGACACATGCTGCCAGTAGAGCCCTCACCTGTCAGCTCCCCTCCTGGTGAGGACGAGGGGCCTTTGGGAGTGTGTCCTCTCTTCGTTGTTATCTCCCTGAGCACAGTGCACCTCTGGTGACCCATCCATCAGTCTACACCGCCTCAGTCCCACATGGCGTGTTAACAACAAGCCAACAACACGTGGAAGTGATAAACCTCTGATGGAGGAAGCGGGCTACAAAATAATCAGTATCTGATAGTCTCAGCAGGACCTGGCAGATTATTTTGCAGCCTGCCTGTATTGGATATATTTTACAGTAAGATGTCTCACAGCAGTCGGGATATCACACCATCATCATCAGGGTGATGGGAGAGATTGTTCCTAAGCCAGAGATTTCACAAGCTGCATACAGAAAAGTATGTGGGCAGCTGTTGGTGTTAGCGAGATTCATTGTGACAGTTGGGCTGTTAGCGTTGTGTTGTGAGAGGGTTCAGATCCAACTGGCACCGATGTGACGTGCTGAGCAAACACCTAATCTCTACTTCAGATTAGTCATGGTTTACAGATTTGATGAATCTCATGTTAATTAAAAATAATACTGCCTTGCAAAGACATGTACAGTTATGACCTGAATCTGAATATTTGGTGTCTGTTTTATCATAGAAAAGATATCATGCCATAGAAATATAATGTCTTTGAAAACAAGTACAAACTTAAAAGCTAAGCTAACTACAAAACCCAGCCAGCTAGACAGCTAACTAATGCTGGAGAGGTGCATCAAGTGAAAGCTAGCCACAGCTAGCATTAGCTGTAGATAAATTCACCTGCTTTTTCTCCCTAGCCCTCTCTGTGATCAAAAAATATCAATTATGATGAGCTGACATCATTTCAGTTTGTCATTCCACATGCCTTAAAGGTATAACGAGTAGGATTTTCCTTAAAAAACATGTATAGACTCATACAATAATAATCCCTCTTAATCATCACTTATGACCCACTAGAAGTGTGTGGCGGTGTACGTATCTGCAGAGACCCTGGACTCTGCCTGTAGCAGTGGTGTGTAGCCCCCAGCCAATAACAGCGTGCAGGGTGTGAGGTGCGGGACTCTATAAAAACGTAGCGACCAGTAGCCAGATCATAAGCACGTGGGACCACCAGAAGCATGTGCGCTTTGAGCCGGGGAGGAGGGGCCAACTTTGAATGTTGCGTTTACAAACAGCAACCAACAAATCCTACTTGTTGTACCTTTAATGCAGCAGTAGCTAAATCATGATGAAGAAGAAAAAAACAGCTGAATAAGTCTGGCTAAAAGGTAACTAGCCTAGCTTAGCACAGTACCAGTAACCGCCATCTCATGATTTTGTGTGGTTAAGCTCCCTTTAAATCACATATTAAAATGTACTATACTATAGATGAATCTTTATCTATAGGCCTATTTCAGCATAAATATTAATAATAGACAGACCTAGTACAGATAGAGTTAAAACTGTAAATAATCAAAATATAAAAATATCTTTGTTTGTAGATATGTTTCCTTCGCATTCCCTGAAGATAACCCAAAGTCAGACTGCATCTGTATTTTGTAGATATCATGTATGGTCTATGCCAGTGATTTGTGGGGTAAAATAATCAGCCTGTCTTTCCGTCACACAGTTTGTCAGCCAGGCTGAAAACTTTTAACCCTTTTTTCTCAACTTCTACCGCTGTCTGCCTTTGTATGACAGAATAAAAAGTTGAAAACATGTTCTGACAGTAGGTTTTTACCAGATACATGCAGAACGCAGAATGAAATTTAAGCTTTTCAAAATTCTCATGGCTCACAGGGTTGCATCTATTGCTTTTAATATGGAGAGTCAGTACGGTGCCACAGTTGTTCAGGACAACACACACACACACACACACACATTTACCAGGTTTCCATTTTTTCTCAAACAAAAAAGTAAAATATCTGGAGGCACATAACTATTACACAAGCCCATAGCTATTACTGTGGGTGTGAGTAAGTGTGATGAATTGGCAACTTGCCCAGCATATGCCTCTGCACCCCAATTAAGATGATAGAGAAAAAACTGTAACAGCGCAATAACAATGCTGGTTTTGATGATGCCCATTACATCATCTGTGCTTGGCTCATTGGGAAGGGAAAGTGGCCCTGGCCAATCAGCTGGCCCTGCTGGGCTTTGTAGAGGCTCTCTGACACCTGCCAGCCTGTTTCATGTTTGTACTTGTGGCGAATATGAGGTCTGCTCCTGTGCTGTGTCCTGGAAAATTGAACGGCTTCAGCATCTGCTTCTGGTCAATAGTATAGCTTTTTTTTCAGGACTTGGGGATAAGAGCAATGTTTGGATTGCAGAGGATTGGATTTTTGTCCATGTCTGCTTTGTGCATAGGCAGATGATGTTTGTTCCAAAGAACCTGCGCAGATGGTGAAGTTTTTAAAATGTAAACATAGTGAATGAGTGTCTGTTTGTTTCTGGATTGGATTTCAAGCTTTACTTGAGGATTTTACATTAAATTCTTCTTTTTATTCAGTTGAAATAATGACATCATCCCACTTAATTAGTTAATTAGTTCTCCGCACAGTCTTCATTTTCAGTCTTGACAGTCCAATATCTCCAGTCATCACTTTGCAAATGTGGCACACATAAAATAATAAAACTTGTTTTGATGTTTAATTCATCCATGTGGCCCATTATCACACTTTGCCTTCTAGCTTTCTCTTGTTCTGTCCTCATTACAGCCTTTTGTCTGCCTGAATAAATTAAAAAGACTTAAAGAATCTCTCCAAAAGTGTTACACATCATGATCAATTTATTTGTTGGAGAGTACTGCTCTACTAAAACTGTTGCATAATGGGTTCTGTGACACTGGAGCAGCTTTGGCAAGTCTGAAAAAATACCCCCGGTGATGTCGCGAGGCAACACATTGCATTATGGGAACTGAAGGATCCAGCATTTTTGGTGCTCGACTAAAAGTCATGGGACTAAAAGTCAGGATATCTCGACCTCTGTTGGATCGGTTTTGTGCAATTGTTGGACTACCACTTTAAGACAATAAACAGCCCATTCTCAAACCATGAGTCGTTCAACATGTTTGTGGTATCGTTCCATCAGTCAGGACCTTGTGACTTTTTATACGCTTCAAGTCACATAGCCCTGAGCAAAGTTGTCAGCTGACTGTATAGTTTGTTATATTTATTTTTGATAACATCTTGACCTTTGAGCTGCATTTGCTTTTTGACTCGAGTCGTGTTTATGGTAAATAATCTCAACATCATAATATCACGCCACAAAAGAGGCTCACAATCTCAGGGAGTGCGTGCATGTGTTCATAAAACTGAGTGAGGCCAAAGCAACCCTCTGACCTCAACAATGACTTTAATAGCCAGCACTCTTTCTCTCTTTTATTTTTCAAACCGGTGTGAGAAATATTCCTTCCCTACCAGGCAGAGTTTATGCTTTTGCATTCCTTAAATAGATGTAAGATTTCTGGGTAAAGTCAGTAACGCTCTGTCCTCTCTCTCGCTTGCCGGCAGTGAGCTATGAGTCGGTGGTTTACCTTGGCACTGTCCATCTATCTTTCAGATGAGTCCCCAGGGAAATGAGTTTGCTCACAATAAAGGATGTTGGGCATTAATGGTAGGATGTAAATAGATTTATATTCTGATTGATTTTGTCTCATTTCTTCGCCGAGCTCTCTAAAGTCTTAATCTCCAAACTGTCAGCCACAAGGCTCAGAAGTTCCAGTCCGAGAGACATCTGCGAGTAAGATCGTTTTGAAGCGTGGACTCTGAAATTAAAATGATAGAAAATGATTGCCTTTTCCAAGAATTAGATGATTTACACACAATTAGGCAAATTAACATCGTCCGCGTTGTCATTTGTGCCATGCTTTCAAATTAACATGAGCACTGTGTTAAAGTTGAGGCATTTATAATATCAAGCAGACAGTTTAATCCCCAGGATAAAACATAACAAATAAGTAATTCAGCCACTTGAAGGATTAATTCAAAGATTTCTTTGACACCTAATCTGTACATCATGTCGTCTTTCACTGCGTAATAGCAAGAGATGAGAAGGCAAGCTGCTGTTCGATTCAGTTGAGGCTAAAAATAGCTATTTTCTTCTCCCTAACACCAAATCACAAAATTGTTCCCTCTCAGTGGTGTACTTTTATAGCCCTGCTGCTGCACCAACATATTGCCTCCTGGCTTAGCGTGAAATCCTGCTGTGACCTTTCTCCTTCGTGTCACATCTCTCTCCCTCTGTATAAAAAAAAAAAGCATAAAGTCAAGCTCGTTTTTCTTGATGAAGTTGAAGCAGATCTGCTAAACTGAGAAAATGGCTAACTTTAGAACATCTGCTTGCTAATTCACAAGGAACCTCTGCATAAAATAAGACAACAAACGTGATTACTGAGACGATCGCAACGGGAAAACACTTGACTGTTTGATGTGAAGATCCTCTGAGAAACAGATTGATTGGGGAGTGATTCAAGAACATTGCCATTGTAATTTGTGGCCAGTGAGGGTCTCAAGAAGGTAAGAAAAACAAGCTACTACACCAGATTGTTCTTTAAAGCTCTCCTGATACAGTAATTGTAGAGAGACGTTAATCCGGTCAAGAAATACGAGCATTATTAAACTAAATCGATAAAATGGACACTTACAGTCTACTGATTCACCGGGACAATTCTTTGCTACTCTGCTGCTTAAACTGATATCACCGACTTAATCAGAAAGGTATGCAAATCAACATGTAGCACAAACAAACTCTCGCTCTGCATGACAATATCTCTACTCAATCATACCTCGCAAGGTCGTTCTGTGCACAGCATCTTTAGATGAATCTACCAAGAGCTGCCAGAATATAAATGAATTAGGCACCCACCAAAAAGCCTTTGGGATTATATTGCCCTCTAAAAGATATTGCTGGGTGGAATAGGTGTTGTGTTTTTTTTCACTTTTAATAAGCTCAACCTCAATTCATTTTGCATTTTAAGTACACAATGTGACATTCACTTTGATCATTGTAAAGGCTGTGCTCCCATTCAAACCTTTTACTGGTCGGAGTTTTTTAATCACTCCTCTTCCCTCTTTCGCTCACAGATGGTTCAGGCTGCTTGTGAGGAAAACACATTTTTAGCCCCAAACATACCACAAATGTTAATCTTCTGGGTGAAATCCAGACTTAAATATATTGGAATAAAGCAAGTTGCCAAAAATGAGCCATTGTGGAAGAAATAGGATTAGAGGTTTAAATGCCAGCAGCATGTGAGTTCAAAGTGAAACCAGTTGAACATTATTTATCAAAAGGGAACCTGATAAAAATGTTTTTGTGTGTGGCTCTGTATTTTATGACTTTAAAGGAACAGTTTGACATTTTGGGGACTACCTACTTTCAATATTCTAACACATTGGCATCCACTAGACTTGCTATTAAAGTTGAAATCTTTGTGAGTTTTAAAAAGTTAAAAAAAACAATTGATTTATTACCATACAAAAAATTACAACTCCCATGAAAATTTGCCAGGGCTGCAGTACGTGTACTTATGTCATTGTAACTTGGTTTCATCCATAACATCCACCAACGCTGTCTTCTAAAGTCATTAGTCAGAGCAAATTTTAACTGCAAAGGAATCTGCAAAAGAAAATGTGAATTCATTTCTATCCACTGCTGTTCTGCAGATATTTGGAGTTCGTGAGAAACAATTGGTAGCACTAAACCAAGAAGAGGGTGCAACGAGATGACTTAGTAAAAAGAGTGGCAGTCAAACTATACACAGTGTAAAACCATGAAGAAAACACGATGCAATTATGGCATTTATGTTGGTTTCATGTAGTTTTCATCTGACACCATTTTTCATCTGGTCAGTGGAGCTGACGCTTCAGTGACGTTTAAGTCACATGCTTCACGTCCATGTATGATTCATTTTCTCAGTCTGTGTCCATTGCAGTCTGTTTCCACTCTGTTTTTTTATGTGCAATTTAAAAACGTACAGAAAAACAAGTGGCTGGAAAGACATTTAGTTTTTCAACTGTCTAAAAACTTTCTACACTTTTCAGTCCTCTTTGTCCTGCTGTTACAGACATGTCTGAACTCGCTGCGGCCCCTCGCCCATGGACTCTCCTCTTCTGTCATGCTTGTGACGTTTAAGCCACGACGGTCCAGGGCTTCTGGCACACATGATACACTATTGCATAAGGTTCGGACTTGAGGATTTTTAGTTACTGTTAATATTATTACAAATGTCAGTGAGATTTTGAATGAGGTTTTCCAGAAAAAAAAAATGGAAGTTCGTTTTTATTTCAGCTCTCTGTTAACATATTATGACTAATTTGTTTAATCTGTATAAAAATCAAAATTTAAAAAGGAAGCGCAGTAACTTCCTGGAGTCTTGTTGTCACCGTGAGGTTGCCAGGAGACCAGGATGTCACGACTGGCTCAGATACTCCTACACATCTCCCTGTGAAACCACAACATGTTGTTTTTACACTTAAATGTTTGTACAGATTAAACAAACACTTCCCAAAATGTCAAACTATTCCTTTAAACCCACACAGTAGAGAACTAATTTAGCTCATGCAAAGGAAACAGCAGGTTTGCAAAAGTAGCAACTTTGCTGAAGGTCAATTTCATTAAGAAAACTGCTTACCTAAGAGGCAGCTGCATCAACACACTGTCTTGCGTCACCATGTTATGGCACACTGATGTGAGGTTAATTGTGAATTGCAAACAGAGAATATCTTCCTTTATGTCAGTGCTCTTTGATCTCTTTGCTTGGTTTTTATCCTCTCTGTTTCTCAGGATGTTCTCGGTAAAGGGCTCAAAGCAAAGATTTTAATAACTGCATGAATGAAAGTCAGATAGAGGGTAAACAAACAGATGTTCACCCGTTGGAGTTTCTTCTTTCTTTACCTCTGCTCAGCTATCTCAGTGTTTTCAGTCACTCCTAATATACCTTTTCTTCTCTCACCTGACAACCCCCCATCCACTTTTCTGTATTTTACCACTCCCTTCTTCTATTTCCTCCTCTTTCTTCTCCTCTGGCTCCACTATCGACTCAGACAGACTGAGAGCTGGAGCTCATTGTAATGCCACGCACAGCAGCGCTGGAAAAGAACAGTGTCTCTCCTAACTGAACTGTTAGAATGACCTCCACATATATCTGTGGTATATGTGGATGTCCTTTATTATTTTTATCCTTTACTTTTGGGTCCAAACACCAACAGAGTCACAGTTTCCTGTAAATGGAGAGATTTATATACCTGACAACAGAATTTATTTACTCAAAAAAGGTGTTACAAGGTCTAAATTAGGTTGATGTGGCCTCACATGTTTAAACATTAAAGAATATAAGAATAAGAAAGAAACAGCGAGTCCTCTTGATATTAAAAAAACATGTCTGTCACTCACTAAAGGGAGCTTCGCTGACAGCATACCATCACTTTATGTATGCTGGTGGTGGTTGAAAGGCCTTGTCCTATCTTTATACTTCAGAGGACGCTTCTAAATGTCACTATATGAGGACTCGGCTCAGGGCAAGAGCTCATCTAAGCTAAGTGGACTTTTGGCATGTTGACATTCGGCTGCCACAGTGTCTTCCAGCAACTTGCCCACAGATAAATTGTGAAAACTGTCGGAATTCACATTAAAGGAATAGTTCAGCTTTTGAGAAATGCACTTGTTGACTTTCTTACTGAGAGTTAGATGAGAAGATTGATTCCACTCTCGTGTGTGTACGCCAAGTAGGCTATAGAGCTACAGTGCAGCCAGTAGACTGTTAGCTTAGCTTAGCACAAACACTGGAAACAGGGGGAAACAGCTAGCCTGGCTCTGTACGAAGGGAACAAAATCCCCCTACCAGTGTAGGTAGGAGTAGTAGTAGTAGTTTTTTATCTTTGGACAGAGCCAGGCTAGCAGTTTCCCCGTTTCCAGTCTTTAAGCTAAGCTAAGCTAAATGTCTAATGGCTGCAGCCTCATATTTAGCATGCAGACTTGAGAGTGGTATTGATCTTCTCGTCTAACTCTCGGCAAGAAAGCAAAGAAGCATAACGTCAATCTATTTTTTAAAGGGATGGATTTGTCCATATAATGACTAGTTTGTGCTGTAAGTTCTGTTATTGGAGCTTCCCTTCACTTCCTCAGCATCCACCTGCTTTGACTCATCTCAGAGAGGCTTTCTACTGCGAATGTCATTTCACTCTTAGTGTGTCATGATTGTTATGTTGTGTGAAACCATCAGGAAGCTCTACAGTACTTCTGCTTTATTCTGATCTGTATGCCGCCATGTGGGGGTTAGTATTTGCTATCCCTACTGAATATTTTGGATACTTGGGCAGCTGAATTCCATAAATGGTGTTTGCTGCATTTCACTGATTAACATTATATGGCAGTGGCACTAAATGTCTTCAAATTGTCTGTGTCCTTCTCTCCCCAGGTGGGTCATTGTGTCTGTGATACAACACTTTTGCAGCGACAAATGTCAGCACTGCAGGGCTTCAGGCACCATGGTGGTTATAGATTGCAGGTGAGGAAAACTTGCCAACAGGACATGAAGAGGGCAAAGTACATGTAACATCCATCCAGGTGACCTTTAGATTTGAAAAGGTTGATTGAAGAAAGAAATTAAACATAAATCATGTCTTCCTTTATCTCAATACTTTCACAAAAAATGATTAATAGTGAAGATTAGGGGAAAATTTACATTTGACCAATTCAAAATAAAAGATTTGACTCCAAGTGCTCCTAAATCATAAGAAAGCACTACTTCACTTTTCATATTGTGTCCCTATAGAGCTCTACATGTCACCATATGTAGTTTGGAGCGCATGACAGAGAGCTGAAATGTGGTCAGTTTGGACAGCTGTGGGCTCCAGCAGTGTTGCCGCTGTAAAAGTGGTGGTCGGTGCTCTGACATTTGTTTGATACATCGCCGCCTCAAAGAACAGTCTGACCATTCATGCAGAAACGCACAGCCGTGACTGACTGCTCCTCCCTGAAGAACCGAGCCGAGGCGCTCGCAGACTCAAAGGCCTCCGTGTCTCTGCTTCAGCTCGCTCCTGTGTTTTGCTCTTGACATTTCGATCGACCCACTTCAGTGACTGACTGGACTAAATGTAGGATTACCTCCGAGGATACGCCGAGGGGTATTTGCATTGATGTGACCAAACAATCTTGTTAACAGTGTAGTTAACAAGATTGTTTTTACCTTGTCAGCTTGTCACGTTTTCACTGTGTGCTCTTTATAAAGATGCTAATCTTAAAATGTTCCAAAGTTTATAATATCACATGTTTTGACAGCGTAAAGTGCAATTTTTTCTCACATTTTGGGTTTTATGGGTGCCTCATAGGTCCTGTTATTAAACATAAACAGTGTTTTTTATTGAATAAACTGGCAAATGTTAAATTGTAATGTGAGAGGTAAAATATGTATCTGTCATGTTAAATTAATCATAGCGGGACCGTGTACAAAAAAACATTTATCTTAAGCAATGACAAGAGATACATTGTAGCAGCTGAATATAATTAAAATTACATTCAATCAAAAATATCATGAATCACATGTTCAAAGTCCAATCATATGAAAAGTCTGCACAAAATAGATGCCCATATATTGTAATATAAGGGTAGCTATAGGGGGCACATAAGTTTCAGTCACTTAGCAGCTGGAAAAAGAAGAGAAATAACAGAAAGACTGAATGCACACAGCGTAACCAAACTGAATTATATCCACTCAGGTTGTCTGAGAACCCTGTCCTGAACAAAGGTCACTTAAAATTTGTCGTGGGTGAGTTTATCATTTCGAAACAAAACTCTCTGGAGCTCTTACTGTATCCATTAAAGTATAATAAAGTAGCATCTGAGTACCTGGAAATGACGCAGCACACCTTGAAATTGCACAGAGACGAGGATGAAAGTGAGATGGTTGTTTTGATGGAGAGTGGAAGAGGGAGAGCTTTGATGATACACTCAAGCGGAGCTTATTGATCTTATCAGTCGTTTTGAATGGTTTTCGTAACAGCCTCTAATTGGATTCATGCTCCACAGACTTGCATGAACCCTCCCTGCGAGCTGGACTGAAGGACGTCTCATCAGTGGAAAAGCTGCAGTCTCGAAGAAAATGGTTGAAAGAGACTGTGCCTTATATTGGAGAGTTACCTTAAGTTCATGACTCCGTATAAGTTTTAAGATAGCTAGTATCCGCAATTCATTTCAATTTTCTTTTATGGTGGCAAAAGTAATGAAATGGCTTCATGGCCTCTTTTTTGCATGAAACTATTAAAGTTATGTTCATTGTCTTCAAATTATCATTCAGCTTATCATTATCATTCAGCTCCCAGTTTTTAAGAACCCGACAGGATGTTGGAGAACGAGTGCAGTAAATCACTTCCATCACTTATTGTGCGCCTGAAATCCTTTATCCTTTCCTGGAGCTCAGCCAGTTCATTTAACGGGTTAGTCTATTAATGTTATTGATTTTCAGGGTGATTCCTTCATCGGGATAAATAACAACAGAGGAGCCCCAGGGACCCGAGTGGGGCACCCCTAATCCTGATGTATTCATCCAAGCCTGTCCTCTCTGAACCCCGTCGCCCCACTGGGGTCAAAGCACAGGGGTTGTTAGTGAGTATCCTCCATTATGAAGCTTCATCTCTAATGAGGCCCACTAAACTCAGTGCCCACTGAACCAAGACTCCCTCACGCTATCATTTGCTTTCTTCTTCTTTCTCTTGCCCCTTTTCTCTCCCTCTTGTACTGTCAACACAAAATAGTAGCCAGACTAAAAGTAGGCAGTATTATAGGAATTCCAGCATTTCAGCAATCTACCTACAGTAAGTTCAGAACAACCTGGTAGCAATTTGCCATGATAAATGACCTTATTTGTAAAAGCTATTGTAGGTTTTTTTTGAGAGTTGTTTTTAAGTTTTAAGTTTTTAAGTTGTGTTATTTGCCCAGAAATTGCTTGTTATGACTGAAACTGACAACCATGTTAAATTAAACAATGTGGCTGAAGCCTAATTCAACATTGTTGGGAAAAGTGACACACAAATTTGCTTGATGAATGATATCCAGTGTCCAAATAGGAATTTTCGTTTGAAGGGATATTCCTGGTAACCGTAGACCAGACCAAACCCAGACAAGCAAACATTTAGAGAGTGTTACTGCAGACCACTGGCTTCTGTGTGACTCATATGTTGCATGTCACCCGCCTATCGTTGCCTCACATCCATCATCTCATTCTGCACTTAAACCTGTCCAGTGAAGCAGAAATGCCATAAAAAGATCTTGTAAAAAACAGCATGTGATGCAGTGTATGAATACATGACCAACGAGTGGAAGACAACAACAGGAGGCAAACAGGTCCTGGTAATAGTTAGCATGCTCACAAGTTGATGATTCATGTAGAAGACGTGAAAATAAAGGAGCAGTATTGCTCGTCCATTGCAGGGTAGAGCTAGTTAGCCCCAGTAATATAGTATAGTATAGAAGGACAAGGATGGTTAGATTTATGTTTTAATGTTTGTGTTTTGTACGTTTCACTTTTACAAGAGAAAAGGATTTGAAGAGGAGGAGTCTGGCAAACATAACGCCATCTTAACAGTTTGGCTGGAGTGTAAACTTCTGCAAACCAAATAAAGAGCAGGACAAAGAGCCGCTATTGTTACTCTAAACTCGGCTATAGTAGCATCTTGGCTCCCATGCAGTGGATGTTGTAAACATGCCATCGTAACTTTGAACAGGGCTGAACAGGGTTATGTAACCTTTGACCTCACGAAATAATGATATGTTCCTTGGCTTTGGATTACTGGATTACTACTGTAGGTAGTAAGCTGGTTAGCCAGGCATGCTAACGTTTGCAGCTTACATTAGAGCACATAAAGTGTTTAATGTTCCTGACACTTGCTCTTGTTTTTGGAGAAAATGCTAAAAAAAACAGAAGCTTGACAGACCTGTCATGCCTAGTTACGGCTGCTAAGCAACAATTGGACAACTGCCATTTCGGGGAGGTGTTTGGTGAACAGTCAATTGCACAAATTGGGTCCCATTTGCTATGTGAAGTACTGTAGGCCTTTTTACATATGAAATTA
The DNA here is from genome assembly GCA_003416845.1 of Oplegnathus fasciatus. Lineage (NCBI taxonomy): Eukaryota > Metazoa > Chordata > Actinopteri > Centrarchiformes > Oplegnathidae > Oplegnathus > Oplegnathus fasciatus. Next base: position 166,885 of record NTHP01000671.1, read on the forward strand.
GCACCTTATAGATAATTGTTCCGCTTTTTCAGACACAACCAGAAAGCTGCTTGAGTGTTTGATCTGTTTTGTCTAACTGCAGGTGGTTCTAAGGAGGGCCAACACCATGTGTGTCATCTATTGCTTTTTTTTGTCACTGCCTGTTGATGCGCTATCCCTCACAGCATCATAAAACTCTGAAGCTGGGTGATTTATTTTGCCACTTACAGACGATCACCGGCAGTAGGTGGAAAAACACATAGATTTCCCTGTTTGCCCAGATAGGAGGATCAGAAATATGACTGCGCAAGTAATCCTGGAGACTTACGGCCTCAGACAGTGCATGTGCACGTAGGCTGACATCAACATTAAAAGGCCGCTGTGAAATATGATGGCAGGGCCAAGAGACGGCCAGGCTGCAGGAGAGAGTGAGAGCGGAGGAGGAAGTGATGGATGGGGAGAGAGGAAGTGGGAAAAGGAGGTGAGAAGTGGTGGAGAGGGGATAAATAAAAAGGATATTATTATGCAAGGAAAGAGGTAGAGGTGAGCAGAGGTAGGAGGATGAAAAGATGAGGCCCAGGCTCAGCCCAGATTTGAAATCGGCCTGTCCTGTTTTGCTTTGCTATGTTCTGTTCTCTGTGTCATTCTTCTGTTTCTACTGCTACTGCTTCTAATATTATGTGTTTCACCCCTGTGAACCTTTGAACAACTCAGTTTCTAGTAGCATTTTCTTTCCATGCTTTTCCCTCCAGCTCTGTCCTAAAGCTGGCAGTAAGAGGAAGAAACAAAAGTGAAGTGGGTGCTGTACTGTTGATGGTATTTGTGACTGAGGTCTGTAATCCTATTATGGACAAATTAATTCCCTGCAATGCTTATTATGGATTTTCCGAGAGATTATACATAGTAATTAGTTCACATGGCAGATCATATTAGTGTAAAACCACAACTCTTTATAGCACGAGAGACTTTGGCCTCAGTGACTTCTGAGGCCAAACTCAAAAGGAGGGAAGGACTACTTAATAATTAGTCCTTGAGTTTTAATCTGTTGGGTTCAAGAACTGATTTTTTTACACTTGAACCTTTAAATATCTCTATTACGCAGATCATGCATGTTCAGTGTCCCAGAGACAATATTCCAAGTAGTAAATCAGTCATGTGAACAGTCTGTTTTTGTCACCTTAATCTCAACTCCCAGTGACTGTAAAGGCCTTACATGCTGGTGACACTGGTATTCTTCATGTACACATTTGCCTAAGAAAGGAAAACACAATATTTTAACATTTGCGTATGCAATTATGGTGTTTACACTTGATGTCCTGTGAACTAAAAAGCAATGACAGTGAAATGACAGAACACTAATACTGTTTGACAACCAGGGTTTTAACATGTTTTCTTGTAAAAGACTTGTTTTCATAATGTTGAAGTATTCATATAGTAGATGGATAGATACGTTTATTCATCCCCAGAGAAGAAGGTGATGTCATCCATGCACAATAAAAAACAAAAATGAGTGATGATGTCACAGCAGATCATCTGTAATCAATATTTTTATAACAGCGGTTCTAGTGATGTGAAAAGGGTCTGTTGTAGTGACGAACCCACAGGGAATTATCACCAGACTCTGCAGTTCTACAGTGTTTCAGTGTCTTTCAGCTCATTGTTTAGCTGTCCGGCCCGCAAATTGACACAGTTTTTGGCCGCAGCAGGCAGCTGTTTTCAGCGAAAAAGCTCTAAAAGCCCACTGTACACTACCTGCCCAGCATCAAACAGCAGACAGACACAGTTAGAGACTAGCTGGTGAACATAGTGGAGCATTTAGCAGCTAAAGAGCCAGATATTTCCCTCAGGAGTTGGTGGAGACCAAAACAGAGCTAAAAGAGAGTGAATACTAGACTTACATTCATCAAGTGACAACAAACATGACTCCAAATGAATGTTGACATATCATAGCTCCATATCTGCTGGATGTTTAATTAGCCAGCTGTTTGCTAACAAGTTCGTAATATCATCTTAAAAGGTGATAAGTATGTCAGTTATTATAGGTATTATCAGTTATTACAGGTTTAAGACATACTAGATGTCAAAAGATGAGATTTACTATAGTGTCGCTCAGGAGCCTGCCTATAGCCACTAAGTTAAGTGAAACAATAAATACAGTTGATCAATTAATGAAAGGTTAGTCTTAAGTGATGCACCTCAGGACAAGAACAATAAAAAGGTAATACACATGAATCAAAACCTTACAAATTATATCATATATACATCCAATATCATAGATATTTCATTATTTCTAGCTATTTTTTTTATTCTTTTAACCAGGGATGCACCAATTCAACTTTTTATTTTTCAAGGTATGTGCAATACTGAGTACAGATCCAATACCAGTGCTCTCTTTTTCCCATATATAAAATCTGTATTCCTCACTGTGTGGAACTTACTGGAATCATTCATTTTTGTGTTTTATGTTGATTGCTGTGACACTTAACGTCCGATTTCAGGAAAGTTAGTTATAAGGTTAATTGGAAAGGAAAATCTAAATCCATCTACCCAACATACATCTTCCTGAATAATGAAACTAATACATAACATAAACAGTATATATCTTCATCCCTCTGTTAAATGATCCCTCACAGTATGTAAAAATTCATATTGCTGCAGCATCAGTCTTCAGTGACCCTCAGCTTTGGGGCAATTTGTTTCAGGGCATCACAGTTACTGAGTACACTGACAGCACATCACTGACTTACTACTACACATTAGTAGTTACTGAGAGAAGCCACACCTTTCTGGCTGGCCCTCAAGATCACTTAAGCTCCTGCAACATACAATATATGCCTTCATTTCCACAGTGCTCCAGAGGCCTGTTGTGTTTTGAGATAAAACAGGGATCACACAGATACAGGCGTAATCCTGCCGTCTCCTCTCTTTGAAGAACAGATCGATGTATCATAGAGCGGTCGGACAGAAGCTGCAGGCTATGTGAGGTGTGAGAAACTAATGACATATCATTATTTATTTTCAGTTGACATGTGTGCGTGTGTGTGGGTGTGTGAGCGTTTGCGGTACAACAAGAGATAGCTGGAAAATGAAAACATTTCCTGAGATATCATGTTTGCCACTACTACTATTGGCTCGATTAGAGTTTGTTCTCACAAGGGAGTGACTCGTCATCAGCACAGATGATAAGTTATTTATTTGTACCTAAAAACAGAGAACTGTAAACTGTGGTTTCCCATCAAGTTTTTGTAATGTGGTGACCCAGCTCCATTTCAGGATCAGCTACAGTTGCCACACAACTAATGAATGAATAAATAAATATCTAAATAGGGGCCTTAACATGATCATTCTATCATGGAGTTACAGGCGCAGTTGTAAGATTGTTTTCATGTTTGCTTAACAGTAATACAATGATCTGATCTAAAATGTTCTGGCAGCATTGATGCACTTTTCCACATCTGTTCCACCTCCTGTCAGTTTTCCAAGGCTGCCCCGAATAATCTGCTCAGTAACTGTCAGGAGAAAACTGAAACTGAAAACTCTGACTCAGCCAACTGGCCACAAATCATGAGCAGCAGCCTCTATCTGACATTTCTTCTATAAACATTCCTCTTGACATAAATGAACACAACTAACAAAATAGTGTCTTTTCTGCATTCAATTATTTTGAGCAAGTGAGCATCAATATATCTCGCAAGAATGCTGTTTTGCTGACATTTACTGACAACTGACAACTGCTGAATAAAAACTGCTCCATCTGAGTAAATATTTGCCAGCAGAAATATTTTCATTACACGTCTACTACCACTGTTGCAAACCAAACTCTGAGTGAGCAAGCATCACGCAGTAGGTGATGAGTTATTTGATAGAATAAACTGACTGATGTAAACTTGACTCATGATTAGGGGTGGGACAACTAATCAATATTGCAAGATATCATGATACAGTCTCTTGCGTTATAGATACATTGGCACCAGTATCGTGATCGTGCTCTGTTATAATACTGAAGCAGAGAGGTGTTTTCTTTATATGAATGCTAAACTGTTTTGCTTTCAGGAGGTTCAGCTTTTTGCTAGATGAGAGCTGGATGAGAAGATTGATACCACTGTCATGTCTGTACGGTAAATGTGAAGCTACTGCCAGTAGCTGGTTAGCTTAAAGGTTCCCTGTGGAGTTTCTGACCTCTAGTAGCACTATGGAGCAGTTTTGTGGGTAGTGTTGAAGATCAGAAGTCCAGGTCTTGGGCCAGAGTTTAAGTCTGGACCTCTTCACCAACATTTTGTTCTCTTCAGGATAAAGTAGCTATTGGAGTCCCAAAAACAGGTTCAAAAATTCATCTGGAGACGATCAGAGTTTGATGCAATAGAGTTTTATTCTTCACAGAAATAAAACCCGAGCCAGTCCCAGGGCCTGACTGATCTTCCACTGTCTGCTCACAACCCTATATTGTCCAAGTGCCCATGTCCCTATTGGTGGAGTAACCTGAGCCACTCCACCTATTTCTAAAAATGATCATCTATCGCCGGGTAAATAATGGTGTAACTTTTCCCAAATTTGGGGTGATCCAACCCCCTCCCAGGCAC
>NTHP01000671.1:182186-199562 GCA_003416845.1 Oplegnathus fasciatus
GGAATGGACAATTTACAACGGTCATAAAGTGATGGCAAAGACTCCAAGGACCAGGTCTCACTTGACCACTCTGAACTCAGAGGATCAAGGAATCCTCTGTTGAATCTGAATTGACTTTAATTCGACTCTACATTCATTATATGTGATATGTTTAATGAACAATGTAAAGGTCTACAAAACGTTGTTATGTGTTGATTTCAATGCCAGCATAGTAAGAATGAATTTCAAGTAACAGATTACATAATTAGAAGTAGAAGAAGTGGAAGTAGAAGTTTCGCGCCATTGCCCGCTGACCCCCACCCCTTGTACACAGACAATCATAAAACCAAGAAGATGCTCTTTGTCTTGTTGCCTTTTGCTCTTCCTCTTCTCAGATGCTTCATGCCTGCTGATCTCAGCTGAACCAGACTCCTGAAATCCTGATCTCGTCCCGGGGGCGGGCCACTGGCCGCTCCCCAGAGACCAGCTGGAACCAGGAGCCGCACTGCACGCGCTCCAGGCCACATCCTGGCCTAAACTTTGAAGAAGAAATCTTCTGAGAAGAGCCTGCTTCGGTCTGATGGCTGAACGCCTGCCTTCTTGACATGACAAAAGTCAAGACTCAAAGCTGTGATGAACTTAAACCTAGCTACCGCTTTGCCAGCGCCTCCAAAGTGGGGGTGCATGAAGATGTCACCCTGCCGCCTGCTGAGAGAGAGACAGACGGCCTTGCCTGGGTCCTACGTGGGATGGACAGTGCCACTAAAAGATGCCCGATGGAGATGCCTTCACTGGGGACGAAACGCCTTCGTCTCTGCAGTTCCACATGCCGAGAGCCAGCCTTCCTCCTCCTGAGAATAGGATTCCCCTTTATAATTGTTATGGCAAAATCAGAATCAAAAGCTTATCGCCAAGTACGTTTTCACAATAAGTAATTCCCTCGTACGTTATCACATAGGCCCTACAATAAAACTAGTCAGGAGGAAATAGATATGTATGAATATAGGAAATATTCAAAGTATTTTACTGCTGCTTCCAAATACTCTCTCAGCTGTTGAACTATGCATTAAGGTTATTTTCACTGGTCAATCTTAAACTTTATCCATTTAGCGATCTCCTGTGCTTCCACAATTCAATATGCTCATAATAATAATAATACCACAATAGGCTATATCTATAATAATAATCAAATACTATGCAATATTCATTCTCTGCGTTATCCGGTACGAAATGGTCCTCATTCATTCATTAAGTGTTCATCGTTGTATTCTGTGTATTTAGTCACTGTTACCTTCATTCACTGTTACCTTCATTCATTTATTTGTATGTCTAGTAGTTTTAGTTCTGTGTGTAGTTAGTAGTTTAATAAATATTTCATTTATAAAGAACTTGTTCACTTGGTTTTCGTGTGTATAAACGGCCCCTGTTCACTAGGACAAGAACCCAGTAGCAGCCTTGAGAGGAGGAGGCTCAATTAATTAATTACAGGTTTTCCCTGTTTTTCCAAAATAGGGTGGCATCCAAACATGAATTTAAGGCTAAATTTGGTTGCTTAAACTAGATTATAACAACTGCTACTTGTTCTGCTACACCATTTTAACTGTAAAGTGTCTTTTGAGTACCATGAAAAGAGCTCTATAAATAAAATATATTATTATTATTATTATTATTATTATTATCCGTATTATATTACAGTATGTAATGTTCTCAGTATTCGTTAAGACAGGATTTGGATTTTGGGATTGATCTGTTAAATTTCCAAACCGACAATGTGTTAGTCTATAAATACTTTATGACTTCTGTACTCTGTCTGTGACACTCAACTCCAAGCCCATTGGTTCCTTCTAAAAATGTCTCGCAAATATATAGTTTCATTTTTAAATGAAGTTTCATGTCATTTCCTAAAAAAGCTGCTCACTTTAGTTTTTAACAAATGTTACTCAAACAGGAGGAAAAAGTGCATTTGTTGGGGACTATTTTCAGCAGTGAATTAATCCACAGCAGGACGGTGTATGTGGCATTGAGTCAAAATAAACTACAGTGTGTGTGTTCATGGTAATGAAGGAACATGTCACCCAGTGAAAGAGTTTGGCTCATTGATGTGTTTTTAATAGTTTCTCTATGGCACAGAGGAATAAGATACATCAGGCTTTGATACACACACAATACTTCTTAGTAGGATTCATTCATTGTTGGTCTCTACATGGGATTTGCTGACTGTAAGAAACATATCGCATATAACCACACATATCCTTTAAAGTAGAGTAACTCAAAACAGGTAACTAGTGCAAAGAACACACTGGCAACTCATAGTGCCTTGTCAACATCTTTCACAGTAGACCTATGGTATCTTAATGTGTGTTGTGTTAAAATGGATTGATCATGGCGAAGACATAGGCCACAGGCACCTGCAGTCCGATGTTGACAATATGCCATTTTCCCATCCCTAATGCCCCTATAATCAACCCTGTTATTGTTCCCAAAGTTCCTGGCCATGAGGACCACCTTCCAGCCACAGCTGCCGCTGCACCCACAGACACCCCCGCTGCTACCACCACCCCCAGCAGTGCCCCGGCTTTCCCCCCTTCTCCCAGCACTGGGGCTAAAACCTCCACCCCAGCCAGTAAACCCCCCACCACTAAAGCTGCCCCTGCTATGACTTTCACCTCCCCAGCTGCTTGCCTCACCAGCAGTCCTCCCACTGTAGCCCCCAAACCCAGCTCACACAGTTTTGCTACAAAGAAAGCTTCCAGAGAGGACTGGTGGTTCATACGAGCGCTGATGATTTCTCTGGACTCTGCCACTCGCATCTTCGTGGCTGTTGTTACAACTACCTGCCCAGCATGTAGGGTGAGCATGGCAATGACGAACGTTGCAAGCATTCCTATGCATCCTACCAACATCCAGAATTTAAAGCCAGAAGATTTTAGAAGCAAATAGGCTATGACTGCAACCAAAGCCAGAAGCATTATAAACACAGACTGGTGGCCCCCATAACCAAACACCCCAAATCCTGATGTTACTATGACAACCACTGTCATTGGTATTCCTGAGAAAGCCAAGAAGTCCACATGTTTTACCACCATGGTGTTGATCCAGTCTTGGATGGTTCTTTGCTCCATCTCCGCCTCTTCACTCTCCATCTTCTTCCCCTCTATTTCCTCCCTCTGCCTTCGCTCAGTGACCCATGTCATTCTGTGCTCCATACCGCTGGTGCTGCCTCCCCTCTCCAGCATCAAGATCCACTGCTCTATCTGCATAACCACTCTCTGTCTCTGCTGCGACTCTGTAATCTCAATCTGTTTCCTCTCCCTGGCCCAGATTGTAGATCCCAGAGTGCAACAGGCCTCTCCCTGCTTCCAGAGGAGTTTAAATACAAAATGCAACAGTGGCTTGAGCACAGTGAATATGCTCAGCGCCCACAGGAGGCCCACCATGCCATAATTCTTCACAATCCATTCGATAATGACCCAGAGTGTGGCTCCGCTGAGAGTGGTCCCAAAGGCTCCAGCAAGTCCTGTTGATGCCCACAAGCCAACAGAGTTCGTATGGGAGGCACCACAGCTCCTCGTGGCCACAAACACTGAAGCCACCACTGCTGCCAGAATCACACCAGCTACTACTGAGGTTATTGCCATGGTCAGTGCTGTGGCTCCAATAAGGGTCCCCAGCCCCAGAGCACCCACTGTCCTGACTTCCTCCATCACTGGTTTCAGTGGACCAGCTGCAGTCATCACTGACAGGGTCTTGTCCACTGGGTCCTCCGTGGCTCCCAGTATGCAGCCTCCCACTGCTCCCAGGGCAAACCCCACAGCTGCCTCCATTAAACGGCCCCTAGCTCCTGAAACATGACAAGAACAAAACTCTGAACTACTGAAGAAGTGTTATTTAATGTGATGTTGTAATAGTTTCAACTTTGGTTACTTGGTGTCTTTTTCCAAGGTTCTCTTATTTAGTTTAGTTCTCAGTTCTTTTTGATAAAATTTTTACTTAAGCATGATGTATTGTTTAATAGTAGTCTATGTCCTTAATATTTACTTCATAATGAACTATTCTTTTTTGTTGTTGTATTTTCTATCATTAGTAGACTTTTGAAACTGTGGTGGATGTTTAGTGGAGAAAAAGATGGTTCCACTGTATCAGAACGTTGTTTTGCCTGCTTCGGTTCGATTGTGGTTTTACTTAGCTATTGCACAGTCTTTGACTATGCCGATGTACAGGCACATGACAAATTGAAGGAAAAACCAACATGAAGTGTCGTAGTAAGGTGTTGGGCCACCACGTGCCACCAGAATAGCTTCAATGCACCTTGGCATTGACTCTCTGGAACTCTACTGGAGGGATATTTCCTCATTTGGTGTTTTGATGATGGTGGTGGAGAGTGCTGTCTAAGACGTTGCTCCAAAATCTGCCATACAGGTGTTCAGTTGGTTTGAGATCTGGTGACTGCAAAGGCCATAGCATATGATTCACATCATTTTCATACTCATCAAACCATTAAGTGACCCCTCGTGCCCTATGGGTGGGATCATTGTCATCCTGGAAAAGACCACTCCCATCAGGATAGAAAAGTTTCATCATAGGATAAAGGTGGTCACTCAGACAACTTTGTATTGATTTGCAGTGATCCTTTCCTCTAAGACATGTGGACCCAAACCATGCCAGAAAAATGTCCCCCACAGCATACCAGAGGCACCGGATCCCCTCACTGTGGGGGTCAAGTGTTCAGGTTTTTCCTTTAATTTGTCACCTGTCTGTAGCATATTACTACACATTGTACTTGTATAAAGATGTATGTGACCAATGAAGAGCTATTGATTTTCTTAATTTCTTTGATTTTCTTTTGCATAATAAAGTGGGGGACATTTTATTTTGTACAGTTTCTCTTCACATCTTTATGACTCCATGGTAATACATGAAATGTAAAACATTTCAATGACTGGGTCCAATGACAAAGGTTGAATTTGTAATGTGCTAAATGATACAGAATAGCAGAATTCCTATTACGTCATTCAAATGTAGCAGTTAAAGACATTCTGATGGGATGTGTAAGTTGAGTAAAGTCACTATGTGTCTGTAATGCATGACAAGCCTGCAGTCAGAGACTCACAACAGACTGGTTGATCAGGTTTAACCAGAGAGACACCATGCTGCCATGATTCCTATCTGTTCACACTCTGCATGTGACTTCAACATTTAATAACATTAAACTATGACTGGGATAATAAGGGTAGAAAAAAAGGAACAATAGATAAAGTCAATAAAGTAAAGTCTGAATAGTTTTCATGCTATTATTGTAACCCCCCAAAGTCAGTAAAAATTATATGTATACATAGCATGTAGAAAATGAAACACGAGAAGCACAACCACAAAAGAAGCACTTTTTAACATTGCTAATTGTGTTTTGTTAAGCACAGGCAACCATACATTGCAACTTTCATTAACAAAGAGATGAATGAAAATGCAGATTTAGAAAGTGGACATGTCTTTACCCAGTTTAGTCTGTGCCATGTTGTTAAGAGATGGGCAGTAGACTGAAGAATCCTCTTTCTCTGGAGTTATGTCAGGCTTTCTCCAGACCTGTTTCCTAAGTGAGTCGACAGTGTGTCTTCTTTCCTGTTTATATGACAGAAGCCCATACAGGACACACCCACTGCTGAGTTGTCCTTTGTGTATCCTCACTCAGGTGATTCTGTACTAATCTCCAGGATATCTGCACCATGCTGGTGTTCAGTGTCACATGTTGAGGCAGCATTCCTTCACAGCAGTATCTGTCATCTGTCATGGTTTCTCCTCTTCCTCTCTCATCTACCCCATCCTGTCTGTCACTCTCTTGTAAGCAGAAGATACAGAGTAGTTTCGTCTTATGATGTCCTGTCACAGATTGTTCCTTTCCATACCTGGAAAGCATTCAGAGTGCACACCTCCACAAAAGGCTGACAATCCTTTACATTGTTTATATGGAATTTTAATAGAAATTGTCTTAAAAGTTTTCATCTGCAGTAATGCACTAAGATCAAGATCATGCTTATATTTGGAGAATATAAGAGAATAGGAAAACATTGTGAAATATCAAAAAACAAATGAGGAATATGATATATCATGTATTGATACACACTACACAGTATCAGTTCATTGTTATTTTTTTTTGACTCATTCTAATGTTTGTAGCCGTATGTTTGTTGAATATTCAATGAAGGAGTGGTGAAAAACAGTTTTTACACAAGATTAAAAATAGTGAAAATCTGTTCATGTGGAAATGCACGTGTCCACTACTGTACCAAAAAATCAGGGAAAAACTACTTCTCTTTTACGCCTTAGGGTCCAGGCCAGGAGTTATGAGCCAAGATTTAATAGAGATGAATTCAAGTGAAATTGATTTCCTGGTGCAGGGGCTTGTGGATTTTATTTGACATTTATATCCTAAAGTTGAAGTTTATTGTTGGAGCAGCTGGTAACAGCACAGATCAGAAAAAAATGTCCAGCTGTCTGTTTAAGTTTAAAAAAGTTTAAAAGCTCAAAGTTTTTCAGATCATGACATTTATTTTAAATGGAATTTGGTGACCACAACATGCAACAGATTTCTTGGCTAAAGTGCTTAAAAAGCAAAATCCTTCACAGACATTACACAGGTTTACAATTGAGGTACCAGTAATGACTGCTTGTTTACTACCACCTACAACCCAGATTTGTCTATTAGTAAGGCTGTGATTGTGGATTGTAATAAACATTGCAGTCACTAGGGGCCAAGAGCAGGGTCTATTTTTTGCCGGAACACAGCAAAGTGGGAGCCGGCCCTTTAAATGCGAAAGTCTGTCCCTGACTTATTGACTGAGTGAGCAAGTGATGAAGTTACACCATTGGTCGGTCGAGTGTTGAAGTTTCCCCATTGGCCATTGCTCTTTCAAAATGAATAGGCACTAATGTTAGTTGTGTGCCGTAACTCCAGATTCTATGAGTTCTGTGATTCTAGGCACAGCCCTCTAAGGCAGTGGTTAGAAGGTTTATCCCTCACTCACACAGCACTGAAGACTTTTAGTCTATGTCCACTTAGTATGTGAGCTCCACCTTGGTCTCACCTTGTTCATAACTTGAACTGAGACCGGACAATCGGCTCCCAAAAACAGGTTTTTCTTCAGCTAGTTAAAGGATCCAGTGGGGCCCATAGCTTAGAGGGCTGCACCTATACGCCTAGAATCTGGAGTTATGGTACGTAACTAACAATCTATGTTGTATAGACCAGACAAGTATGAGCCTCCAGAGAACGGTAGTTTTTCATTTTGGCAGCAGTGTAAATTCCTTCTTGATGACAATAAATATGAATTAGCTTCTGTAATTTAAATTATGTTATTAATAAGCAAGGTTTTCACACTGAGATTTGAGGCACAAGATCCATGAATATTCTCTGTCAGCTGGTAAATAGCTAAATGATGCTGCTGATAGTTACTAATGGATAGCTAGCTTGAGTGGGAGGCTGTTGGAGTACAGTCATACAGTTCAGCAGCATCAGACTGTTGTCTCTAACTAAACCTCAGCCTGGATTTAACATTTGGCCATGAACAGGTTGGTTATTTACAGACAACACTTGGCTTAACAATACCTGCTGATTCGGTCATTTATGTATAGATGTTCGGATAAGCAATCTCTGGCCACTGTGTTGAGTCATTGATCCACTTGGACAGGGGTAGACTGAAGGGGCATGAGAGTCTATCAACCTTAATTCATTGGTAAAGGATTTGAAGGAGCCATGACGGCAGCTGCTCTGTCTCTCCATTTAGATCATCTGGGTTATTTTAGTGTTTTTCTTCATTTCCCTTTTCCCTGTTTTAAATCTGATCTTAAGCGTTTTTTATTGTTTTAAGTTTGTTAAATCAGTGCTGCCAAGATCAAGCCAAATCGTGAGCTACTGAAAGTGATGTTTTAACCAGACTGCCCTGGCTACCTACGAGTACGCCAATCACCAGGGTTCAAAGTCACAGAGACCAATTTCACTTTGCTAGCTGAGATGGTAACACTCTAGAGCTAACGTCTAAAGCTAAGCTAACAAACACAACCATACCAACTACACCCTGTGAGGACCGTGTGCTACTCCAGAAAGCAAACAGAAAGATCACTGACCTTAGGGAGGATATTTGACGACTCTCTGATGACCTGCAGAAGAAAGACTCTCTTCTGTCCAGTTTCGTGGACGTGGCTTCTGGGCAGTCCAAACGGATTGTCTCTCTCAGAGGCAGCCATCCAGGACACAGCTCTGTGGGACCCCTCCACTAGTCCACAGCTTTCCTCCTGTTCGACACCTAACCATCAGTCGTCCTGGGCCGAAGTGGTGGTCCGTGGTCGCAAAAGAGACTTGGACGGGGCTGCCTCACCCCCTCACCTAAACCTCTCCAACCGCTACGCGACCCTGTCCGACGACACTAAGGTCCACCCAGCTGATGGTCCAGCCCACCCAGCTGATGCTCCTGCAGCTCAACAGCCCTCATCTTGGGTAAAGACCCCCTCCACCCCGCTTAAGATCTTGAAACAGTAGTTTCTGCCTTGCCACAACACTCGCCTGCTCGGAAACCCCATCCTCATTCAGTGTCTTCAACACACAGTGTGGAAACAGATCATGCACTCTCCTGCCACGAGAACCCACAGCTGTCATCTCCTCGTCCCCATTTCTCCCCAACTACATTAATAGTTGGTGATTCAATAACCAGGAACATCCGTTTCTTCAACACAGCCACTCACTGGTTCCCTGGAGCCATGGTCCCAGACATCCTGGATAAGCTCCCGGGTCTGCTGCGCTCACTCCCGTCCTCTACCAAACGAGCTATAGTCCATGTGAGGTCAGTCTCCAACAAAACCTTTATTTTAAATGATTTCATTACTACTGAGGACCTTGATTTCTTATTTTTAACAGACCCATGGTTAAGACCAGGTGATCACAGCCAGTTAAATGAACTCTGTCCTCCAAATTATAAATTCTTCGGCTCCCCTAGGGCTAGTGGCTGTGGAGGAGGCCTTGTTATAATTTTCAAAAATCATTTTAAGTGCAGCCTTATGTCTGTTAATAATTTAACAAGTTTTGAGGGAATGACATTTGACATTAACTGTCATTCCAGTTCTCTGTATTGTCATCTATCGACCCCCAACTTTTAACCTTGTGTTTCTTACTGAATTTTCAGAATTCCTAGCCTCCGTGGTTCTTATGTACAATAAAATTATGATCGTTGGGGATTTTAACTTTCATGTTGACAACAACTCAAATCTTGCTACCATCAAGTTTTTAAATATTCCTACAATTTTGCCCAACCCACAACTGTGGACACACACTAGATCTAGTGTCTACACATGGTTTGAATCTAGGTATAATTCTCAATTCTCAAAAAACACAAAGCTCAGCTCTCCTCAGTTTCTAACAGGGACAAGTTTGTCCATTATTTCCAATACAAATGACCAGTTATTAGCATTTAATCAGTTATGCTTATCTACCCTGAACATGGTTGCTCCTTTCAAAACTAAACTTAAATCCACTGTCAAACTAGCCCTGTGGATGAACAAAAAAATTCGTAACCTTAAAAGTGTTAATCACCGCTCATTCCACTCACCTGCTCAGCCTGCACTCCTGCCTCCCATCAACTCATCAGTGCAACAGTAGCCTATATCTACTCCGGCTCACCATCCACTCATTGCCAGATCGTTGTTTCTCACTCTGTGGGTCATCCTTCACCCGGTCATCTGTCTGTTCACCCACCATTCTCATTCCCGAAATAAACGTTAATTCTAACTCTCCACTCCTTTGTCTGGGTCTGCGTTTTGGTTCACCTGCACTGATCGTAACAGTCCACTATGGACCCAGCAGACTCAGACCACCTCTGTCAAGCTCTTCCAAGCTTGACCTCCGGAATGCTTACCACCAAAGGACCCACCCAGATCCAGGTAACAGTCCTAACCATTGTCTGTTTGTCCTAGAGTCTGTCCGGTCCCAGGTGCTCCAATGGGCTCACAACTCCCAGTTTGCCTATCACCAAGGAATCCACCAGCAGTTGGTGAAACAGCATTTCTGGTGGCCCTCCATGGCCACCAACACCCAGGCGTTTTTGCTTGCCTGCACTGTGTGTGCTCGCGGGAAATCCTCTCACCAACCACCCACCCAGCCGACCATGGTGCCATATTGGATTGGATTTTGTCATCGGACTCCCACCTTAACAAGGTAACAACACAATGTTCACCATAGTGGACAGATTTTCCAAGGCTGTGCATTTCGTGCAGTAACCTCTCCAAGCTCCCCTCTGCCTCTGAAATGGCCAGCCTCCTGGTTCACCACGTTGTATGGCTGCACAGGATCCCCTCTGACATCATCTGAAGTTTTTTAAGTTTTTTATCTAAACCAGGTCTCCCAGCAGTGGTTGAACACAAGCAGTTTTAAAATGATCTGATACAACTCCAGAGGTCAGAGAATTACTGATAATGGTCAGCAGTGCAGGACCGATTGACTCTATTGATTTTTTAAGCAATGTATTTCAGCTCTTAGCTTCTTGAAGTAATGCAGTTCAGCTTCTAATTCTGGTAATTTATTTCACATTTCTGCATTTTCAGCAGTGCTTTGCAACTCTCAGCTCTTTAGGCCAATGCAATTTTTGTTCCAAAATAGCACTTCAGTTCATCTATCTGATTTCAATACACATAATTTCTTCTTTAAGCTTTGTCAGGCAATTAATGTCAACTTCCAGCTTTTACAGTATTACAGTTTGGCTTACAGCTTTTCTAGCAATGTATTTCAGCTCTCAGCTTCTTTGGGTAATGCAGTTCAGCTTCTAATTTTGCCAGTTTTACATCTCAGCTTCCAGGTTTTTCAGCAAAGCAGTAAATGCATTTGAGCTTTCAGATTTTTTTTCAATTCGTTCTGCATTTCCAGCAATGTTTTCAAATTCATTTCAGTTTTCAGCATTCACATGCATTTTCTGAAGAAAATGCAATTTCTAGTTATTATTCTGACTTCTTACTTTTATACTTTTTAAAATATTAAGCTTTTTCCAACTTTTTTTTACAATGCAAGTGAATGGGGAAAATCTTCAAATCCTCTTCAACTTCTTCCACTTTGAAGTTCTACTCCTTCTGCATACTTTCAGCTACAGACTCCATTTAAACTTTAAACTGTTCACAAGACTTTCCACTATTACACTTGTATTCAGCTTTTCTAGTTTTTTCAATATCACAGTTTTAGTTTTGTGCTTTTTTCAGTCTTTTTCAGTTTATAACGAGTGTGTATGTGTCGGAATGTTTCGGAGCTAGAGTGCATGACATCATCGCTAGAGTGGAGGGCAGCTGTAAAATCTCTCTTAAAATTGCTCGTGTCCACAATTTTCACTCTTCATACACAATTTCTACATTATTAGTAGGAAAACTTGTCTTCTGTGTGCTAATGGCGTTATTTAAGCAACAAGATTGACAGTTTTTGAATAATCTACCTCAAAGCACGAAGAAAGTCTTCCTCCTGTCTCATTAACCTCTCAGTCTTAAGCAAAAATATGCAAATATGCTCACTGTTTGAAACGGTGGTTTAATGGGTCTTTTTTAACTTAACGGCCTACAGTTTTCTCAGAAACGTTTTTTCTGTGAGAGGAAGTTTTACAGGTCTCTCTGTCTGTCACAGTAGCTGCAGTTACATACACATTTTTTTTCATTCTGATTGAAATCATTCCAATTGAAGGTTTCGGGTCAACTGTTTACATGGGATGTGATCTAATACGGTCTGGTGTTTACATGCGCCTACGCATTTAATCAGAACAGCTGTGTGACATGCGCAAAAGTGACGAATACTCGTCTTCTTCTATGGCTCCCATCTCTTTGGCGCGTGTTTGAGCAGCAAGATGGATATCGATCGTCTGTTCAGCTCTGTAGTTGCTATTATTGTGTGGCTCTTAATCAAGCAACAGCTTGATAACAACGCATGCTTAGTCCTACTGGAAACAATGAAGGGGAGAAGGCGAGCACAAGAAGGCCTTTTTGGGGATGGTACTTTGTGATGTGTAACCTTACTGCCCCTGCCTTCCCCTAAGACCAGAAATCAGTGGATGAAGGTCCGCAACAAAGACTGGTAGGAGAGAGTTGTACTTGTGGAATTTTCCGATCTTGAATGGAAGCAAAACTTTCAGATGAAGCGCCAATCATTCACGAAGTTGTGTGGACTGGTGGAGGGATTTATGGCTCCGGATAAAGTCACCGTCAGAGCTCCCATTCCCTTTATTATGCGTGTGGCAATTGTGTTGTACAGACTTGGTAGCTGTGCAGAATACAGCCTTGTCTCCAATCAATTTGGCATGCACAAAAGCACAGTAAAAAAGTTTGTATATATGTTTTGTAAGGGCATGTTGAAAGGACCAATGAAAGATCCCGTCCAGATGTCAAATGAAAAGGAAGCGTCAGAAATTGCCAGGAGATTCGAGGCAGCGCATTTCATCCCACAAATGATGGGACTGATAGATGGTACACACATTCCAATCCTCCCTCCATCAGATGGCTACAAAGATTTTGTTACCAGAAAAGGCTGGCCTTCCTATGTCCTACAGGCTGTAGTGGATGACAAATGCTGGTAAGACATTTCTTAAACCCGTCTGTCCTACTGCACGTCTTTACCTTAACCTGGCCGCCAGTGCTTTCCTTTTATTTTTCAAGCTGTTACAATATTTGTTCTCATCATTTATTGAATCTGAGTGGCATCTAGTTAGCTAACATGCTGAGAAAAAAATGTAGTCTCTTTGATTGTGAATTATGGGATGACAAGGTTATGATGTATTATTCTGATATTTGTAAAATCACCCCAAAAAAAATACATGATATACATTACATCTATGAGAGGTGATGGCCTTAAGTTGAGAACAGTCACTAAAATGCTGTTGAGTTGCTTTCCAGGACCATTCAAAAAAATTGAGGCAGGGGAAATAAGTAACATCTTAACATCTACTGTCAGATGCCATAGGCCTCAAGTAAAGCACCGATCCTCTCACTGCAACAGTGGACATGTTTTGTGGTCCTGTTACAACACTTAAAGCTTGGGTAGGCAATGTCTTTTAGAAGCATTTTTTGTTATATTTTTTGAAATTCTCTTTACATCCAGACAGCAATCAATAATTCAAGGGCTCTGACAAAAAAAGGAAAAAAGTCCAGTGTCTGTGGCTGTCACAGGACTGTAATAAGCCTACAGGCTACCTGCCTGTCCAGCTACGCATCTGACTACCTGCATGCACTCTGACCTTGCACTCACTGCGCATGCCCAGAGTCTTCCACAAGGCTAGGCGGCTAAAGCTAGCGAACTAGTTGCACAAGAATGGCAGAGAAAGAAGAGAAAGACAGAAAGGCTACGACCAAAAAGAGGTTGGATAAAGCAAGAGGTCAAACAGGAGTCAACATCAGTATGGATTTTCAACTATGGAGAGAACTGAGGGAGTTGAAGGGCTGAAAAGTGATGCTGTAAGTACTAACAACAGCCATGTTGGTTGTTTACATTCATTACGATGATGTTCAGTGTTTTCAAACATGTGAATGGGACATGAGGTAGTTGGACACAGTTAGCGACGACAACGATACACTGCCCTCCTCTCCCCAACACTCTCTCGTGGACTCGTCCTCCAGCAGTAGTCAGGTGGTGTGCCTTCGTGTGTTTTGAGGGGAGTGGCTTTGGAGGGAGACCTGAAAGGGGGGGGGCAGTCGTATACTTTCAAAATCTAGCTTACTCTTGCTGGTTTCTTCAACATTACCAACCCTAGCTTTAACTATGTCTATGTAGCTACCAAGTTATGTACACATCCCTCCCCTAACAATAACTTTCATTAACTGTCAAAAATGACTTGCCTTGTTAAATAAAATGCATGAGTAGAAAGCCAACAGAAAGTGTAAGACCCTCAATATTGTTTTTTTTCTAAACGTGAGTGCATTCGACATAAAGATATGCATATTGTGTTGCTGCTTGTGTAGTTTCAGGAGCATTAGCTGTAAAATGCCAGGAAGTACAGATGATGCCAACATTCTCCGTCAGTCTGACCTCTTCCAAAGGGCTCACCTGCTGCCAAAGGTAGAGCTTCAATCAGCTGATATTAAGGTTATTGTTGGCAATGACATTCCACACATTTGACACATTTGTTGTATTATCTACTCACACATTTTTCAGCATCTGATTCGTGCACATTTTTAGTGGTGCTGACAAAACCAAGATAATAAACATTGTGCCTGCACATCCACCCAGAATAGAAAGAAAATAATTTTCCTCATCACTCTTATTCCCCCTTTTTTAGGGTGTCAGAACATCGACGGAGAAGATGTCAAGGTCCTAATTGTTGGTGACCCTACATACCCCCTCCTTGACTGGCTGATAAAAGGCTACATAAGTTCCCCTAACATGACCCCAGAACAAGAATCATTTAATGTGTACCTCAGCTCAGTCCCGGTAAGTGTAGAAATTACCTTTGGCATCCATAAGTCAAGGTGGAGGGTACTACTAAAAAGAAGTGACTTTCATTTTACATTTGCACCGGACATGATAGCTACCTGCTGTGCATTACACAATCTTTGTCAGAAAGAGAACAATTTCTCCAACAGCAACTGGCTGGAGGAACTCAGTGACCCCACTGCAACCTATCCTCAGCCTAACCAGCCAATGCACCGCCAGTACAATGCTAGTGGCAACAGTGTAAGGGAGGCGCTGACCAGATATATGACCACCCACTTTCCCCCTTTGTACAGGGCATCTTCATTAACAGCTTATCTAGATGAAAACACAATTTAAAACATAAAGGCACATGTTTAATGAAAGTCAAAATCTTTCAGACATTTATGTAAGGAACAAAAAGTGCCAGTGCAGTATAAAATACTCTTTTGACAAAGCTGTACCTAATAAAAGTTTTGTTCAAGTAGGTACAAACAAACTTAGTGTAATTAGCTAAACAAATGTTCAAGTCTTAAAACAGACCTCTTAAACCTTGAAGTTTTTTTTTGTGTAAACATAAGTTTGTTTTCCTCTAGGGAAAACATGAACAAGTCTGTTCAACATAAAATAATCTGTTAATGTTCTGTCCAGTGACAAAAGATTTCTTAACAATCTTTCCTTGTAACAGTTAACTCAAACTACTGACAAAACAACTTTTGAACTTTTTCCTGTTGGCTGTTGGGGCTGTGGATATGGGCGATGAGGATGGTGGAATGGAGTTTGTCATTGTATATGTGGAGCTGCCTGGGTGGAATGTGGAAGGATAGCCCTAAGACCTTCATGTTCATTTGAGCGGGAATTTTCCTCAAGAAACCTCGAGAAAAGCCTCTCTTCCTGTTGTCAATTTTGTTCCTGCTGTTGCTCTAGCCACTTGTTCTGGGATGCTTGCATCTCTTCCATGAAGGACTGTTGCTCAGCCGACCAAGTGCGTAAAGCTCTCTCATAGCCAGATGTGGACTTTTGGTTGGTTTTTGGTTTTGGTTTATGGTTTTTTTCCTGTAAAAGTAGAGTTTCAACATTTTAGTTAGTATTTTAACAGTGTAATCATTCACATTATACATTGTAATAATAAAGAATTTCAACCACAAAAAAGTCCCAGCAGAGTCTTTCAGCAATAGCCAAAGCATCCAATATGTCCTCCATTTAACCATGCACTGTAATTAAGACATACTGCCAGATAGATTACTTTGCATGTAACTTACTCTTTTTTGCAGCCCTATGCACAGTCAAATCAGCGATCTGGGAACTGCTGTCTTCACTGGTATCTGTGTTTTGTAGGGAGCTATCATGTTCGCCCCCCTCCATGCTGCTGTGCTCATCATCTGAAGAATATTATGGAAAAAAAAACAACAACCGTTAAAATCATAGCAGCTGGTTAGACCTTTGTAAGACTAAAAAACAATATATGCCCAATACTTTAACGTATCCTGCAGATGTAGCTCATAATGAACTTAGTCTATCCAACTGGTATTAGCTTGGCTAACGTTACCTAACATTGTTAGACCGTGTTGTAAGGTAAACTTACCATTTTTATTCTGTTTGGCCTTTTAAACCGATTATTGTCGGAATATTAGGGTCCATGTAAACGTGGCCGTTGACTAAGCAGTTTTACACACAGCTTGGATCTCTCTGTCCTTTTTAACTGCTAATAAATTAAAACCTTGACCTGTTTCACGTTTAATCAGTGTGAATCCTGATTCAGCAGCATTCATACTATTGTTACTGTAGTCTCTATTATTATTCTTCCATATGTTTTTTTGCTTCACTACTACTTCTGCATATTTTCAGCTAACAGGTAACAGGAGCTTAGCAGGGGCCACAAAGAAGGCTGGATTTTCATTTCAGATTTCTGCATTTTCAGCAATGCTTTGTAATTTATTCTTCTGTACGTTTTTTGGTCGACTACTACTTCTGCATATTTTAAGCTACAGAAGCCCTTAAAATATCAAAATGTTCAGCTCTTTAAGGACATTTATGCTTGTACTTTCTGCTAAGCCTGTGGTAAAGACTGTGAGGAAATGGACGGACGAGGCAAAGCTGGAGTGGCAGGCCTGCTTTGACTGCACTGATTGGAGTGTTTTTGAAGCTGCAGCTACAGACCTGGATGAGCTCACTGACACTGTGACATCGTACATCAGTTTTTGTGAGGACATGTGTGCGCCAACCAAAACCTTCTGCACATACAACAACAACTAACCCTGGTTTACTGCAAAACTCAGGCAGCTTTGTCAGGCCAAGGAGGAGGCCTACAGAAGTGGGGACAGGATCCTGTACAACCAGGCCAGGAACACACTGACGAAGGAGATCAGAGTAGCAAAGAGGAACTACACTGAAAAGCTGAAAAAGAGCTTTTCAGCTGATTCGGCGTCGGTGTGGAGGACCCTGAAAGACATTACAAACTACAGGAGACCATCCCCCCACACTGTGGAGAACCATCAACCGGCTGACGACCTGAATATGTTTTATTGCAGGTTTGACAACCTCACATTCATACCCCTCACCCGCTCTGACTCTGACATCAAACACCCACCTACTCCCCCTGCCACTCCCTCACCCCTCCCCACTGACCCCCCACCTGCACTCAGGATCTGTGAAGAGAATGTGTGTCAGCTCTTTCAAAGACAGAAGATATGGAAGGCACCAGGACCAGACGGCGTGTCTCCCTCCTGCCTGAAAGTCTGTGCTGACCAGCTGGCGCCCATCTTTACTCAGATCGTTAACATATCTCTGGAGTTGTGTGAAGTCCCCTCTTGCTTCAAACGCTCTACCATCATCCCGGTCCCCAAAAAACCCTCCATCACTGGATTAAATGACTACAGGCCCATCGCCCTGACATCTGTGGTCATGAAATCCTTTGAGAGACTGGTGCTGGCCCACCTGAAGGACATCACAGGCCCCCTGCTGGACCCCCTGCAGTTTGCCTACCG
>NTHP01000671.1:213829-239520 GCA_003416845.1 Oplegnathus fasciatus
TTATTATCAGGCTGCTCCAATAAGTCTCTAAAGACTGTCCAGCTGATCCAGAATGCTGCAGCACATTTACTTACAAGAACTAGGAAGAGAGATCATATTTCTCCAATATTAGCTTCTCTGCACTGGCTCCCTGTAAAATCTAGAATAGAATTTAAAATCCTTCTCCTCACCTACAAAGCCCTTAATGGTCAGGCACCATCGTATCTGAAAGAGCTCATAGTTCCGTATTACCCTACTAGAACGCTGCGCCCTCAAAATGCAGGGTTACTTGAGGTTCCTAGAGTCTCCAAAAGTAGGATGGGAGCCAGAGCCTTTAGCTATCAAGCTCCTCTTCTGTGGAATCAGATCCCAGTTTCAGTTCGGGGGGCAGACGCCCTCTCCACATTTAAGAGTAGGCTTAAAACTTTCCTCTTTTATAAAGCTTATAGTTAGGGCTGGCTCAGGTGAGCCCTGAACTATCCCTTAGTTATGCTGCTATAGGCCCAGACTGCCAGGAGATTTCCTATGATGCACTGAGCTCCTCTCTTCTCCTCTCTCTCTCTTTCTGTACTCATTCATGTCCCATTAATGTACGTTACTAACTTTGTATCTTCCCCAGAGTTTCTGTGCTTTCTCGTCTCGCAGGTTCTTGTGGATCATTGTTGCAGACAGCCTGCTGCCGTCGGCCTGCAGTCATTTTTCCATTGTTATTATTGTTATTATAATAATAGCTGTTATTGCTATTATTAATTATATTTCTATTGTTATTATAGTTGCTGCATTCCTGTCTGTCTGTCTGTCTGTCTGTCTCTCTCTCTCNGTTCGGGGGGCAGACGCCCTCTCCACATTTAAGAGTAGGCTTAAAACTTTCCTCTTTTATAAAGCTTATAGTTAGGGCTGGCTCAGGTGAGCCCTGAACTATCCCTTAGTTATGCTGCTATAGGCCCAGACTGCCAGGAGATTTCCTATGATGCACTGAGCTCCTCTCTTCTCCTCTCTCTCTCTTTCTGTACTCATTCATGTCCCATTAATGTACGTTACTAACTTTGTATCTTCCCCAGAGTTTCTGTGCTTTCTCGTCTCGCAGGTTCTTGTGGATCATTGTTGCAGACAGCCTGCTGCCGTCGGCCTGCAGTCATTTTTCCATTGTTATTATTGTTATTATAATAATAGCTGTTATTGCTATTATTAATTATATTTCTATTGTTATTATAGTTGCTGCATTCCTGTCTGTCTGTCTGTCTGTCTGTCTCTCTCTCTCTCTCTCTCTCTCTCTCTCAACCCAACTGGTCAAGGCAGATGGCCGCCCACCTAGAGCCCGGCTCTGCTTGAGGTTTCTGCCTCTTAAAAGGAAGTTTTTCCTTGCCACTGTCACCAAGTGCTTGCTCATGGTGGGAACTGTTGGGTCTCTATGAAAAACATTATAAAGAGTACCATCTAGACCTGCTCTATATGTAAAGTGTCATGAGATGACTTTTGTTGTGATTTGGCTTAAGAGGGAGAGAGAAAATGAAATTGAGATGAGAGAAGTTTCAAAGGTCAGACATAAAGGGAGGGACCTGACATTTACAGGACACCAAGAGCATAAAAAACATCAGTGACTGCTTTGAGTATCAAGTAGCAGAAGAAAGCAAGTTTGGCAGTCATTTGTCCTTGAGAGAGGTGGATGGTGTGCTTTGTGTCAGTACAACAGACATCTGCAAACCCTCCCCTGCTCTTGTCAGAGCTAGTCTGCACTCATTCCCCTCTGTCACAAAGAGAGTGAATGATTTGCTTCCATTATGTAGCAAAGGTGTAAAAAAAGTTTTTTTTCAAAAGAGAAAAGCAGCCTATCAGCTTATCATAGCCTACCATGTACACTAGACAATATTCATCTTGAAAGGGTCAAAGCAAAACCACAGTGTAAATAAAATATAATTCTACTTACCTTGCCAGAATACATGAGTACGAATCAAATGTACAGGTTTTACAAGGCAAATGCATGGGGAGAGCGCCACCAACTGGCCAAGGGTGGGCATGACACCTTTTCAGGCTGGCAATACTAAGAGAGTAGAACACATTGTCTCCTATCTAGTAAACAGGGGCCCTAGCCTCGCCCATCCTATCCGCTTGCCGTGGGGCCGGCCTCGCTACATATTTAAAATTTTGAAACTTTGATATGCCAGCTTTGAGTCTCTGAAGCCTGAATGGGGAGCTCAGGGACCAGATCCGCTGGATTTTCCATCAAAAGGCCAGCCTCAGGACCCACAAGACCGGGGGACCCACTGCCCGGGACCAGGTTGCCCTCAGAGGGAGGCCCTGCTGCCCGGGACAAGGGGCCTCAGAGGTCTCGTCCTTGGAAAGCCGGTGTTGGGACTGCAGCCCGAATGGGGGGAAGGGGCCAGATCCACTAGATTTTCATTTTTGAAACTTTGAAAGGCCAGCTTTGCAAATGCCCCTCCCCCACCTTGAGTTTCACCTCCTAGGGTCTTTCCCAGACCATCTCGAAATTATTTTTTTTGGGACAAAACGGCAAAAATTGAATGGCCGGCTCCGTAAGAAGTTATTTTCCAAAACCTTGAGAAGTCGGCTTTGCAATTCCCCAACCAATATTAGTGATCTCCTCCTGACCTTTATGGGTTTATTCCTCTATGAAAATACAGAATCACCCCAAAATGAGTCTCTGGGCTATTTTGGGGGTGGTGAACACACCCGCGGAGTGGTCGAAATTGCATTTCTATATCCAGGAAGAGCACCCCCCTATCGAGGCTGGCACGTGCTGGAAAGGAGTCTCTGAGACATTTAAGTCTCTCGGCGACGCCTTTTGTTGATTTTCTCGGGGTTGGAGCCATCCAGAGAACCCGAGATATGTTAATCCACAGGCCGAGACGATTCCAGCGATACCTTTCCCTTGGGCAAAAATACGACAAAATTTACCCAAACACTAACCCAACCCACAGGGTCTTTGTATGGGATTAGAACAATCTCATAAGTATTCACAAAGAAATGTCAAGTTACGTAACTCGTAAAACAAAATGTACAAATAAATGCAGAATGATTTGTATCTGTAACTCTTAATCTGTATCTGTACCTGAGTGATTTGTATCTTTAACTCTTAACTCTGTTCTTCCGCGCCGTATGTGTCACACAAAATTCACAAATGCAGGGAAGACCAAGCGCTTTCCAGTAGATGGTGGTAATGCAATGTTTATGGATGCCAACCACTGTTAAACTAAACAGAAGAAGAAGAAGAAGACCAAACATAGATGTATTATAAGACCGCAGTTAACAGCCAACAAATTCAGAACTGTTAAGATTTTTCACACAATTCCAAGTGATTAACAAAGACACTGGAAGATGACTATCCGAAGATAGATCATAGTGAGAAAATATGTCGGTCGAAAATGGCGGTAACACTTTAGAAACACTCAGTCTGATGGACTATGACCATGTTCTGAACTGTGGTAGTGCTGTAGTCATCATGCTTCTGGGCCAGAATTTCTGAGTATGGCCTCCAACTGCTTCTATTGTGTGCATGCCTATCTCGATGCACTTGATGAACATGGTGGTTACGCTCAGTGTCCCTACGCAGTCTTTTTTCACCCCCTTTTGGGTGGTTGTGAGGGTGATCTTTTGAGGCAGTAGATCTGTGTGATGCTGCGGTGTTTGAACTGACAGGCTCAGTTGTTTTCTCCCTTGCTTTGGAAGTGACAACAGTTTCCCAAGCCACCTGTGTCATCTTTCTTATCTCCTGCATGGGGGAGTTACCTTGACGCATCTTAAGTACAACGTGAATGCGTATACAAGGATGAAGGTTCTGCAAGAACAAGGACTTGAAGGTGGAGTTTTCTTCTAAGTCTGGTGTATTCTTGCCCTGGAAGTATGCATGTCTCAAATGTTTGTATCTCTCTAGGATGCTCATGACGGGAATGTTTAATTTGGAGGGCTGCAACCATCGATGTGATCTTGTCAGCAGTAGAAGGGAATTCTTCTGTTCGTGCAAGGAGCTCCTTGTAGTCATTTCTGACAGTGGGAGGTTATGATTGTATAAACTTATGGACAGCTTTAGAGCTGGTCTTCCACACAAGTTTAAATTTCTTCCTGTGGGTTGTATGAGGCAAGTCAATTTGTGGTCTAATTCCTTAAGTAATCATCGATGTTATGATCACAGTTGTCTGGATCAAAATGTTCAATGTCCTCAGCTATAAACTCAAGCACTTCAAGGCGTGGACACTGTGTCCTTTCTGGTGAAGGTGAGACTAACCTAGCATTACTGTGGACATGTTCATCACATGCTACAGTCCTCTCTGGTTGAGAGGCAGGGGCTTAACAACTGTCATCGCTCTAGTAGTAGTGCAGAGAGGAGGCTGGACAGTCCTTTCGGAGGGATGAGCATGGATGAAGGTGTCATGCATCAGTCGCTGAGAAGAATATCTTCTAGAGGATAAACTACACGTATCCTCACTGTCTGCTTCAGAGAGATGGGAAGTCAGGTAGCTGTTTGCTCTGTCTCTCAGTGGAGGTTGAGGAGCTGACTTCATTCCCAAGAACTTAGGGTCAGTTGGGAATTTTTCACATCTTCTGAATGGAGGAGTGTGAGTTGGAGTAACCGGAATCACATTGGCTGAACGACTATGGTAGGGCAAGACGTTCTCATCTGATATGAGACATTTTCAGAAAGATAAGAGACTGATTTGGCCTCTTCTCTAATCGTATTGTCTTCATGTGATTGGAGAGATTTGTTGGGCTCACACCTGATCTGGGACTGTCTGTGATGGGAACTGGGACTTGGGACATTTATACAGGAATTATCCAAGTTTAAGGACACCGTTAACATGTTGACACTCTGTATTTACTTTTTGACATAGCAGACATGGTCTATTATACACATGTACACGATTTGCCAAATCATAATATAACATAGGACACAACAAGCAAAGAATGTAATTTTAAAAAAATCCTTACTTATTGGTGTACTTAATTGAGTATAATATTAATGAAATATTTTGTGATTGCACTTGAGAGACACAGACTCTTTATCGAGAATTGAAATGGCTGTTTTTACACATTTTGGTGGCCTTGATTTATCTTAGGTGGCCACCAAAAAATCTTCCATACCATCATGTCTAGCGCAGCAATGGTTTGTCTACATGCGCACAGTTAGGCTTTTAACAAGGCTTTTAATGCAACAGACTTGCTCTTCAACTCACCTGTGTGTGAAGCGGCAGACTGTTTTTTCTGGTCTCTGCTAGTGTTGTGAGTGAATGGTTACTATGGCCGAACAAACAAAGAAAAGGTTGATGACTACAGACGAGGAAACTGAGACTTAAAGGGCTGTGTGTAACTTTAAGAAATTTCTTGTTAACAATGACATCTGTGGCCATTAAGTCACCTGCAGTCAGCATCCTGTTGCTCTCACTCCCTGGGGGCGAGCCAGCATCGGTCAAAACAGTGACATGACACATGCGAGACTGAACATGATTGACAGGCATCGTGTTGACAGCTTGCTTTTCAATAAAGTTGTTAAAAAAAATAGCTTTTAGCTTATGCCGTTTGTCTAGCTTTCACGAGAGGCTCAACAGAGCAGAGCAGAGCAGCATTAGTTGGATGAAAATGCTAACGGTGAGTGAACTAGACAGAATATTATAAATAAGACGTGTTGATGTGTATTGTTGCCAACAGCTCAGTAAGGAAAGTAGCTATTGGATGTCCTAAAAGTTGCTAGAAGTCGCTAAATGACATCATCGCCTAATTTGCATAATTGGCAATTGTAATTGTAATGGATGCTGTAGGAGAGAGGAATAAGGTTGTGGGAGAGACAAAAAGTGAGTAAAAAACACCCTAAATATGTTTAGAACTACAAATGAACTTTCTTCTGTTCATTCTTGGTTTGTTTTTTTTAATTTTGCCATTGACTTTAATGCTTTGCCTAGACCCACATTACATAAATCAGTTTTGTCCTGTATTGTTAAATGTTAGAATATCAAATTTAATCAAAAGACTGTTATGTGGGGTGGAATTGCTAGCTCTACGTCCAACCCTCCTCCTTTATCCGGGCCTGGGACCGGCAAAGTGACCCAAAAGAGACACTCTGGTAGAGTTACTAGATTTGTCGCTAGTCGCTTTTGACAAAAAAAGTCGCCAAGAGGATTTGGAAAGTCACTAGATTTAGCGAGAAAGTCGCCAAGTTGGCAACACTGTTGATGTGTCGAGTTGTGAGTCTGTGTTGTGGTGTGTGCCAGTCGTTTAGCTAGCGTTGCACACTGTTAGTGCTGTAGCAGAGCCGAAGAGAAGAAAGGCACTCGGGAGCGCACAAAATTGTCCCGAGTCCTTTACATAGAAATCAGTCTACAGGGTGTTACAGTCAACAGAGAAAGTAGGTGAAGGTCTCATTTTTTAAGTTATGTTACAATCTGTTCACACATTGGCAACAAAAAACAATTAAAAAACTATTAAAAAACGGCTAATACATGTAAATTGTTACATGCAGCACCTTTAAGTAAGGTCCAAAAACACACATGCAATTACAGATTATTGCCATAGGTGCCATGAAAGACAATGAAAAGAAAATCTTTGAGATTACAACTTCAACATTAGTCTTTGTTTACACACATGTCAAAATGGTTTCTGCTTGCACACCTCAGAGACTCCACACAGTCCAGTGGCTTTAAATTTGAAATTAGACAAATTCTGATGCCCAAAGCTACCAATACAATTTCCCCATTTACTGTAATATGCCAACAGGAGCTGATGCTACTCTCAGAGTAGCTTTGTGTTGTAGATCACAATATGGACTCAGTTTTGCTGTTTATACAGATACCATCATGTTGATTAAAACAAATCGATGACGGAACAGAAATCTGTCAGGATGAATTCTGGTAAACCATCAATCAGCCGTTGTAAAAACAAAAGGAAAGTGGATATGTCAGTTCATGACTTCAGAGATGCACGTCATTATTCTATCGATCGAAAATAATCTCCAGCTCTCACTTTCTGGCAAGCTACCTTTTGGGCATCTCCAGAGTTCACAGCAATCAAGGGCTGACTTTTGTTGGTCGGCTTAGTTGGGTTTTGTTTCCACTAGGACCACTGTTTTTTAAAGTTGATAAATAAAAGTTGGTAGGCCACACAGTGTGACCAGATTAGTGGCGTGGTAAACGGGTACCACTGAGGGCGTTTCGGGGGTATACCCTTTGTTAATCTCGAGCGTTTCATATGGAATGTCTCCCTGTTGATGTTTTTTCCCTAAGCTTTCATGAAGTTCTCCTGTTCTCTCTTGATTCCCATTTCTTTCAGCATAGTCCACATGAAATGTGACGCCACTTGACGTGTACAGTACCCCAGAGACATGGAGAACATTGGCAACAACTGCTGGCATTTTTCACACTATATCCCTAATGTGGATAGATTGAGATAAGGTTGAAAATTAGCAAATCTCTCCTTAAAAAATGTAATTTGAACACCTGTTGGAATAGAAGGCCCACTAATCTGTGGCAAATCAAAAGTCAGATAGTAAATCTAACTGCACTCCAATTTGGAATTGAAACATGTAGTTACAGATACAATATTTTCCATGCATTTTACTGTGTTTGAATATTATTTCAAATGAAAAATGACAGCCCTACCCTTGAGTGAATTTTATTTTTTGGCACTTGAGTTGGCTGGTGTTTTTTCAGCAGCAGTACAATGTATCAAGGCAACAGATCTTGTAAAGCACCCAAATATGTCATGTCTCACCACTGGAAAAGAAATTAGAACTTCTGTTTAAGTCAACACAAACACACTTGAAGGCAGGTGCACTCTCACATCACAACTCACTCAGTGGTCCATTTGATAAAACTTTGGTTAGAATCGATTAGTAGATTCCAGATGATGGCGGTTTGTTCTAGGTTGAAAATTGCTGGAATTATCCTCTGATGTGTGTATCCTCTAAAATGCACTTTAAACACACATTTTCAGTTTTAAGAGAAATGGTTAAGATTTTACAATTTTTACGCTTACACTTCGGTATAATATGTCACAACTCATGTTCCTACACAGGACAAACTAATGCTGTGAGTTACTTGCACGAGTTTGAAAGAGCACTGAAGTGAGGGGTGTATTTGTTTGGCTGTTGAGTTCAAATATCAACAAGCTTTCTCCTGAATCATCGACTACACCATGTTTTTATTTTTATTAAATTGGTATTAAGACATATATATAATTGTGTTTGTCGTTTTTTTGACCGTGCAGACATTTTAAGTTTTACTTGTTTAAAGTGTTAGCTGAACATGGTGAAGCAGAAAATTGGAAAACACTAGAAAGAGTACATTTTATTGAAAAGGTGTCCATTAAAAATCAACAAGGTGTTGGCTAAGAATAACACTTAACAGGAGTACATTAAAAATCAGCACTGTGTTGGGAGTCATTTCTTAATCAACACTTAGTGTTAAGTAGGTTTAACACCCATGAAGAGTGAATTAATAAGAGTAAATTCTAATTAACACTGAAAAACTCTTTGTGTCAAATGTAAATTACACTATGGGTGTTATTTTCCTCATAGTGTAAAACTTTATTAACATTTCTCAGTGTGGTGTAGTGTAAAATATTAACTCTTACCAGAGTTGAATTGACTCTGAAAACGCAACATGATGTTCAGTGTTACTTTTACACTCATAAGTTCACTGACTGTGTTAAAATTGACTTAGTGTTAAATTAACACTGCAGATTTTCCTGGGTGCCCAGTGCCCTAGAGTCTCAGCTCCACAGAGGGTCAGCGTCCCAGCACCACAGAGCTGCCACCAGTCCTGTCTGGTTCCCAGTCGGTGGCCTGGCCGACTCCTGCTCCTGGTTCGCAGTCAGCAGCCTGGCCGACTCCTGCTCTTGGTTCCCAGTCGGAGACCCAGCTGACACCTGCTTCTGGTTCCCCGTCGGTCCAGCCTGCCAATGCCAAGCCTGAACTCCTGTCAGCTGTCTCTGCCGACACCCAGCCAGACCTTCAGTCGGCAGCCCCTGCCGACGTCCAGCCAGAACCCCAGTCGGCAGCTGGGCCAACACCTGTTCCTGGTTCCCAGTCTGTGGCCCCGCCCACACCTGTTCCTGCTGAGCTGCAGCAGTCCACTGAGCCTGAGTTGCAGCAGTCACCGGTTCCTGTGCTGCAGCATTCCTCGGTTCCTGAGCTGCAGCAATCCACTGAGCCTGTACTGCTGCAGTCACCAGTTCCTGAGCTGCAGCAGCCACTAGTTCTTGAGCTGCAGCTGTCTCCTCTGGCTGTGCTTCAGCAGCCTCCTGTTTCCCTGGCTCCCCCGGCCTCCTGCTCAGCACTGCTGTCGCTGGCCTCCTGCTCAGCACTCCTGTCGATGGCCTCCAGTCCTGCTGTCCAGTTGCTGGTCCGGCCTCCCTAGAGGTTCCGCCGTTGTCGCTGGCCTCCCGAGGGGCTCTGCTTTCGCCGCCGGCCTCCCAAGGGATTCTGCCTTTGTTATCTGCCACCAGAGGGGTTCCGCCTTTGGCGTCGGCCTCCTGCCCGTCCTCCTGAGGTTTTATCCTACAGGATCTTTCCAGTCAGTAATAGATGAGGTATTTCATGTCCACAGGTGAACGGCGTGCCGCATCATTCACAAAGTTTCAGATGCCCTTACCCATCTGCTGAACACCGTGTTCCCGCACTCCTTTAATGTTGCCAGCTTCCCAAAAGTGTGCAGCGTGATACTGGACCCACATCAGGATTCAAGCACCCGTTCAATATGAAGATCAATTTGTTAACAGAAAAAACATTCAATCAATGTCCAGTTACTTTGTAATGATGAAAATGAAATAAACAACATTGTAGCACAATTTGTTTTTCTTGTCTTCTTTTCTTCTGACATATCTGTCAGCCAACTTTGTGAGGCAAGTGCAAGCAAACAGTCTCCATGGAAACTGTAGAATTTTACCACTATAAAATCTCTCTCAATGCAGTAAATGCCTTAACGTTATTCCTTAACTAAGGAAGCCTTTTCAGAGATTCAGAGAACACCCTTAAGTAAGCGGCTAAGGAGAAATTAAGCCATAAGTGTCATACTTAAGGAGAAAACTTAAGGTGCTTTGTGCAACTGGCCCCAGATATTTTTCTCAGGAGTTGGTGGAGACCAAAGCAGAGCTAAAATGAGAGTGATTAGACATACATTCATCTGGTGAACACGAACACCACTTCATGATGATAATGTTGCTTTGTGTCTGTTGGATGGTCAATTGTTTGTTCACCATAACAACTTTGTAGGGTGATAAGTCAATTCTGTGCTTTACAGCCTATTCTGCTACAAGTGGCCAAGGAAATCATTTATTACAGCTTTAAACAAAAATCTGATAACATATCAACCGATATTGTTTTGTTTTTTATTGTTTATTTTTTACATGAATCATAAACATTTTTGAAAAGGTAGGTTTTTTTTAAATAATAGTGACCAAGATACAGTATGTACTGACATTTTACAGAGTGAAAATAAATTTGTCAGTGCTCTCTGGTGGACAAACTATGTAATGAAGACACTTTTTCAAAATGATCACTTTGACATTTCTCCACTGACATTTGCTCTTACTCAGCATAAAATGGCATGGAAAATGGTATTGCTGATAATATCGGCCATGCCGGTGTATCGATTAAGCTCTAGTTGTTAGGTTGCTAAACAGACCTACATAATATGCATTTGATCTTGTGTTGCTTCACCTGCTGGCTACACTTCCTTAGTGGCCTATGGTGAGCCGGAGGGAGCAGATTCTTTGAAAACTTCGAAAACGTCATCCTCCATGCCTTCTTCTATGGGCTTCATCTTTATCTTTATCTTGGTGCCAGGTGATTTTTCTAGAAATAAAAAATATTACAACTGAATCAATTAGGTATTTTCAGTGTATAAATTATAGTAATTTATTTTTGCTCATATGCACTTGGATGAAAAAATGCTTCATCCTGGCTCAACAACTAACAGAAGTGGTCACATGTCACAAAGCACATAAACCTTCATCCATATAGCAAACAATTCACTCTAGAGGAGGTTATTTTCAAATGTGCGTCCATACATCCCCAGACCCCTGTACAGAATGAGTGGATGAACACATACTGTGAAACCAGAAAAAGCCCTGAGAATGTATTTCCATTACCACTAACAGTTGCTGCATTACAACTCCAAGAGCCCTTCTGCATTATGGAAATAGAGGTGCTCTCCTGGACTAAAAGCATTTTGAAGAGCAACTCTCCACTACAGGTGCTTTTAACAGATACAGATACAAATATTTGGTTTCACAGAGTGACTCCTCCTAATGCACATGACGCTTTCACTCTTTTTTGAAGAATATGAATGAGTGTCACTTGGGTTCAACAAATATGGTTTGTTATGATGCTGGCTGTGGTCAGAGGTGAAACAGGCATGCAACTTTTAACCAGACAAGACAGAGAAATACTGCTGTTCAGGCTGGTGTTACTCTTTAACTACTCTTTAGCAGGCCAATATTTGCCAAAACCATCTAACCAATGGATCAGTGTAACTATTATAAATGAAGCAACGATATCAGATGTTAAAAAGACCGAGCACGTTAGGGGGAACAGCCTTTTAGAACAGGCAGAATATAGAGCTTTGAAGGTTAAATCTTCTATAACCGGTTTGAGGAAGTAACGATTTGGTTACAGAGTGAATTGAAAATATAAACAGGACAGACAGTTTGGGTTGGGGTAGAGGTAGTGGTAGGGTGAAATAAAATAGGTGGTCTTACGGCCCTGTCAGGGAATGGATCAATCTGAGGGAGTAGTCACAGCTGGAGGAGGGATAGGAGGAAGAAGGTCAGAAAATAACTGACACAAGTTGTAGAAAAGCATGCAGCGTGTCAGGAAACAAACTTACTTCCACAGATGTGTGGAGATACAGAAAAATAACGGACACAAGTTTTAGAAAAGCATGCAGTGTGTCAGGAAACAAACTTACTTCCACGGATGTGGGAGATATGGAAAAAACTAAAGCTATGTATACACTATGAAGCAGCAGAGTTATTACAGTTTATTATTATTACAGTTATACAGATGGCTTTCTGATGATGTGTAAATGCAGTTAGGTAAATGCCTTTGTTTTTTCTTGTTTGTTATTGTTTAGAAAATTGAATAAATGCACGTAAAAAATGTAACTGTGGTAAAGTCAGCTTTGGTTTTGCAAACCAATGTCATTATGCCATTGTTTAAATTTTGTGGCGAATCTATTCCTAGTTAGAGTATAGGTTATGTGAGGAGCAAACACTAAGCTAACCCTATAAAAATATAGCATATTTATAGGTTATAATTACTAGTGACTTAATTCATTTGTGTGACTGACACTGTTTTATAAGTAATATATTTTACTAACTTCTAAGAAGAAAACTTTTTAAGAAAAAAGCCTCCTCAGTGTAAGCATGTGCTCAGTCAGGCAGAGCCCAGAAAAAACTGGCCTCAAGAGTGTTCACCTGTATTCCACCAGGTTTGCTTGTTTTGATGTAACATATATCAGTATTTATCAATATTTAGTAAATATATACTTTTATGAAGAGATAGCAGTCAAAAGTCTAAATGTCCATATGATGAAACATTTTAACATGTATGGACATGTAGGTGTACTTTGGCAGTGCTGACTACTTTATATCGTGGTGATCATTTTGGCAAACTGTCTAAAAGTGGTCAAAATTTGAATTTATGTGGGTTTATGTAGGTTCCTATTACACCTGCTGTCTTACATTAATGTAGGATTTTAATTTGTTGATTGGACTGAGGACCTAGGGCTAACGCTATGTTTTACATTTTAGTGTTACCAAGACAGGGAGAAAAAAGGTTGTCATTACATAGGCTACTTGCCAAGCAGAAGCAATATAATTCTAAATGAATATTTTACACCTTATACTGTATGTGTTACACCTTATGAATGCCTACATTCAGGGTGCGAAATATGGGTCTCTTGATTGACACTTGAGACCCCCTCAACAGCAACATTTAGGGGGGTCTCTGGAAAAATCTTTAAAAAATTATTTGTCACTTGCAATTGTCACTAAAAATGACTTTTAAAAGCTTACTATTTATTATTCAAATTGCAAAACATTTATTCACAATAATTCATATTGTTGTGGTGTTTCCTCTTATATTGCCATTGAGTACTCGGTTGTTTCTGGTATGGCCTTCATCCATGGGTGGCGCTGTTGCTAATGGTCTGCAATGCAAATGTTGTGTAGTTTAGAAAATCTAATGTTACCCCGTACAACCTGAAAACCAGTGGATTTTTTTTCCTGCTTAGATATCATGGTTAAACTCAATCAAAAATACAGGCTCAGTATGCATCAAGTCGAGAAAATATGTCAAAGACAAAGCGAAGTTCATTTCTTGCTAACTCTGAATTCACTTCATTCTTTTTTAAGGTAAGGTAGAATATTTTTCGATCTCTAGTCTATGTTTGCTGTGACTGAATTGTGATAGACCTGCTGTGCATAAGGTGAAAAGTTGTACAGCGACACACAAGTGTGCTTGTGTCAGGTTTGAGTGTGTGCGTGTGCGCCTGTGTGTCGGGTTAGAGAGAGAGAGGTGAGTGTGCTGTGTGGATTCTGTTGCAGGGCATGGTTGTTGCGTGGTTGTGTAGTTGTGTGAGTGGCCTTATTGTTAAAGATGTTAGCCTTGGTGATGAGTGTGCAAAACGTGTATAGCCTAGCTGGTTGCCTTAGCTTGCATCCATGAAATCTTGCATATTGCCTATTGAGTCTGTGTAAGACCATAACAGTGGAGCACTAGGTAGGGGCGACCCCAGATTGCCACTGGGTATTTTGCACACTTCTTACAAAGTAACATAACAAGTCTTTACTAGTTACGAATTGGTATTGAACTTTAATAGTTACATTGAGTGACACTTTTTGTTTATGTGTTTTATGTTGATTAAATGCTTAAGTATTAAGCAGTATTATTAATTAAAAGCAGCTAACTGAGTCACTGAGTTAGGCTTGCTGCTTGTGTGGTTTTGATGAATATTCCTAACCCCGAACTGAAACTAGTTTTTTTTTCATATATTATATATACATTCACCAAAGATATGTGGCAGGCGATCCA
This sequence comes from Oplegnathus fasciatus, assembly GCA_003416845.1. NCBI lineage: Eukaryota > Metazoa > Chordata > Actinopteri > Centrarchiformes > Oplegnathidae > Oplegnathus > Oplegnathus fasciatus. Next base: position 227,847 of record NTHP01000671.1, read on the forward strand.
GACCATCACAGGCTATAAAAGCTGGAGCACCCCCATCATGTGTGAGGCCACGTTGCCAGATTAGCTTAACACCTATATGCTCGTTTTGATCTCCTCAACAAAGCGTCAGCTGTCAAGTCTACTCCGCCTCCAGATGATCGGCCGCTGTCAGAATCCAGAGCGGACGAAAGAAGAACCCTGCTGAGAGTGAATATGAGTAAAGCTGCTGGGTCTGATAACATCCCTGGCCATGTACTGAGGACATGTGCCAACCAGCTAGTTGATGTCATCACTGACATTTTTAACATCTCACTGTCACAGGAGTGTGTTCCCACCTGCTTCAAGACAGCCACCACTGTCCCTGTACCTAAAAAGCCTGTAGTATTTAGTCTAAATGATTACCTCCCTGTGGCACTCACCTCCATTCTGATGAAGTGCTTTGAGAAACTGGTTCTCCAGCACATCAAAAACAACATCCCAGCCTGCCTGGACCCGTCCAACTGGGACACACCCCTCCCGGAAGACAAACTACAGTAAGCAGAAGGGAAGCCTGGAGAGATTCGTCTCAAGACCTAAAACAGCTTCATATTCTGCGTACATACACAACAACCTCACTCACAAAAGCAGTGCACACGGGATTGTATATATTCTCAGATGCGTCAACTAAGGCCATCGGTGCAGTGGTGTACCTGAAAACAGTTCAGAAGATGTCTTTATTTAATTTAATCTTTATTTAATTGGGCAGTCTCGTTGAGATTAAGATCTCTTTTCCAAGACAGAACTGAGAACAAGAAACATTCACAGAACACAATCAGCAAAACAGAAACTACACAACTGCACAATAACAAGGAATTAAGAAAGACAGTTACAAGAATCATAATAAACATCAGATAATAAAGCTTCAAAATCTCCAAGGAGGAATGTACGACTGTAGTTTGAGGGCAGTTTGCAGTTCATTCCATTTACAAGGTGCATAGTATCTGAAACCAGTTCTGCCAACAACTGTGTGATACAGAGAACGATGATGAGTACGAAACCTGTCATTTGTGATAATAATAATTTGCGTAATGCACTATGATACACAGGGTTTAACAGCTGAAGTGTGGATGAGGCAGCACGACGATTGACTGCACAATAGTTACAGTTGGAAGAAGACAGACATCCTTTAATTCTGTACAAGAAGCCCAGCTTGATTTTTAATTTTTGAGTCAGATGTTGAACATGAATCTTGAATGACAGTCTGCTGTCAAGCCAAATTCCTAAGTATTTGTATGACTCAGCAAGAGTAATATGGGTGCCATTTAAAGTTTTAATGGCAGGATAGTCAGAATCACTGGTGGAGGTGGAGAATACCATACACTTGGTCTTTTCTGCATTTAAACCGAGTCTGTGATTACGGAGTGATAATTGAAAAGCATCAAAGGCAGACTGAAGATGAGTCAGGGCCTAGGCTGGGGTGGAGCCTGGAACATATAAAATAGTATCATCAGCAAAAAAATGGACATTGAAATATTGATTAGGAAGAATTATGTTGTTGATGTATAATGTAAACGGCAATGGACCAAGGATAGACCCCTGTGGCAACCCATTTGTGATGGTTAGATGGCTTGACTGAGTAGCATTGGCAACAACAGTCTGAGTTCTCTCTGTTAGGTAAGAGTGCAACCAATTAAGAGTGGCATCATCCAGACCTATAGACTGTAGTTTGTGGAGAAGGATTTTATGATCGACGGTATCAAATGCTTTGGAGAGGTCAATGAAGAGGGCAGCACAAAACAGTTTTTTATCCAGGGAGGAGACAATGTTATCAGTGACTGAAGCTGCAGCTGTTATTGTGCTGTGACCTGGGCGAAAACCAGACTGCTGTGGCTGTAGTATGTTTAATGAGTCCATAAAGGCACGTAATTGTAAATTGACCAATGATTCCAGGATTTTTGCTGAGAAAGGAAGTTTAGATATTGGATGGTAGTTGTTGAGATCAGAGACATCACCACTTTTATGTAAAGGTACTACTGAGTCGCCTTTCCACAAAGCTGGAAACATGCTTAAGATTACGGGGGCATTTAGATGAAGGAGATATGGGTCAAGATTATCTGCACCAGTGTTTTTGCATGCTTTTAACTGAAAGGTTCTGTATGTAACATTCAGAAAATGCTTGTTAACAATGACACCTGTGGCCGTTAAGTCAACTGCGGTCAGCATCCTGTTCCTCGCAAGAGCCAGCATCGGCCAAAACAGTGACGTGACACAAGCGAGGCTGAACGTGATTTACAGGCATCATGTTGACAGCTTGCTTTTCAATAAAGTTTTTAAAAAAAATGTTGCTAGCCAGCTTATCGCTATTTGTCTAGCTTTCACTGAGAGGCTCAGCAGCGTCAGCAGAGCTACATTAGCTGGATGAAAACACTAATGGTGAGTGAACTAGACGAAATATTATGATGTGTTGCCTGTGTCGAGTTGTGAGTCTGTTGTGGTGTGTGCCGGTCGTTTGTTAGCTTAGCGGACTCCACTTACTACAGCGATATGATCCCAAAATAAACAGATTTTGCTGTGATTTAATTTCAATAAATGGATCAAAAATAACTACATCATGATGCTGATTTGTAAAAAGTCTAAATTCATGCTTTGTCAGGTCTGTCTGCAAGATGACAAACAAACAACTTTTAAAATGCTTGTTTTCTGAATGGAGTTCAGATCGATCAGGGCTATACTAACACTGTAGCTGCTCCATCAACATTCAAAATAATGTCATCTAAATTCTGTAATTATGAAGTAGTATCATAGAGCTAACGTTAGCTAGTGTTGCACACGCTGTAGCGGAGCTGAAGAGAGGAAAGGTACTCGGGAGCAAGACTGTTCCAAGTCCTTTACATAGAAATCAGTCTACAGGGTGTTACAGGCAACCGAGAAATTCGGGGAGGGTCTCATTTTTTAAAATTATGTTACAATCTGTTTAAACACTGGCAACAAAAAAAGATTTAAAAAATGCATAAAAAAATGCTTAATACATGTAAATTGTTATATAAAGCCCCTTTAAGTTATCTATCATTGCATTTAAAGGGAATGTATGTAACAATTTACATAAGCGTTTTTTAAATTGTTTTTTAATCAACAAACAACCGGCACACACCACAACACAGACTCACAACTCGACACAGGCAACACATCTTATTTATAATATTCCGCCTAGTTCACTCACTGTTAGCGTTTCCATCCAGCTAATGTAGCTCTGCTGACGTTATATAAATAAATAAATGAATAAATAAAAACCAAATAAATAAAATAACTACATTAAGTAGTTCCTTTATTGGTGGTGTATTATTTCCTTATATTTATTTTGTGTAGCTGCTGCTCTGTGGGCTAGTGTCCTACACAGATATGTTTGTAACTCGTTTCAATTATTGTTTAAAAGCAAAAGCGTCCTACGTTTCACAACAATGTCTGTAATGTGCCCAGTAACATGTCCATCCAAAGAAAAAATGAAAAAGGTCATTAGGCCCCAGCGAGATTTGAACTCGCGACCCCTGGTTTACAAGACCAGTGCTCTAACCCCTGAGCTATGGAGCCTGTGTTGACGACAATGACGTCACATTTGCCTAAATAGTGAACTACAGGTGACACAACCACTACCTTGTAGTGTTCAACATTGTTATTTTTCAACATTGTTTAGGTAAAAGCCAAATGCTGCCCCACAGGGCGCGCGCTGCGATACTCTCCTTCCCGCTTGGCCGAGATTGCCCGGAGGATATATAGCCTATTGAACTGACGATACGGTATTACGGAATCGATAAGTTAGTGAAGTTACAAGCATTGTAATCTATCAGCATTAACCGACGACGTGGTGCTGGATCCACGCTCTCAAACTGCCTGGGCTGCATTTCACTTTCATGATTTCGACTGAAACCTGCCTAAAAAAACAAAACATGTGAGAGTTCCCGTTTATCCACCAGGTGGCAGCACGTGACCACCTTCTGATCACCTTCTGGTCTGAGTAAAACCAGGTGCCTGTCACTGAATTTCAATGTGGCCTCAGGAAATATTCACTTTTATTTTAGATTACAACGCCGAACAAAAACAGACCAAAGTCAAATAAAAGTAGATTGTATCAAATCAAACCAGCGCGTGTTAAAGAGAAGTCGATGGTGTCGCGCGGTGCTTGGATCAACAGGCTTTATGTTTATGGAGCCCCACTTTCCATTGGTTGTCGGCCCTCCATCACCATGGGGGTTTCTGGGCGTGGTGAGGGGCAGGGGCCGGGGGGCTGCTCTCTTCAGTCCCCTCTGTGGCTTCACACCAAGTTTTCCCACAGCTAGGGAAAGATGGACGCGAAGGGATAGCACAAGGACAAACATGGCAGAGTTTATTTTATCGCACCATGGACGCACCGCTTTCATACCCCTGACTCATTAGAGGGAATCCACCCTCTCGGTCTGGATTGTGCATTTCACGAGAAAGAAGAACGGAGATTTGACTTCGTGCGGCCGCCTGGAGCAGAGGAAGAGAGAAAGAAAGAGCCATGGTAGAGCTGAGAGGACGAAAGGGTAGATTTCATTCACAAAGAGGTCTGTGACGATCCTGGATTTTGCTCCAAGTGGACTAGGAGAGTGGACCCAGAAGTTCATATCAACAGGTGAATGTTTGATTGAGTTTCTACTCTTTGTGTGCGGTGGTGAAGATGATAGAGTAGGTACATAAAGTGGTGCTTATGGCCTAAGCAGGGCTGCTGCAGGAGGCAGCAGTGTAGTGAACACTGTAGGAAAACCCTGAAACATAACAGACGGGAAATGAGTTCAACATCCCAATAATAATAACAATAATAATAATAATAATAATAATAATAATAATACCAGCACATAAAACCTTTGGGACCAAATGCACATTGGCCAGGTTCTTAGTTACATGTGTTTGTTGTGTAAATCCCCAGTGGTGTGTTCTCGGGATCCAGACCAGTTGAACCTGTTCTGATATGACCCGGGTTGGAGAGTCGTTACTACTGAGGTTGCGCTGTTGGGAGCCACTACTTTCTCAACATTTCGGTGTGCTACGCCCCGAACTACGGGAGGAAAGCACACACTGGCTGTTGCTCTCTACACCCTGCCGAGGCGGGTTATGTCGGGATCTGTATGAAGACACATCGAGTTCTGTATCTACACGAGAAATAACACCCGACGCGTTATTTTCAAACCGGTGTCCCCCCCCTCACCGAGGAGGTCTTTAAGGCAACAATCCCTCAAAACGCGAAAGGCCGTCGCTGGAAATAAACCAATCGCCGGAGAATCTATCGGTGTGTCTGGATCGAGGACTAGCACATATAAAGCACAGTGTTTAGGCCGCTTCACTGTCTGAAGACTTGGCGGCTGTTTGAACATCGTACCACGGTGTTAACAACAAAAACAACCGAGCGAGGACCGTGATTTCCTTCCCCGCCTGGCCATGCGAGAAGCTCGGATCTTCGTGGAAGAATGTGTCGCCTTCTCCCGGTGTTAGCTCAGCCGCGGCTCCATGTAAGATCCAACAGCTGGCTTTGTTTTAGCTTTGAGCTCCAGTCTGCCTTTATTCATTTATTAGGGCGGAGGACGGCGCGGACACGCACCTTGGGACCGGATTAACACTGATATTGGAATAAAAAGAGCGCTGTGCACAGATACCACCGTGTCCGCTGTGTTGGCCTCTGCTTCCAGCAGCCAGCCTTTATTTTGGCAAACGACCCCCCCCCACACACTCCTCTGTGAGGGGCTTAGCGATACTTCCAGCTAGCAGAGAAGTGTTTTCCTGATGTTTCCTTCTCGTTTCCTCTCCAGGGCCAACAATAACAACATGCTCCTGGCCTCTGCCGTGGTGGTGTGGGAATGGCTCAACGAACACGGTCGGTGGCGGCCCTACAGCCCCGCCGTCTCACACCAGATAGAGGCGGCCATCCGGAGCAGCGACCCCCGCGGAGGGAGCGTGGTCCTCGGCCAGGTGGACAGCCGGCTCTCGCCGTATATCATAGATCTCCAGTCCATGCACCAGTTCAGACAGGACACAGGTAAGACAGGGGAGGTGCTGGGAGCGACAGAGGGAGGGGATTCACTGTCCTAGGATGTCATGTTTGAGCTTCTTATTAAAGGGTTCAGGGCCATCAAAGTCCCCTTGTAATATAGAGAGCTATAAGTGGCTTTAAAATGGCACTGTGGCACATTAAGGCGTTGTGCATCTGCGTGTTGTTTGCTCATGGTCATTGATCATGCTCAAGGCTTCTTAACAACCTTCATACCTTATCATCATCGCGGACCCCAAAACACACCACTGTATGTCTGTGCTGTGTGGTTATATACCAGATAAAGGTGTCATCTCTTCTGTCAGGACCCCTCATGTAAGAAGTTCAGAATATTATTTGAGTCAGTCAACCCGCCCTGTGATCCTGCTATAGCCCAGCAAGTCCACCAGATGTTGACCCAAGATTTATTTGGGTCTTTTGCTATATGAGCAAATCCATCTCCGAGGACACCGACTCTGTGTTTTCATAGCACTTTGTATTTCTGTGTCTGCGGTGTTAGGCTAAATGTGGACTGCAAAGGGCCGCGTCTGTATTTTCACTGTAGCTACATCGAGGTTTGATTAGTCTGACCGGCTCATATACAGAATACAGAGGACAACTGTGGTGAGTGTTGACTAAAATGTGGACGAGAAGAGTGAAACCGTAAACCAAGTTAGAGTTTTCCAAGCTGGCCCTGTGACTTGTGAAGGTGCTGCTTAAAGCTGGGGCAACAGTGCTGATGTCAACAAAGCCAGCAAAGACAGTGATTAGCATGGACTGATTTGTTAAAGGCCCAGTCAGTTTTATTTTACTATCGATTTTGCCTTTAAATTACAATAAACCCACATTAACATAAATAACTGTGAAGTTTGACTTACAGGGAAAACTCAGCATTTTATTTGTTTTACTGTTTGTCATAATTGCACTTCTTGGCATGTTTTCCTGCTGTGCTAACAGTCATCACTTTTGTAAACAAAGCCATAACATAAACAACATAACCAGGAAACATTCCTAACGTTGTCGTTTTAGTTGTTGTCTGCGTCAGTTTGTGAGCGATAAGCTCCAGTCCTGTTTAACTGTTAGAGACGGGGCCACTTTTTGTGCTCATATCTGGATCACAGCATTCAGCCTTTAAGTAGCATTTGAGTGAAAAGTCACCACAGTAGACTGAGGTCAAATATGCAGATGTGTTATGGAGAATGAATTTCTTTCAACATAGTAACTTGAGTTTTTCTCCTGTACTCAGCAGTAACACAACATAGTAGCTGGAACATAGTGCCTGTTTGATACTGTTCATTCAGGTTGAATAGGATTACAACTTAATATCTATTATAAACTGTACCTTATGTTGTGTGAAGTCAGTCAAAAGACCTCTGATTAGAAATGGCATCTATGATTACTAGCATAGCTGGATGCAGGACTAGGCTGATGTGTGAGATTTAAATACATCTCTGGTGCAGTGAAAACTATGCTAATGCTATTAGATAAATAGTCATTTAGTGTCTATGCCAGATAAACTCTGAATCTGTTGATTTGCTCTACAGACTCTTGTATTGGCCCCTTTTCAAAGTTAAGATTATTGTTGAACTTGTGTCAGAGAGAAAGTGTGTGTGTGGTGGCCGTGTTGGGTTGAGATTCAACAGTATGATGGTGTGGAGCAGCTGCAAATGACCATCGCACTGCTGAGTTAGCTGCACACACACACACACACACACACACAGCTGTTACTACACACACACAGGCGCGGACACACACACACACACACACACACTGGCGCACAGCAGCTGCGCACTCCTGGCACGTAGAAACGGAGAGAGACCTTGATTGTGCGGAAAGAATGGAATATTTCAAGACCTAATGAGCAGAGAGTGCACTTAAGTTTGCCTCCCTCTGTAGCTCCCCCGTCTCCCCTCACTCTCTCTCCCTCCCCTCTCCCTGGGGTCTCTCACCCTCTTCCCCTTCCTCTCCCTCTCTCTTGTACAAGTGTTTAGTTTCGTCAATAGGCAAAAGTCCCAAGGGCCTTTTGGTTTTGGCTTCAACATGGGAGAGATAGAAAGATATGAGTGTGTGTGTGTGTGTGTGTGTGTGTGNGAAGGAGTGAGATAATTGGGGAGTCTGTATTCTCTTTCTCCCTCTGTTGCTCCCTCTGACTTTCGCTCCTCCACCATTGTTGGATTTTGTTGAACAGATGTGAGTTTCTCCATTGTGGCTGTGAGACACACACACACACACACACACACACACACACACACACACACAGGAGGTGAAAGTCTGAGGGTTTTGAGAAGCAGAACAGACCTCGGAGGCAGGGGGGAGGGGTTGTTAGGTTTGGGGGTCGCTGGTTGTTGCAAGTTCAGTAAAGTGGAAGATGAAGGGAAGAAAGAAAGATGGAGAACAGAAAAGAGAGCAGTCAAAGATAGAGTTGGGTTCTGATAGCCAGCTCTACTTAGGATTTGTTTTGACGCTCATGCATCTCATAAATCTTTTTTTCTCTTAGCTGCTTTTAATTTGCAATGAGCAATGTACAAAACATCCACGTAGCAGGGTTCTCATTTTCAGCCAGCACTGACCGTTGTTTTTGTTGGCTTTCCTGTCAGATATCAGCTGTAGCTAATTAATGTTGCTTTAGTGCAGAAGTTACTGTGGGTCTACTTCTGCATGCATGTCTATATGCATTAAGACGGGTTTGTGATGAACTTTATTTGGGCATTTTTGCCTCTGATGGATGTGTGATGTGCAGACAGGAAACATGGGGAGGGAGAGAGAAGTATGACATGCAACACATTGGACGTTGCATATATATAATATGTGCCTTAACCATTTGGCTCTCTGGGTTCCCCAAACAATCATGATTTGTATTTACAGTATGATGTATTCATGTAGTTTATTTAGGGATGAGCGAGTTATCAAATTCATTTGATTAATTCCAGTTTTTGTTTTTGCACAATGCGGTAAATGTCTACATCGTGAGTTACTGCAACACCCACATAAAGAATTTTCAGGCCAAGAGTGACACAGATGTTAGCTGTCAATGCTTCAGATACATATTCAATCAACATTTCATATCGTATGCTGCTCGTGTTCTCAGCTCATCTCTTCAGGTTGTGAACATTAATAGTGTTTCTGACTTCTCGGTCAAAAAGGTGATTACGGATCTCTCTTTGAGTTTTAGTCATTTATAACTGAAGTTGCTTACAAATGTTGAAAGTTTAACCTAAATAGTTTCAATAAGACATTTAACATTTGGATTGAGATTTGATAAAGGGCTGTCTAAACGCAGCCCTCATCAAAGATGCCAAAGCGTGACAGATTTAATAAAAAATAGTTTGCAACATATTTCCTCCTCATTTTCTCCAACTTGGAAACTACCAGGCTGGATGTAACTACATCCACACGGGGCTTTAGGGCTGTCAGACAGGCTCAGACAGACTTCTGGGTTTTGCATGCTGATGGGGCTTTGGTGTCTATGAGAAGGACACCCAAGTTTGACCCCGCTTTGAAACAGCAGGCAACAGGATGTACAAGCCTGTCTTTACAGTCATATATGAAAGTAAGTTTGGAGTGCCTGCCATCCACCCCCCTCCCAGTGTCCTTCTGAATTCTCCCATCATGCTGCTTCTGCTGGTGGAGGAGAGCGGGGTTCCTCCTCGCCTTGGGCCTCTGAGCAAAATCATGGATGAAAGCCTTGCAGACACACTCAGCACTGTCACCACAGATAGCACAGGCGTTAAGCTGACGGCATGCAGCATTAAGGAAACCCTTCCAGTCCTCAGCATAGTCTCTCGATGAAAGCTCTGTGTGTTCTATGTGACAGGTGGTGGCCCACCGTCCCCGATACCTTCATTGCTACTAGTGCTCATTGGTGTGGTGTCCCTGCACTTCCCAGAGATCAGCTTTTAGACAGGACAGTCAGTACTGTGGCGGTGGTCTCGTTTCTTGGAGTGTTTGAGCTTTGGTGTCGCTCGTTTATTTGACAGTTGAGTCATGGTGGCTTTCATTGTTCATGCTTACAACTCATATTTGTTGTTTGTTTGGGATGAAAAAGAACTAAGACACATTGCTTCTTGCGTACCAGAGGGCGTGACAGCTTTGATGAACTGTCTTGAATCACTGCTTTGTGATATCAGTTTGCAAGAGAGAGTAGAAAAAATAAGTACACATTCGACAAAAGTGTCAGATTTTGCCCTGAAAATTATGACTTTCCAACTATTTGCCAAGTTTCAAGTCCTTTTCTCAGACTGTGAAATCGAGGGGCTTGACTTGAAAATGAATGTTAAACAGAGTTTCACACTGTCAGTAGCCTAAATGTCTACCCCTCTTTGAAATGACTGAATTCAAGCCACCTGGACTGCAACCTCTGAGAGAAGGGTGTGATTTTTTGAAATGAAAATAAGCTTACATAAATACATTCTTGGACATGTTGGTTAAAATGGGAGAATATATTTTTATTTCATGGGACTTTTAAAGACCGACTTGTCATCAGTTTCTCTGAGGGGCATCTTTTTCCTGCTCCTGCAGCATGTTGCTCTTCTCGTACCAGCTGGTCCTGCTGAAGGAGACACATTCCCAGACCCCCACAATGCCCCGGGGCGCTAGGGTCATGGTAGAGGGGGGGCAGGGGTTGGATGGGGGACTCCCCAGAGACGCAGGGGAGGGGGTGGATTGTGGTGACAAGAGAGGGGGAGGGAGTGGAACCAAACATTAACACTGACTACATTTGCATGCATACAACAAACCAGGTTACTGGGACATGTCGGGTTACTACAGGAAATGACAGAACGTGTGTACATGCACTGCAGTAACTTACTGTTAAACCCGCACTACATGATGCTGCATAAGATGCTTCCTTAAGGGTTTTTGAATATCTGGTCAGATTCATTATCTACTCTTTGGGCAAATACCTCCTTAAAATTTAAATTATTAGCATGAAGATTTTTTGGGGGCAGCGGAACAAGCCAGAACCACAATACTGATATGTGACATTTTCACCCTAGAAAGTTGTTATAGTTAACATTTTATATATCAGCAGAAATTGAGCAACATTAGCATTTATTTGAAGTTGTGATTCTGGCAGGGCTGGACCCGAATATTCTACTGTTCGTATATTCGTTCGTTGGGTAGGTATTCAGTTTTCAATTTTGGGATTCGGATATTCTTTTTTTTAAAGGTGTGTTGATTGATTCACGACGTCAACTCATGCAACCCTATATTCAATCCATGTCCTGCCTCTGTCTATCAAGGTCATCAAACACTTAGTAATTCTATGTATTATTATAGTTATACAACGTTTTTTATCAGGCTAACTGCACATGTTTACGGCCGAGCCTCCCCCTTTAAGGAAGGTGGCCTTGTGGGTAACCTGTATGTGACATAGTCGAGCAGGTTTGTTGTGGGAGGTGAGTCTCTCCCGGTGTGTGAGAGAAGTACCAGCATGTTGCCGCAGCCACAGAACAATGCTTTATGCTTTTAGTGGTAGTTAAGCTACTTTAGTCAGCCATAAAGTGTCTGGATGAGCTCAGGCTGCAGCATCATAGTTACTGAAAGGCCGTGTGTTGTGTTCGCTGCCACAGAAGAGAAATAAAAAGTCTCTGTTTATGCAGCGTTACCACGGTGCCTTCCTGCATTCTTCACAGCAGAGTTGGTCAGACTGTGAAAAGCTGGTAAACAGCTACGAGT
>NTHP01000671.1:242147-266256 GCA_003416845.1 Oplegnathus fasciatus
CAAAGCTCCGATTGGTCAACTGTTTCTCCAACAAGTGAACCATCATACATACAATATACTGTAGACTCCACACAGTGATCAAATCATCAGTTTTTGGCAGACTCAGCTGTGATAGTTGATATTTGTTATGTCCAGGAAGAAGATTTATTCACTTCCACCCCGCTGATAGAAACGCCCCTAAAAAAATTGGAAGTGTAAAATGATCAGTGACAATCCTGACAGGTGGATGGAAATACAGCTGTAAAGAAGTGGATGTAAAATGTTGGAAAGAAAAGGCAAACAATGTCAAAAACATGTACATATTGATTCAGTGTTAGGAAGAGAAGTCAAAAGGAGAAAAGAAGAAAAAGTGATGGTGTTGGAAAAGATGATATCAGATGGAAAGAGGGTGAGATATCAAGATAAACAAAAGAAGAGGTGGGAAAGTGATGAAGGCAAAAAAGGCAACTAAACAGGAGGAAGTCCTTCTAGATGATTTGTGAGCTCATCCTCTCTGTGTTCGTCTCTGTTCGTCTGACTGTCTTCCTCCTCACTCCCATCTTCTCTTCACCTTTGAAAAAACAATCCCACTGCTTTTGATTCAGCTTCCTCTCTCTGTTGTTGGTGTGAAATGTCGTTTCCATTTTCGATATTAAACCTTTCTAGAGACTCACATACTGCATGTCAGTTCAGTCATTTCCTCAACCGTCTCCCATCCCTCATACCTCTGCTGCTCGAGGGTACTCAGGGCTGTTTGAGGATGATGAGAAGAGAAGTGGAGCTTGAGGTCAAGGAATATTTTTGAGAGGTGCTTTAAGTTATCATTAGAAAAATAGCAGCGATGTGCCTTCAGGCTGGGTTCAGGTTAGGACAGAAATCATTCTGGATTCAAACTGGAACACATCAAGTTTCAGGGACGAGAAATGGAAAGAAACATGACGGAGATGGTGAGGAAAGTCTTGTTATTCCTCTGATGGGTGGATACAAAGTCGCAAAGGCATGAGGTCACAGTGTTTTGGTGTGCATTTGTGGCTGATTTAGGGGAGTTGGATGGGGAGGGAATCCCAAGATGATTGTGTGTGTGTGTGTGTTTGTGGAGTTGGAAGTCTGTTAAGCGCCTCTCCCTACACTGTCATCACCACTTTAACTGTGATCCCAGCTGGACTTGCCACTGCCCTGGTTGTCACTTTGTTCTTTGACATCAGAGATAAACATCTTTCTATCTAGTGTTAAAGAATTGTATTACAAGCTTCCTAAGCACCATTGACAAGGCTCTCGCCAACTGATGGTATTTCCTCAATTTTTTTTAGCTTAATTAGCTTTGATAGAATTAGAAACATATGTACAATGGGAGACAAATGAAAGGGAAAACCAACATAAAGGGTTCAACTAAGATATTAAGCCACTGTGAACTCCATCGGGAGGATGAACCCCAGTCTTTGAAAGATATTCTCTCATTTGGTGTTTTGATGATAGTAGTGGAAAGCACTGTCACTCCCATACATGTCACTCCCATAGGTGTTCAATTGGCTCGCGATGTGGTGACTGTGAGGCCGTAGCATGTGACCGCGCGCCATGTTCATACTCTTGGATTCATCCAGTGAGCCCTCATGCCCTGTATGGAAGCATTCAGTATGTTTTTTTTCACTCATCTGTTCGGGTTTAACTTCCATTTGTTTGTACTGTTTTGACCGGGGGTAAAGAAGTAAACAGAAGTAGTCATTCTTCATATCCTCAATCGATGAAAGAGAGAACTGAGAGCCTTTGCCTTTCTTCCATATGCCTGATAGTCATTGATATTAAACTGCTTAATTTATGTGATAGCTCTAATTCTAAAAATGATCAGCTCATTACGTTCAGGCTGCAGCTGATGATTGTTTTCATTGTTGATTAATTTGCTCATTATTTTCTCGATTAATTGATTAATAATTTTGTGCATAGAAAGTCTTGAAATAGTGAAAAATGCCCATTTTAATATATTACTCATATATTAAAAAGAAAAGCACCAAATCCTCATACTGGAGAAGCTGGAACCAGAGAATGTTTGGCAGTTCTGCTTTAAAAATGACAATTAATCAATTATCAAAACAGTTGCAGATTAGTTTTCTCTTTCAACAAATAATTTTTAGCTCTTTTTTTAACATTACATTATACCCATTTTGATTCTATTAAGCAGTCCCCAACATCAACTAAGCATAGCACAATCTTGAACAAGATTTAGAGGGTTGACGTGCTGTGGTTAACCTCACTGTGACGGTCAACATGGATATTTTAGGGATCACAAGTTCACTAGGTGAGCCTGTTTGTCACTAGCTTTCTGTTTCCAGTGTTTTCCCTGGTTTAGACACAGGTTTAAAGATTTGTCATTGTAGGGGGCAAGGTGTTTGAAGCAATAAATGACTTCCAGCTATGGCCATGAAACTGCTTTAGTAGAAGCCATTTATTTCATTTACATATTTAAAGGCCTTTTTTATTTTTAAAAGTAGTCAGAGGCGATGTACTAACGGTGATAAATCACGAAAATGTACACATTTAAACAGCCAATGAAAACTCAGTGAGAATCTTCAGATGGCCTGTTTGCATCTATTGATTTTTGCCTCAGAGTTAATGTTGGCAAACTCCCTTGGTCGTGGTTGAGTGGTGCTCTCCCAGCAGCCTGACACAGCAGGATGAGTGGGTTCAGGTCTCATGAGACATGTTTGTGCTTTATAACAATACGCATTAATTCAAAATGCTTTATGACCAAGACACCTGTGTGAATTGGAGTCATGCTGAACAAAGAGGAAGAGGAAGTGCTGGCTCATCCTGGATGCCGAATCTTCCCACAGTTACTGATGTTGAGGGTTTCATGAGATGTGAGAGGATCGCAAACACCTTCCTGCCATGCATGAAGCATGACCCCACCCTAACATGTGCTTGCCTGCTGGTCAGTCAGCAGCTATGTGTGGGTATGTGTGCCTGTGTGTGTGTGTGTGTGTGTGTGCGTGTGTGTGTGTGCGCAGGGAGGGGTTAGTGGTAGAGAGAACAATAAAGACCAGATGGCTAGTCTCTTTGTCCACCTGCCTCAGGCCCCTTTGTCCTCTCTCTCCCTCCCTCATTCATTTCACACACTTGAAATTCTCTCACTCGTGCCCTTTACTATTCACACAGATTCTCCATGTTTACTTCTGCCTTTAGCCCTTCGCCACACATAACGGCAGTTTTCTTCACCTTCTAGATTTTCATTAAATGACTTACACCTACTTCCCTTTCAGTAGATTAAGGATAGACCATGGGTTCATTTTTTTAAAACCTTGCACTCACACACATTCTGACCAGTCCACAAATCCAGTGTGGCCACACCCAGACATGTTGCACTTAACTCCAACTGTGACCGACATATGACAGCAGCGGCGGGCCTTGTGCTGATCCGGCTCTGACAGCGGACAGCTCTGTACTGTGGGAGAGCAGCAGGATTAAGGTTTTTGATCTATTGATGTATTGCTGTTTGCTGTGTACAACGCATGGACATGCACATGCGCGCTATTTGTGTTTAACACAGTCGTACAGCTGTGACTGTCAGAGCCAGGAACACTCCCTCTTATTTGTTCATTTGTAGACATGAGGCACACCTACATTCACACAAACACGATTACACAAACACACACCCAGTCTCCTGTGCTCACCAGCGTAATCAGGTCAGTATCAGAGCAGATACCGATACAGTGCATCAAATCACTATATGATATATCAATGATATAAATTCATGTATCATACAGTATATGTATATTAGCTACTATGTTTTACCATTTACAGTCCATGTTGCATTAAACCATAGATTAAATACAAATTAAACACATCCATGATCTCATTCTTTTGTAAAAGATAAGAAGTTCATGTGATATTAGCAGACAGGGGCTTGGCTGTGCTGATTACCAACAATGGAGCTGATAATTCAGGTTAGCTTAATTATTAGCAAATTTGTTTTCCTCCGTCTGCTAAAATGGTAGAACATTGGCTCGGTCGAGCAGGCTTAATCTTCACTAAATGACTAAATTTGCTGACACAGCCTCAGTGTTGACTATATATGGTGTCAGGGCAGCCACATACAGAATGTCAGTCACAGTGCTGTCTGGGAGCCTAACTGACTACAGTCATTCTCTGAAAATTAACCATCAAGGCCTGATGATACACACAAAACACCCATATGCACACACACACATACAAAAGCATCCCAATCCCAGGTGTTGATGCCGTGTACAGAGACAAAGGCAGGTTGTCCTCTTTGTGATAAGACCTTGGCCTGATTAAGAGAGTCTGGCACAGAGCACAGGTGAAGCTTTAACTCCACACAAAATACACAGATGCTATTTTTGTCACTGTGGACAAACAACTCCCATAATGGCTCTTGTTGTATTCATACATGCACAAAGAGAATACCTTCAGGGATCGATAAAGCTACACATTATTCCTTTTACTATTAGCATAGTGGAGAGGTTATGAAAGAGCACCCATGTGGTCTTGTCCTCTTGGAGTGGATATCTTTATTGGTGATTTTCAGCTGTTTGTCCATCAGGTTAACATCATAGCAGATTAATAATACTTACCAAAATGAAAGCGTTCTCTCCTTTATCTTCTCTGGTGTCGAGGGCAGATTTCTTTTCACTTTCTGCAAAAATATGTTTCAGGTCTTTGCATACAAGCAGACCTGCATAAAAACTGTATTCAATAATGGCAGTCTGCTGTTGGTCTGATTGTGAATGGACTTGTTCACGCTGCAGTTTGAGAGAGAAATTAAATTTGACATGGTAATCAGCAGGTTAAATGCTCCCTGCTGCGCTGGATCCATTCAACAGAGTGCGAGAGAGGAGGGGGAGGGGGAGGGGAGGGAGGGGGCATATACTTTCACAAACACTCTTTTTGTCTCTTTGTATGTTTGTCTGTCTCCTCCTGTAACATATGCTGTGTCTGCCAAAGAGATGTATTGGCACGTTAGAATCTTATTTTTAGGTATCCTTCCAGCAAATGAACTACTGTACAACTACAGACACAACAAAGAATACAGTGGGTGATGTCTCAGTTTCATTATTCACGCTCTCTCTGTCTCTGTTTCTCTGTCCACACCAAACAAACGCAGCCCCCGTCCGTTCAACCCCTTCCTTTTGATGCCTGTGTGCCGATGCCACTCTGCCAATATCACCTCTTTGTACTAGTCTCTCACTGACTCTCAAACACACACACTCACATTTGCCTTCCTCTCCTTGTCCTGGCATTGACTGAATAGCCTGTTACCCCTGGAGACTGAGGTAGTGACTGATTGGTTGGTTTAGGGACCCTCCTCCCACCCCTCCATCCAACTGGGAGACAGAGAGACATTGTCGTGTTCTGGTTATTTATTTGAATTTTTAATTATTTATTCAGTCGTGCTTCGATTGTTTAGTGGTGTGTGTGTCAGTGCAATATTGGACTGAAAGTGAAGACACATGTATGAGTATATGACCGTGAGGTGGACTAAGTGCTCTGTAAACAATTTAACTCGCTGCCCTGCAGGGCCCAGTATCACAAGGCTGGCACCCCCACCCCATGTTTACCCACTCATCCAAGTATTTTAATGAAAATCATGCATCTAGTTAGAAAGGCTGCATCAGGGCTCTCTGACCATTGGTTGTTGCATGAGCATATTGTCAAGTGCCTTTTTCAGACCCTTTCCATGTCTGTTCTTCCTGCAGACAGGGTGTAATGTGATGGAAACCCAACTAAATCACACTGTTTGTAGCATTTTGAATTAGGGCTGGGCTATATGGAAATAAATATGTAGCTTAATATCTGTTTAGATATTGAAATTCACATATCAAGTTGTCCACTTAATTTTTCACACTGAACTGCATGATAATGGGACATCAGAGTGGAGCTAGCATTGTCAGCTGTCATTCCCAATAATCATTTGTAGTTGAAGTTTACACAACAAAATTAATTTTCACAATAAAAAATCTGTTCAGACGTGTTCTTAGGATTCACTTAACAGCTGAATGAAAACAGAGTATATGTTGTGATGTTGTCTGTCTTGACAAGCTCCACGTACAGCAGCACGCTCAGCCATCTTAGCAAGGAGCTAACCCAAACCCCAAATGTTCATTCTGTAGATTTGCTGTAGCATTGTATAGTATCACATGTAGCCTGATTACAGTCAGAGAACATGTAACTTAATGTGTATCAGCAGACACTCCAGAGCCTCTGGCTTGTACAGGACGTAGATGCCTGAGTGCTGAGCTCCCGGTCATTTCCGACCACAGACGAGACAGTTCATTCAGTCTATAGGTCTATCCTTTTATGGTCTCTTTATCTCTTGGTTTTACTGGCATTATTACTATATGATAGATTCATTTTATCTTTTTTCAATTTGATATGATTAAATTGTAGTGTTTTTGTTGTCATTTTTCATTTGTGGAGATCTTATCGAGCTTCATACAAATAATGGGTTGTTTGTATTAAATTTTACAGCGTCCCCACCTTACTAGCTCTGTTCTGCTTCTTTGTTTTGAGGCTCTTGTTTAACTATTGAAGAAACTTATTGGGACAAAGTTAATTAACTAACTTATTTTTTATTTTTCTTTCCTTTTTCTATTTCAGGAACCATCCGTCCGGTGCGGAGGAGTTTTTATGACCCAGCCTCGGCCCCGGGTCAGGGATGGCAGTGGGAGTGGGAAAACGATGCGGGTACGTGGACGCCCTACGACATGGAAGTGGCCATTGCCATAGAGAACGCCCACAGCCGCCAGCAGCCCTGCCTCGACCTGACACCGCTTGGCTTCTGCTACCTCATTGATTATCAGAACATGACACAGGTGTGTTTTAAATTCTTCACGTGGACCATCAATGGCAAATTCAACTTAAGGCTTCTTCCATAACTTTAATTCTTTTACCAAATAGGTGATATTTAGCTTTCTAGCTGCAACATCCTTCTAATGTGATGACCCCATAATGAGGGTTAACTAGCAATCAGGAATGTCATAAACTAATGACTTGTTCTGTCGTTTGCAGGTGAACAGACAGAGCCAGAGGTGTCGGAGGATCCAGAGACGTGCTGACATGGCCTACCCTTTAGTGTCTGGTCCTCTCCCAGTACCCAAAGGAGGAGGTGTAGGAGTAGGTGGAGGCCTAACAGGAGCCCTGCTGGGTGTTGGGGTGTCAGGGACCAGTATGGGGATTGTAAGCTCTGTCTACCCCAATGGGGGCTTACCAGCTACTGGACTGGGCCAGCCTTGTTCATGCCAGCAGTGCATGCTGGTCCTTAGTGTGAAGACCAATACAGGGGGAGCAGGGGGAGGAGGAGCAGGGATGCAGACTATAGGTAGACGCTCACTAACCATGCAGCGGCACAAGAACTCAGCCCCCACCTCCTCCAAACCTCTGAGTCCGTCTAAATCAGCCACTCTGGGACGAGGACAGCAGCAGAACTCCAACTCCAACTCCAATTACTATCAGACGCTGCCACACGGCCTCGCCATCTCTAAAAACATCGCCTCCCCGCGAAGGAACGCCCAGCTCTTTGCTCAGTCGCTGGCCGCCCTCACCGCTGGCACTTCCTCTCTGGGTATCTCCTCATCTTCTAACAGGCCACCTCCGCCGTCCCTCCCACCTCCTCAGCCTCCATCATCCAACCCGAGTCTGAACCCTCCGTCCATTCCAGCCAAGCACTCCTCATCGTCAGCCAATGAATCAGTGCCAACCGCCACATTAATTACCCCTGCCAACAGTGTGACCACGCCCCCTTCTCCCGTGCCATCTCCATCGTCAGTGGTGATGAAGCCACAGTGCGCGCCGTCGTCCGCAGCAACAGTGTGCCATGCCCCGTTGCCACAGAGATCAAGCTTAGCTGGGCTCAGTAGACCAGCGTTACAGAGGATTGCAATGGCCCAGTCCAGAGCGCTCATAGCATCAGGGTGAGTAGACACACAGCAAGAGCTCTGACTGTGGAAGAAGGCACGCACAGTGCCAGTGGTTTCTTTAAAGGCCTTTTATAGTTGTTTACATGGTCTGAGGAAGATGAAGGTGATGATGGTGCACTGTAGGGCTGCATAAGTTAACATATTTTTATCTTTGCTGCAATAGGAATTTCCACAATAAACATCTCAGGGAGCTGCAGGATCAGAATAGCCGAGACTCATAAAGCTCCAGCTCTGCTATGCTGTTTCTAAATTCAGAGTCAACAACAGTTGGTCTAAATCTAAATGTAGACCAACATGTTCTGGCACCATCAGAACAAGATGCAAATAACAGCATACTGATGACTGATTGTTATTATTGTTATTAGGTGTTAAAGTCGAAAATAATTGAATTACCATATCGTGTAGTCCTGTTGCAATCACAAACATGTGTAAAGTCTGTACAGACATGCAGTGGGAAATGCCCGACACACTGACACTTCCACATTTATTGTTCATTCATGTTCAAACATGCAAAAACACTCTTCCAAATATGCATGGCTGGGCATGCAGTGCAACATATGGACACACATACCCACATGTGTATATACAACCCTTGTAACTCCCACCAGGAGGTGTTAGGCTTGTTGGTGTTGTAATGAGTCATACATTTGAGTTACTCTGCACTTACTGTGAGTGATCTGATTTCAGGGGTGTGACTCTTGTGAGTGATTCACATGCATTCTTGTTGGAAATGAATGTTGTGTGTCTGTTGTTGTTCTGGCTGTATGTTGGGGTTCCAGACCTGTTTTGCATTAACATGCTAACTTCTGTAACTCAATACTTGGTGTGTTGAGCAAAATGCACTGAGCAGAAGTGAAGGTGGTGATGCACGAAGGTGACAAATTAACAGGCAGAAGACAGTGAAGAAGAATTTTAAATGCTGAGACAAATGAGGTTCAGTAATACCTATCCTCCGTTCATGTGAACTCTGGTGACCGTACAATTTGAAACACTTTTCAAATGTTAAGTAACAATAAGTTTGGATTCATGAGAATTCCAAGAATCTTTGCCAAAAGAGGAAGCGAGGCCAAACTGAAGTTCTAAAATGTTATGAACTGACCTTGTAACTGTTTACTTGGATTCCTGTGTCAGTGTGTGCGTGTGCGCCGGTGGTGTGTGTCAAAAGTCAGCCAAGCCCTCTGTGTGTTGTCCATCTGTGAAGGGGCATCTGTAGAGCAGAGGGGGAGGGAGGGATTGTGGGAACGGGTGTGAAGGCCATGGATCAGAAGTACCTCCCTGTCTCTGAAGCAGCTCTGGGAGGGGTCCACTCTGGCTTCCACGTAACAGTCTCAAATTGGAAAACACTATGGTGAGCTAAGGAAATGCACAAAAACGCACTTGCTGAACTGTTCTCTGATAACATGAGAATCTCACTACAGGGGATGGTGAACGTTTGACATGTGCAAAGACACCACATTTGATTTTGCTTGGAGTAAGCTGCCAGCCTTACCCACTCTCCTCCCCCACACTCTCTGGCTCTCTCTGGCTCTTTTTCTCCAAGTGCCCTTGAACTCCTGCTTCTTTTCTAATCATTCTCTGAGCCATTACCTCCTCCTCTTCTTATCTGTCATCTCTCTTTTATCATAACTTTTTTCTCTGACTTTCTTCTGAGCTAAAATTTTCCATCTACGTCTCTTAAACACTTACTGTTACTTTTGTCTCTTCTACCTCTGCCTGCTGCCTTGCATATCCATCTTAAAATGCTATTTTTCCTTCTTAAATGCTAGTTTGTGTCAGGTTGACTGATACTACTGAAGTGATCAGGGCCATTTGCCAAGATGTTTTCGATAATTGAACATACACAGCAAACATATCTGGACTCTTAAGCCATGCTGGTTGCATGAGGTCTATGGATGCCAATGTCTGTGTGTATAAATATCTCAATAATTATTTGATGGATGGATGGATGGATATTCATGGTCCCCAGAGGACGAAGCCTACTGACTTTGGTGATCCCCACCAGGTCAAATTTTCGATTTGTCCTGTAGTTTATAACCAAATATCAGTAAGACTAATGGCATTCCCATCAGCTAGTGCAAATTAGCTAATGTTAGCATGCTAACATGCTAAAATAAACATACTTGAGCATGTTGTCATGCTAGCGTCAGCATTTAGCCCAGTACAGTCTCAGAGAACTGTGAGCATGACTGTGGACTCGTCGTCTCTTTGAGTTGAAGCCAGGCAGTGCTGACTTCAGTGCTTCAGTCACACAGTGGAGGGGAAACTGTTGCTCATTTACCCACAGAGGCTGATTCTAATGAACTTCCAGTCACAACACAACTTCCTCAAACAGATTCTTCAGTACTGCAACTGAAATTTCATAGATTTCATAGTGTCATTTTCCAACATGCCATGATGTCATGGAGCGGTAACTAAAGCCATTTCATGGAAGCTCACCCATTTGTTGGTTTAAACAACAGGTGTGTGTTTCTTTCATTGTGAAAAAGCCTACTGCTACAGATGAAGTGGTGCATCTTTACTTTCAGTTTAGCACCGGAGACTAAAAAATGGGATTGTTGCAGTTAATCACTTTCAAACTGAAAGCAAGGTCAGATGGTTTTGAGATGTAGATTTTTTCGCAGTGCCCCCCTCCCTGAACCCTGTCACTTGTTCCACGCCGCCTCCTCTCCTTCCCTGGCTCCTCTCCTCCCTCCTCTCCCGTCGCATCTCAGCAGTCTAGGCCCCTCGGAGCCTCTTTGTTGGTCTCCACAGTAACCTTTGTTGGATTACTCAAGCCTGGGCCGCATTAGCAGCACAATGCTGAGCCTCCGCTAGTTTTCTCTTCCATCTACTCTTTTCTCCTTTCCCCTCTCTCTGCTGAGTCCTTTCTGTTTTCTTTTCCTACCATTTATTTCCATTTCTCCTCTCCTCTGTATTTCTGTCTTTTTTGATGAGTTCTGTTCATGCACTGTTTTCGTCTCTCTAGCTCTGCGTCCTTTTAGTAGGCTGTAGAGTTTTGGGCTGTTTTAAAAATAACTTTCCCACTTAGTAAAGATGCCTTACTTAAAAGCTTACCCCCACAGCATTTATTTGGGTGGGTGGATTTTTGGGGGGTGGGTGGATGTGGTGGAATACCCCATCACATAGATGCCATTGCTGATCTAGTAGCATATTCATAATGGGAATATTTGTCTGATGGGGGGAAGGTAGACAACGGTAGTGGTCCAGTCAGCATTGTTGCTACCCCCACACAGTCAGAATTGTTAGGAGGGGAGGGGATACATTTATATGTGTGTGTGTATGTGTGTGTGTGTGTGTGCACGTAGACAGTCTCAGACTCAGACAGCGCCCAAGACGAGGGCTTGTGGGGATGGGTGGGGGGTACAAGACAAAGGAACGAGTCAGCAAACTGTCAAAGATTGATTACACGATGGTGCAAGAAATCAGGCCAACATCGGAGAGAGAGAGCGAGGTGACACACACACACACACACACACACACACACACACGGAGATGCCCAGCTGTGAAGGCATTAACACACAGTAAAAGTAAATATTGACAGTCCTAAGGGGAGATGCAGTGAAGAATGTGTGCTGTCTCTCTCTCCAGTGGGAGATTATCGGAACGAGACAAAGGGAATGAATGAGTGGGGGAAAAAACTGGTGTGTTGAGGGGAGGGGGCTGCACTGACAGCGTACTGAGGGAAAACAAATTAAGCAGGAAGGGGTGCAAGAAAGAGAAAAAAGGTCCGGCTTTATTAGGGAGAGAGATAAGACCAGAAGAGCAGAAATGGGCAGTGAAAATGTGTTGGCACCTGTTTAGTTCACCAACAGGTTGCAGACTCCAGCTCTCTGGAGTCTTAAGTTTAATCATGTGTGGCCCATAGAGGGAGCTGTAACCACACTCAGGGAATATATGCAGAAGGAAACCTTGAACAAAACTGATGTGCTTGAATGTATGAGACGAAAGCACACACATATCGGTCATGACACATGCCTCGACAGACAAATAGTTCCCAGAGTAACTGTCCATATTGTCTGGTGTCTTTGCTTCATGTGGCTGATAAAGTAGGGCTGTGGGTTTATGGCAGCCATACTGTCATTTGAGCGAAAGTTCCGATGGTAACAAATCTGTTACCTCTCCTCTCTCCCTTTCTCATTAGCGAAGAGTAGTATTCAAAACATTTGGGAAGCAGCCTCTCACAGCTGGCACTGGCAGTCACTTTCACCGGCTAAAATGACGAGCGTCGCTGGCGTCTGGTCGTGTCAGCTGTCGCTAATTAACGTTAATTCAGTGATTAAGTTTATGACCAGCCAAAATAGAACTTGGCTGTTTGCAAGCTGGTGTTGGTACTCAGCCAAAGATTGTTTATGATGTAAAAGAAGCATCACTCTGTAACACCGCTGTACAGCCGCAAGTGGGTTTGTAGTCCCAACAACGATAACAGTGATACATCTTCTCTCAAGCAGGTCGCGTCACATTAATAAAAAACAGGAGTCGTATTCTCCTAGTTAAACTTTCCTCAACATCATATCATATTGAAGCGTATCAACTTTATAGTTCTGAAACAGGGTCTTCAGTATTTGGATCAAGTAGCTCCCACATCCCTAGTTTACCTAAACTAGGGATGTTTTTTCCCTCAATATCTTAAAGTTTATGTTTTGGTTGCACTCCGGTCAGCACTTTTTGCTAAATCAGCTTCCCAAGATGCCAAAAAACAAACATTCACATAATTTCATAATGAACATCCCAGCTCGCATTTAAAATGTAGTATGATTTTAGGAAATGTCACAACACCACTTTCTGTCACATCAAATTCTTTTCCACTAAAGCAGGAGACGTCTGCTTGAAACCTCAATCGCAAGTGTGTGTGTTCATAGGAATGCGTGTGAGGTTGTGGGTGCAGCTTTTTGTGCGCGTGACAGTATGTGTGTTGGTGTGTTATTGTCTGGTGTCTAAATCAGTCAAGCTGATGTCCATCTGGGCCCAGGGGAATAGGAGGAACAGAGGGAGTGTGTGAGACAAAGCTGAGGGAGTGTGTGATCTGGTGGGAAACAGGCGGAGGAGGTCAAGAGACTGGACTCTCAACCCCCCTGTCCCCCTAATACTCTATATGTACTATAAGTGTGCACTAACGTTGGAAGTAGGTATCCAAGATAACTATTCCTTTCAGAAATAAAAGTCACTGTGATAACTGACACACTTAGTGGGTCGACTGTGTTCGCAAAAGAGTGTGAGACGAAGGCGAGCTGCATGTGTGTGTCATCAGCACGTCAGTGGGGCAGCTGGAAAGTGTGTTACTGAGCTACATGAAGCTTACCCATGATCAGACTTGACTCGACACTCCCCTCTCTCCTCCTCACCTCACACTGTAAAGCCTTTGTTGCTAACACAGCAGCCTGTTAGATATTAATAGATCAGTGACTGGCAACAAGTGATTAGCGTGTGTGTGTATGTGTGCGAGATCGCTGTCATCGTCACTCATTGACTTGATCCAGCGCAAATCTAATAAAGGTGTTTCCCATCCGTCATCAGCAGGCACCCTGTTTATAACAGAGGAGGCTGTCTGTCTGTCTGTCTGTCTTCTGTTGTCATAAATAAATCTTTATGACACGTTTAAGATCTTAAAATACTTTGACTGCGTACGACAGCAGAGCACTCATGTTGCAGAGCGAGGCTCGGGGTAATCTGATCAACACTGATGGAAATGTGATGTGATTAAGATGTGACAGTAGCCACGTTCAGCCATGTATTCTCACTACTTGGTTGTTGGATAGCTGGTTTCTGACTGACTGTGGGCCAGAGGCTCTAATCCCATCTGGGTAGTAGTCTGGTTAAACTAGAAAAACAACTGCTCATTAGGGTAGAAATGTTGTTAATTGACAAGGTGTGACATTTGTACCTGTACAACACTGTTATGTGAGAGGCAATTATTTCTTTTTTGAACAAACTAGTGATCACTGCTCTCGTATACCTACTATCGTGTTCCATGTAGGTCGTTTTGTTGTGCTGGGGAAGCGGTGATAGATTCTGCTGTGTTCCTGTGGGATGGTAGGCAATCACACTGCATTGTCAGGCTCTTCAAGTTTCAAGTTTTTATTGTCACGTACACAGTCATACACGGTACAATGTATAGTGAAGTTGTCAGCTCCAGAAGGAATCTAACAAATAGATAATAAAATGAAATGAATGGAACGGTATAATCAGTATGAGTTTCGAGTATAATGAAAGAGTGAAATAATGTGACAATATAGCCAGTAATGAGTGGAAGAAAAATGAAACAGTATAAGCAGTACATAATAATATATACAATATAAGGGACATCAGTATGGCAGGTTGATGGACCCGAATGGCCTGAACCAGTCCTTGTCAGGATGCTCTCTATGGTGCAGATATAGAAAGTCTTAAATACCTTGAGGGGCAGGCGTCTGAGGTGATGGAAACGCTGACGGGCTTTCTTCACCAAGATTTCTTGACTGGCATCCCAAATTTGATGATGGTGATGGACTCAGACATGGCCACACAGTCACGTGTACAGGGAGTACTGCAGGGGGCTCAGGACACATCCTTGGGGAGGCCTCCTGTGTTGATGGTTAGGAGGGATGAGGTGTGGATTCTCAGGACATTGTCCAGCGTTCGTTGAAGAAAACAGCTCTGGTGACATCTATTGATTTGTATTAATGGCGGGTTACATCGGTCATTTCTGTTGTTTACCCCTTACCCTGTATGTTTACTTCTACTCACTCTTGATGTTCTGCTTTTTCTCTCTGAAGCGTGTGAAATGGCACCTCCTTCAGTGAGTCATTTACTTGCGTGTCATCATGTGTCGCTGAGTAGGGTTAAGTGAAACCAACAACAGGACACAACAGATCATCACCACACTCTGTCCTTCTGCCTATACTGGTCTGTTAGTATGAGTGATTGTGTTTGCAGTTGGACGATAAGAAAGGTTCAACTGCTGCCCCTTGGATAGCTCAGTTGGTAGAGCGGAAGACTGTAGTGGTGAATGCTGGTATTCTTAGTCTTAGTCTTCACAGGTTTTCTATATAGGAGTGTTAGTTTGTGTTCCTTCTTGAATCACAGCTACACTGCTTCCTAGATGAAGAGTTTAACTTTTTTTACTCAAATGGGGATTAAAGTTCTCCGTTACTGCGACAGATTTCCGGCAGAATTCCGGAGAAGCCGTGTATGAGACAAGTGTAGAGCCGAAGGGGGAAAAAAAGTGACTGTTACAGGAATCTACCTACCAGGTAATAGGTAGTTGATTTGTATAGGCATACCATCTACTTGGATGTAGACTACCATGTGATCTACAACTATAGCGTGTCATTATTGATGATCTCATACCACGCTGTGATCGCCATATTCAGCCCCCAATGTGTTGAAAGTGGCCGCGAGTGAAGTCGTCTCTGTCCCTCCATAACTGGAGCTTGTTACATCACTATGTGATCAGGAAAGAATGGTCAAAGTATTCAGCCACTTTTCTAATCTACTGGTCTCAAGTATTTACAGAAGTTAGGTTAAAGCCTTTTTACAACTTGATGGCTGCATGATTGAACAGCAGCAGTGGTTATGTGTCAGGTGGGGCTGAAATCTCCTAATTTTACATATTGTGCTCTTTGTTTAGCAGGCATTGTTTAGAGGGCTAACGTGGGGGCCTCTTCTGCAACTTGTTTTACAAATTGTAGATGGGAAAAGATTTCAGTCAGAAGATTTTATTATCACCTGACCTCAGAGTTTCAGTGGGAAACGTATAAGCCACATAACCACATGTACAGTATAACCCATAAGACTCAGACCAGGACCACCAAAATGTTCTGAACATTCAGACTTTGCACAAAATGAGCAAAGAGTAAAGCTCAAATTTCTAAATACATATGCAGGTCATTATCATCAAATATGTACAAATCAATAAAAAAGTAATGCTCTGAGTCTGTGTGTGTGATACGTGTGTGTGTGTGTCACTTAGAGATAATGATGATGGGTTTTGTGACGAGGCAGGTAATCTCCAGCAAGCAGCTGCATGACGTCCATCTCTCTGAGCTCACTGAGCTGATGGAAACTCTGTGGATTAGCTCTCATAAACACACACTTTGTAGTGGACGACGTAGTACGCTGTCAGACGAGGAGATCCAAAGAGAGGAAAGGAGAGAGAGAGTGACAGATACATAACAGAGAGAGGAAAGAAACACAGAGCGAGAACTGAGTCACTTTTTGTGTCTTTTGACAGTTTTTTTCCCTCAATTTTGTTCTGTGTGAATTTTGGTTTTCTTAACTGTGACCTCGGAGTGTGAAAATGACAGTCATCTGTTTTTCAAAGTGAGTATCTGTTAGATGGAGTCTAACCTCGCATGTCTGATGGGATTTGACAGTCACTGTCGGAAATACATTGAACTAAATCGTTTGTGTCTACCCTTGCAGCGTGCCTACCGTCCCAGTGAAGAACCTCAATGGATCCAGTCCTGTTCACCCTGCACTGGCCGGTAAGAACACACACTCACTGAACACGGGCTACTACTGGTCACAGATGGAAAAAGTTGATTTGTTTCTTTGGGGAATTTCACAAGAAACCAGAGAGGAAGATCTTTTTCACTTCTAACCAGACTCCATTTCTCTCCTCTGTATTTCAGGGATCACAGGTATCTTGATGAGTGCTGCCGCTCTGCCCGTGTGTCTGACCAGGCCTCCTAAACTCGTGCTGCACCCTCCGCCTGTCAGCAAGAGCGACATCAAACCTGTGCAAGGCTTTGGCCACTGCTGCAGAAAGACCACCAAGAAACAGGCTCGTAAGGGTAAGCACTCAAGACCAGCCGCAGAAAAAACATAGTTATGTTTCCACAAATGCATTAGTTTGATGGATTCTGCCCTTGAAATGCCTCTTATTTTAAATCACGTACATCACCATGTGCCTGATAACAGTGAGGGTCTCTCTGTTACTACATTCATGCTGTCAGCTTTGGAAATGATTCACCAACAGGTGTCTCCCCCTCCTTCTGTTCCCTCTCCTCTCTGTCTGCAGGTAAAACTCCAGAGGAGGTGGTAAAGAAGTACCTGCAGAAAGTAAAAAGTCCACCAGAGGAGGTATGAACAGTGTTTGCACCTATATGATTCATAGTGCAAACTCGTATTACACATGATGTTCGTTTCACATTAAACAATATCGAGGGAAAAGGTTTTCAGAATGTTTTTCTTTCCCTTTTCTCTCCTAGGACTGTACCATCTGTATGGAGCCGTTGGGGGGTCCGTCTGGATATAAGGGTCCTGGCGTAGGGCCTGTGTCTCGGGCGGAGTCAGTCGGGCGACTAGCACAGTGTGGACACCAGTACCATTTCCAGTGTCTGGTGGCCATGTATAATAATGGCAACAAGGATGGCAGGTAGGTTAGAGACAGAGAGACCATTACTCTTCATTGTCACTCAGTGTTTTAGCAAATAAGCTCTATAATCAATCAATTTTCTCCTCAGCCTTCAGTGTCCCACCTGTAAAACCATCTACGGCGTTAAGACAGGCAACCAACCGGCAGGGAAGATGGAGTACCACGTCATCCCTCACTCTCTACCAGGGCATCCTGACTGCAAAACCATACGCATCATCTACAACATACCACCAGGCATTCAGGTACTCCAAAAGAACTGGTCTGACAGTAGTTGTGCTTTTATTCTTATAGGTGGTGTTACATGGTCAGAGTTCGGTTGATCAGCATGAGTGCCCACTAATATCAATCCTCTCCCTCTCCTTTCAGGGACCAGAGCATCCGAACCCAGGGAAGCCCTTCACTGCCAGAGGCTTTCCCCGACACTGCTACCTCCCAGACAGCGAGAAAGGACGCAAGGTAAACACAACCTGTTACAGACAACCATCACCCTGTGTACATCCATTCTTACTACGGATACATTTTTAAAGGTGTTTTTTTTTTTTAAATAAACCTTTTGTCCTTACCTTTACCCTAACCTGTGGTCAGGTACTGAGACTGCTCCTGGTAGCGTGGGACCGCAGGTTGATCTTCTCAGTTGGTACTTCGAGCACTACAGGAGAGTCTGACACCGTCATCTGGAACGAGGTACACACACAACAACATCGGACTTGAATGAATTAGATTGAGTGTAGTTTGTGATAGTTGCACATCAGTGTTGCTGTCACTGAAACAAAAGACAACATTTTTTCTATCTGTCCTAACTTCAGGTCCACCATAAGACCGAGTTTGGCTCCAACCTGACAGGCCACGGCTTCCCCGACCCTGGACACCTCGACAACGTCCTGGAAGAGCTCCGAGCTCAGGGCATCACAGAGGATGACGGACTGATGGAAAAGTGAAAGGACCGGCGACTGGGGCCGCGGAGAAGGTGGAGACAGCCGTGTGAAACCAGTGAAGGGTGAAAGGGAGGACAAGGAGTAGAGGAAGAAAGTTGGGCCTAACCATGAAAATAACAGAAGCAGCAGGAGGAGGAAGGGAGGAGGTCCTGGACTGAGACAGACTCTCTGCCAGCACTTAGAAGGGGTGCAGGGGGACGTTTCGGGTTATAGAAGACATTGATTTTGTTTAGCAGAGGTAACCACTTTTTAAGATGTTGATTGAGTCACTGCTGGGTTCGCCAGTCAATGAGAGCCTGTCCAAACTTCACAGTTTTCAAAAAGCACATCAGCAGAGGCAGGAGGAAGCTGCAGCACAGACAGCAACACAGAGGAACACGCCAGAACTCACGGTTTTAGTTACTGAACAGCTAGGTACTAAATGTGGACAGTTGAGAATGAATCGGTACTAATCTTTAGGACAAAAACAAGTTTACTTTACTGAGAGAAAGCGTAACTAGGAAAAGCCGTAAAATGTTAGAGCAGTTCAATGACAACTGGGAGAGGAAGGACAAAGAGAGAAAGAAGTTGGAGCAGTGGGGGAGGGGACAGCAGGACAGAGAGAAGGAACAATGTAGCAGAAAGAGAGAAAGATGGTGCACGAATGTAGCGTAAGAATAGGAGTAGAGTAAAATTAACTTGTATGGTACTTAACAGGTACTTTAGCTATCACTGACAACACAAGGAAACCAAGAGTGATGAAGGGAAAGAGAGCGTCAGACTGTGAGCTTGCGTTGTACAAACCACCTGCTTGTTTGTGGTTGAAGTTTAGTGCTGTTGCTCCCTCTTGTGGTGATACTGACAAACTACACCTCAGCCTGTACGCTACTAGAACAAATGAAAATGTTACTATGAGTTATCCACATGTGTTACTTTTTATCATTGTTACTATAATCCTCATTTAACGTCATTCCATACTTTACCTCTTACTTTTGATTTGATGGGTTTTTATATGACCTAGGTTCTGTATGGTTAAGATTGTGTGTGAAATGACAAAAGACCAAACGAAGGCCTGGTCATTTGGGCCTATTTGGAGTCTTACTATTGAGCCACTGTGGTACAAGTTAACCTTAGATACACAGGTACCAGTATTTACTTACATATCTTTATTTTATTTTTGTCCCTTTTAACGGTTCACATGGTTTCAGTGGATGTAAATGCTGTTGTATACTGTCAACAGTGGGGTACCAGTGAGGGAAGGTGAGGATGTGAATAAAAACCTGATGAAGATGAGCATTTTGGGGGTTGCCTAGAATGAAGTGCTGAGGATTTGCTTCAAGGCCTGAGTGTTAAGTTCCACTTGAATGAGCTTCACTGTCTGTGCTTAAACCCAAAAAGAAATGAACCAAGAGCCTGGGGTTGGTCTCGCAGCCAGAACGCCCCTCAGATTGGGCAGAGGGTTGGAAGGTTGGGGAGGATGGACAGGACAAGAGGTAGACCTGAAGCAGAGGTCATGGCCTGATCTGCACAAACACACAGTACTACTGAGGAGAAGAAAAAACCCTCAATATTCAAATAACTTTTAGTTGGTAAAGACCTACCAAATTCTGGTAAAACATGATTAATCAGGCATCTATTAAAGGTCCCATATTTATATAAATGGGAATTCTCTCATGTGTCATCAAAGCTGGTTAGTAAGGACTAAGATTTTCCTCATTTTTACGTGACATGTTAAATTTCAAGTCCTCCAAACTAGTTTTAAACCAACCACAGGAAACACATCATAACTGGACTTACTCCTGATTGGCTGACATCACTTACACAGACCTGAAATCCGTCCAATCAGGCCAGTTTGCAGCATCTGAAACAGAAGGACGTCATTCTGTGGATTTACCTCATTTAAATCAGATAAGTTGCTGTGTCGGCTAATCAGGGACCAGGAACGTGACTTCTCCCTGTGAGGATGTTATAATTCCTGTGAGAGTTTTGATTAATTCAATAAATATTCTTGTAGATCAGCTTTTTTAGGACAAAATACCATGAAGAGCATTATTTTGCACCTGGAGGAGCAGTGTGTATGCAAAAAGCCAGATTATAAAAGATACACAATATGGGACCTTTAATCTGTAACATATTGGCCTCGGTAGGAGATCAGTAGCATCATTGTTATCTCAACAACTCTCCTCTTCTTATCACTACCTCTCCTGACTGATAATCAACACACTGCCCAGTCTCTGAGTTGGGTCTGTTAATGACCCCTTATCACAATGTTACAAGACCTATGTGTGTGAGAAAGAGAATCTGTGTACTGTGTATACTACCAACATGCTCCCAGTTTGGGGTATTATTTCAGTACTCCATGGGAATCACATCATCCTTGAACTCTGATGATGATTGACGATGGTACTCCCTGTACGCTAACTTCTTTATGATGTTTTTTTCATATGAAATATAGTTACACTTTTGCTTCTTAATAGCATTTTTCTTGACACTATCATAGAGTAAATTGCCTTTTTTTCATTTTGTACATTTATGTTGTATTAAGTATGCCCTTTTTTCATTTGTTACAATTGGTTTACAAAGACAGTATTGTGAAATACAAAGTCTTTTTTTCATTGTGTACATAAGTTAAGCTGAGTTGCATCATCTTTTCTTTGGAAAAGGACCTTGATGGTAGACTTTTATCTGAGTGTGAAATGTAATGAATTTTAATAGCAAGGTAAACCCTTGTACACTTGCTCTTCTGTGAGGTAAAGAATACTTTCATTTTCTACATATCATCTGTCCTGCTACTGTTCTGCACTGAGCCTTTATCTGCCTACTGGAGCTCTCGACATTTGTGACCCTGGAAGGTTTCGTAGCAGATTTGTCGATGGACACTTTGGTCTTAGTCTCATGTCCACCTCTCATTTAGCTGCAGAATTGTTGATCTGCAGGTGGCGTGATGAAAATGATTATTTTAAACGTTGTAAAATGTTATAAAATCACAATTTCCACTTGTGTTGTCGCAGTTTTCTTGCTCTGTTGGTCCAAATACTGCACAATGACTTGGGAAAACACTGATTTTGTATGATCAGTAAGTCACTTATGTTGATTTTAATTTGTCTTTTTGTTCTTAAAAGAATGGCTTTGATTTCTGAACAATGAACAAGAAATTGAAATAAATGTCATTACTAGTTTCATTACTATTTCTCTTGACTTGCTGAATTGGATGAATTGAGTCTAATTTGGCCATGATATTGATATTGCGGGGTTAAAAAGACAAATTATTAACATGAACCTCAAGGGTCTTTGGAAGAGCTTAACGGTTGACTTGAAGGATCCATGGTGTGCTGTGTCTGAAGCCATGTGAGCAATGTAGTGATCAGCTAAGACTAGTAACTCATCATTTCATTTTGTTCCTTCTTTAAATGTGGATTTCTTTCCCATTTCCTGTTCTCATCCCTACTGAAGGCAATATTTCCTCCAAGGGCCTTCCGTGACATTGTCTTCTTGTTGGGTGGGAGAGAGGTGAACATAGGTGCTGGTATGGGAGAGAGAGCATCAAAACATATGATGAGACTAGGAAAGTGTAAATATTACAAAATAATTGCTGGAGTATGAGTGATTAATACAAGAGAAAAAAATAAAGAATGAATGGAGCTTACCTGTTGTGTTGTTCTAATTTTAGCAGCCATAGGCAAAGCTGTATAAAGTGACACTTCTGGAAGATGTTGATATTAAATGTAAGAAAATAACATGTTGACTTGTGGCTCATGCAGTAAATCAGCCAGTGAACATATATTCCCCTTCGATAGCTCAGCTGGTAGAGCGGAGGACTGTAGATACTTGCTGGTAGTGATCTTTAGATCGCTGGCTCCAAGGAGGAGCTTTGTTTTCACACTGAGTTACACACACATTTTAACAGACTGAACCAATTACACGTTTCTTGACTGCTCTAAAGCTTACACAGCTTCATGGACCAAATATTTGCCTTTCCACAGTAATAATGATATTGTTTAATAAGAATACTTTAAATATCAAGACATGCTCTGCATAAATAGATTTATTAGTCACTGCTTCAGTTTATTACCAAAATACCAACTTTTATTTAGTTATTTATTTCTGTACTTATTTATGCAATTATTTATTTATTTAAACATTTACTATGTATTTTTATTATGTATTTATTTATTTATTGATACTGAAGTCATTTTTCATCCTCCACAGTTGTCATGACTTCTGTATAATGTCTACTTGGTTGGTATGAGGGTGATTATGAGTTATATAAAATTGTGATCAGCTGTTTTTACTGTAATTAATGTCACATGGCTGAGGTTGGGTGTCATTTAGAAAACATGCATTTAATCCTCAAACTCTTGAAACGTTAAAGTTATGGTTAGAATAAACATGACTGCCACAGATATTGATAAAAGCAAATAATTTAAATTCAGAGATAACGTAATAAGTTAATTTTTCATATGTCTCGGGGATAACGCTTCAAAAACAGAAGATCTTAAAAATCTACATTTGAGTTTAAACATTTTGGCAGTGTCAAATGTCTTACCATTACAGGATATTCAGCCTGCGTTTCATTTGAATACATTTGTTGTCCCAAATAATTGATTTCGTTTTTTTTACTTTATCGGCGATAAAGTCCATGAATAGATGAGTTAAGTTTTCATTTAATTAGGCCTACAATTCTTCCTCGACATCGAGGAGCTGTATCAGAGCGAGCAGCCATGTTTATAACAGTGTTGCGAAAAAGATGTTCCCTGACCGGGAATCGAACCCGGGCCGCGGCGGTGAGAGCGCCGAATCCTAACCACTAGACCACCAGGGAGGCTGACAGGAGTAAATATCCACATTTATTTGTACCTAGTTCACTACTATACTAATATGAATGTAGTTGGACTACCAGCAGCTACTGCACAGTGTAGTTTAACTACTGCTTTAATTACATGTAGTTCACTTCTCCCCAACACTGGTTACAATGATGAAAACGAAACTAACATGGTGGCTCAATATGTAAGAGCTATTCTGAAGATCGAGGATTGAAGACATGACCTTCCCCCCAGAGAGCACAGGATGTACAGTATATGCACTGTTTAAAAGCAGCAGTTAAGTGTTGTAGCTACATCATGTATTAGAAATTATCAAAAGAAAAAATATCTTCAACAGATAAATACACCTCAACCCTTAACCTACACACAATGTATCTCACCTCGGAGGGACTAACCAGTTAACAGTGTCTGTTCAATACAGGAACGCAATTAACTATTGTATGAAATGATGTAAAGATATCAGCTATGGCAGAACACCAGTAAAATGAATTGATTAAGGGGATTTCAGATACATCTACATTTTAGATACCGTGTGAAACATGGCTAAACATTTGAATATTTGAGAGTGAGGATTTTTTAACACCCTGCTTTCAAGATTTCAAGATTTCAAGATTTTATTTGTCATGTGCACAACAATTACATGGAAACAGTCGTTGGCAATGAAATTCTTTAGTCACAGACTCCCTCTAACAGGGCACAAAAATATGTATCACACAAGCAAAAGTTACCAAAAGTTCAAGATAAAGGAAAAATCAAATATAACACACTAAAATAAAATATATAAAATAGAATAC
Organism: Oplegnathus fasciatus; assembly: GCA_003416845.1. Taxonomy (NCBI): domain Eukaryota; kingdom Metazoa; phylum Chordata; class Actinopteri; order Centrarchiformes; family Oplegnathidae; genus Oplegnathus; species Oplegnathus fasciatus. The sequence continues at coordinate 265,941 of NTHP01000671.1, forward strand.
AAATGGAGGTATAAACCTTGAAGAACTTTGTCCTCCAAAAAGGGTTCTAGAGATGAAAAGGGTTCTCGATGGAACCCTTAGTCTAAAGAACCCTTGAAGAACCCTTTCTTGAAAAAAGGGTTCTACAGAAGCAAATGGTTCTGGGTAGAACCTCAGCCCTTCAGGAAGAACCCTTTTGAGACCCTTATTTCTAAGAGTGTAGGGTCCCAGACTAGAAGGTCCAACTAAGAATCAGAGCAAGAAGAATATAGAGGACAGCAAGAGGAATACACAGAGAAAGGCAGGAACTAAAGAGAGATGGTCCACGAATCCAATC
>NTHP01000671.1:293063-337909 GCA_003416845.1 Oplegnathus fasciatus
TGTGTATATATATATATATATATATATATATATATATATATAATATTTGTCCTGTTGATTCCAGCATTGTAACGTCAGCAGAACTAATCAGTGGCAGGACTGTATTTGTTCTCTCTAGATAATAATGTTTCTATCCATGTTTTCAATGTACCCACTTTGAATTTCTCCATAAAAGATCTGAACAGAAAAGCCAAATGTGAATAAATGCTTTAATGTCATAAACGTAGTTTTCTCACTTGACTTTGACGGAACAGTTGGTTTATTAATAAAGAGAAAAGCTGATGGAAACACATTTTTGAATTACACAATTATGCTACACATGATGCTCAGCCTGTAGAGAGCACTAAGGCGCAGGAAACATCAAAAAGTCTGACAGATACACAAGATCAGCGGCTTATTCTTCTTATTCTCTTCTCTGTTGTGGTCACCTTGTTAACACACAGTTGCCTACAGACACATAGTGACATTAGCATTCATTTGGAGTGGTGTGTTCGTGTCCACTTCACGGTAATAACACATCATACAGTCATTCGGTTGATTGTTAATGTAAAGTACTGATTAACATTCCTTAGCAACAGTATGCTTGGATTCATTTGGATCTTATTTAAAGACTTTTTCCCATCTCTGCTTCCACTGAAATGTGCACCGTCAGTGTTTCTCAACAGACATATGTCCTGTTTTTGTGTAGACGGTGTGTTTGAGCGACAGATGGATGTGTCTCTGTGGACTAGCAGAGCTGCTGCAGGGGACGCAACCAGCGAGCCCATCCCTTCTGACAGCATCCAGAGTAAGGTAAGCACACCACAAGGGAAACAAGGTGACTGTGGAGGACTGGAGACGTGATGCTTTGAGTAGAAATGAATGGATGTTGAAAACAGACCTCTGGGAACAAACATTCAGGGATGGGACAGGTTGGCTGCTAAGCAACCCTACACAGAAACGTAACCCTGAACTTGTCTGTTAACAGCAGAGCGTGCATGTACTGTAGCTGCATGAATGTCAAACTGGTCTTTGCTGACCAAGTCATAATCCTGTTGTGTTGTGCAGTCTCCAGATGTGGAGCTGGTGGAGCCAGAAGCAGTGCTGGTGAAGGAGGAGAAGGTGGAAGCAAACATGTCACGAATTGAAGAAACTGAGGGAGATGTGCCGCTTATAGGAGATGATGGTGAGTACAGACAAAGTACTGATGCATGCGTATGTGTACACACAAGGTATCTGTGTGTACACAGAGTGTCTGTAGCAAGAAAACCAGTCGAGTACTGAAAGTTAACACTGAATGCTCAGTCAGATTCCTCTTTCCGTCTTTGGCCCTAATTTAAAGCAGCGCTCCACTGTGTCAACAGTTGACTAATGTCTTCTGTGGCTTTGGAGGAGCTTTATCAAGTCTGACAAAATCACTATGATGATGTCATGGTGATGTCATCAGGGTTACCTCAGCTTGGACTGGGAGACTACAAATGTACAACAGAAAGACGGCGTTACAAACTGCGGGCACTGAGTTTGGAAGACATCTGTGTTTAACAGGCAGGCTGGGTCTAACCAAGAGATGCTATTGAGTTGCATCGTGGGAAATGTAGGTCCCAGTGGTTTTGAAGCTTAACTCATAAAAGGGACTAAAAGTCAGTATATCTCACCATCTGCTGCTTCGATAGGGACCATTCTTTTTTTTAAAATCCCAGCGTATGGGATATAATTTAATTTAATTTACTGTCCATTAAAACTCTACACTTCCTGCAGGTGTTTCACATTAAAAGCCTACCAACAGCTCAAAGGACATAATCCCTCACCTTCCTGATAGGCTTTTAAGTGAAGTGAGTTACATGGACAGTAACTCAACAGCGACCGAAGAAACAGCAAAGTAGAGGCGACGGGAAATAATCCGTGAATGAACAGTATCTGTGTTGAAAAGAGAAAGTGAGATCAGCCTAGCGTACTGTTGAATTAGTGCTTTGGAAAAGTACATTATGATGAATTAATCATGAGAGCTATTAATCGTGTTAATGGTAATATTGGCAATGATGATTCATTGATTGATCAATAAAGATTTTGACAGATGACTGTAGTCTAAACAGAATTATGAGGCATGAATATTTAGTAAGTAAGAAATTTAGTCTGTATCAAGGGTATTAACTATTCAGTTTTTTCTCCATTCCTTGCCCCTTATTGTCTCTGTAAAGGAGTGGTGGAGTGTGTCCCTTGTGGAGCTGCAGGACAGAGACCGAGCCTTGAACAGCGGGACACCCAGGCCACTTCCAGCCAGTCGCAGTCCCAGATCCAGAGCAGCAGGACGAGGTGTACCGGCAGCAGTAGCAGAGGAGTGGAGGTCAGTGACTCCTCTCCTCTCCTTAAGTGTGAACTCAGTGCTTCTGTTGAGGGCAGAGACTCACTGCAGGAAACAATGAACCTACCCCAGTATATCGATGACGGCAGCAATGACTCACAGTTTGACGTGTTGTGTGACAACGATAAAAGCGCTAACTTGTTGGTTGAGGAGTTTTTTGACGAGCAGTCGGGGGTTGAAGTGGAAGGGAGGAGGCCGTCTTGTTCATACTCGATGGCAGCGGCTGATTTCCCATCAACCTCTTCCAGTATTAACGGCTGGCCTCGTTACGGCCCCGGTTTCCCCCTGTCCCAGCCCTTCAGTGACAGCGGCAAAGTGCAACATCGAACCGGCACCAAGGAAAGACTGTTTGTTTGCAGCTACTGTGGCAAGGCTTTTAACCGGCCCAAGAAGGTGGAAATCCACCAACGCGTCCACACGGGGGAGAAGCCTTTCAGCTGCTCCACATGTGGGAAGATGTTTTCTGAGGCCGGGAACCTGAGGAAACACCAGAGAGTTCACACAGGAGAGAAACCATACAGCTGTGGGATGTGTGGCAGGGGATTCGCCTGGATAAGAAACCTGAAAACACACCAGCAAAAGAGCCACCCTGAAATTTATACTGAAGAGGAGACCTGGGAACAGACCTGAACTGTCATCTTACCTGAAGTCTACTGTAGGGTCTAATAATTCAGCAAAGACTCAGTGTTGGCAGTAGAAAAAGACTCTGCTCAACAGAAGGGAAATAATTTGTGCACAGGACCTTCTTAAGAACATATTTCTAAATGTTTCACTCAGTAGTTAACAAGAAACGTGTTTTAAATGTGTGTTTTCAAAGAGAGGAATAGAATAAAATGAATTGGAATGATTTTGTATTTCTGCCTCTAGTCTCTCATCCAAAAGGCTGAGATGAAGCGGCTTTTGGACGGACAATTTGAACTTAGTTATGAATAATTCATCAGCCTTCTTAAAAATGTGTTTCTACGCAATATGTTCTGGTCAGGTGAAGGTTTCAGACTGAAAAGTGGGGGCGCATTTTTACTGGCGTATAGACCTGAGATGTGTTGTCTCTTCTATCTGTTTCCTATACACATGCTTGGTTTAACCCACCCAGGATGATACTGCACACAGCTGGAGCGTTGCATTGCAAAAACATGTTAAACTTCTGTCCAAAAGGTGAGCCAAGAGGAGCTTTTCTGCCAGAGTGGATACTCTGCCTTGTACTCATCATGTCAAAGGAAAAGGCTGTTAGTGTCCACAATTGTCTTTTGCAGTCAGGGCCCCTCAGCTCTGGAACTCCCTGCCTGAAGATCTGAGGCTGCAGAATCAGTGACAGCTTTTAAATCACTTCTCAAAAGCTCTGTATTAATGCTAGCACAATGTTTTATTTCCAACACATCTTATATCTTTTATTATCAGTGTTTTTATCTTATATTATTCCGTTTTATTTGTCTGGGTTTATTTGCCTCATTGCAGTCCTGAAATGTTTTAACTTTGGTCCACCATTTAAAGCACTTTGTAACTTTGTTTGGAAGTGCTGTATAAATAAAGTTTATTATTATTATTATTATTACAACAAATCTCATGTGCAGACTCAAACCAAGAACATGTAAGTTCGTCTCTCAACACTTCCTGACTTCCTGTCTGTGGCTCTCAGCTCCAAACCCATTGGTTCGTACTCTAAAACAGCTGCTCACTGTAGTTTTTATCAAACAAACAGAAGGAAATAGCGCATTTGTTGGGGACTATTTTCAGAGGCGGATGAATCCACATTTGGTGCTCTAGTGAGTATGTGGGGCAGCAGGACGGTGTGTGTGGGATCGAGTCAAAATACACTCCAGTGTGTGTGTGTGTGTGTGTGTTTATGATGAAGGAACATGTCACCCAGTGCAACAGTGCGGCTCACTGATGTGTTTTGAATGGAGCTCTATGGCTTATTGGGAAAAAGATATATCAGGCTGTGCTACACACACAATAGTCGATAACACTCACTGTTGGTTTGAGTCTGAACACGAGATTTGATGACTGTGAGATAAATGCTAAGATCATCTTAGCTCATAGACTCACAGTGGGACTAAGATCCTCTTCAGGTGCGTAAACCACAATGTTTGTTATGCATACTCTGCCGTCAGTTTATGTAATGACCATGCTCCAAAGGTCTGTTGCGATTACTGTATACTGTATGGTATGCATCTGAATCACTAGGTCTCCGTCACCACCCCTCCTTTGCTGTTACATTCAAATGTTTCCAGCCACATTCTTCCAACACACAGGCTGAGACGGTGCTGTTTAGCTTTAGGCACATGTCTCTTAAGTAAAGCTGCCGTGCAAGCTCAACCAAATCACAACGTAAATCAGGTTTTGGCTCAAAATGTGTTGTCACATAAAGATTAGCCAGCATAGTTTCAAATTTTTAAAGACTAAAATAGAACAAGCATCGCTCAGTAGTAGGTGAGGGAGCACTGACTGACTGGTCTGAACATAGTGGTTCCACTTCCATTATATGTAGGAGATTTTAAAATGTGGTTTGTCCAGTGATCTGTGTGTTACACGCTGTGTTGTTATATGATTGGAATAAATAAATACTTGTATTGGAATTCAGTCATGGCCAGTATTCAGTCACTTACTGGGTCTGAAAATCCATGGTATCCATGTACACCTGGTAAATGTTAGAGAGCATTATGAAGAAGTGGATTGTCATTCTAAATGTAACACATTTCATGTGTTTTATAGGTGAAATATTTCACATTTTGTATGCAACATTTCATTTATGGAATAAAATATGCTTCTTAAACCACTGAGAAGTCTTATTTCACGCAGTCAAACAGTGAGTCACACTTTGTCTGTATAAAGCATACTGTCACTGTCAGACAAGATCCTCATGTCCGAACTGTCAACTGAAACTGTAGCTTTATGATATATAAACACTACTGGTGGTCACGTTTTGTTCTCAGCTCGGTGCTCTCAAGCTAAGGCTGGTTCAGATCAGTGACTGAATATTTCTAAATTGATGTGTATAACCTAATGGTACTCTGTGACAATCTGAAGACTAGACTTTGTCTTCAATAACTGTATTATGTTTGATATCAGCAGAATGTTTGCTGCATGTAGCTCTTAATCACAAGGTGAGCTTTGGATTAGAGCCCAGTGCTGGATTTGTTTAGGCCAGTATTGATATTTGTGAGTTAAAGTAAAGATTGTTTTTAACTTTTTGCATAAACACTAAGGAATCCTTCTCAAAAATGTTTGTCTAATTTGGTTATTAAATCAATATTTTTATATTAACAATGAAGGAAATAACAGTGTGTAATAAGAGGTGTGGCTAGTGACGAACCCACAGAGAATCTCATCAACCTTGTTTCCTGCAGCAGCAGCAGGCAGCTGTTTCCAGAGAAAGAGCCCTGATAAAGCCACCGTACACCACCTGCTCAGCAGCAGACAGACACAGTTAGAGACGAGCTGGTGAACATAGTGGAGCATTTAGCAGCTAAAGAGACAGATATCTCCCTCAGGAGTTGGTGGAGACCAAAACAGAGCTAAAAGAGAGAGAATACTGGGCTCATATTCGTCAGGTGACACAAACATGACTTTGACATTTCTCTACTGCAGTGTGTTGATACTTATGGGCTAACGTATGTACCTGTACTGATATATCTGCAATAAGCTCATATCAGCTCTACTTTGGGTTAATCTCCACTCAAGCAAAGGTCATAAAATCTTATGATGTCTTTCCTGATGATGTTCTTTATCACGTTTTGAATGAAGTTGCTTCTTTTCAGTCATCACTGTTGTGTGTCTGCGTGCAGTAACATCAGACATTTCTTCTCTTTATTGTGTGTGCAGAAGGAGGAGGAGCCAGATGTGGTGCTGGTGAAGGTGGAGGAGGTGGAGCCGGTGACGGGGACTCAGAGCCAAACAGGCCTCAGCATACAGGAGGGTGAGTGGACACATCCACCTTTCATTTGAATCTGTCATCACATAATGAGGTATTGATTAGTACACTTCTCTGACATGACCCTTACAATACGAAGTGCATATGCCTGTATAGTTGTATTTTACCCCGCATGGCCACTTCTAAGTATTTCTTATCAATTTCAAAGTAAAATGCCCACTTCCTGTAGAGTGGCAAAGCAGCATAAGCATTGAAAATGTAACTGGAACTGCAACATGTTCACAATGTCAGTAATAAGATACCAGTTCATTGCTGTTCTTCATGTATTTCTCATATAAAAATCAAACGCTGCACTCATGTCAAAAAGACGCTTCAAAACCAAACCAAACGGAAACTTTCACACACTAAAGGATGGACAAGTGCCAAATGGCCACTTTTCCATTTCATGGCAGCAGATGAAAAAAACAGTGTATATTTCTCAGCCATCGTTTTGCACTTTGTTCTGTAGCAGTCGTCCCTCCCGACATGGAGGATAAATAGACAGTTCAGAGGTTCCTGTGAAAAGCCTGAAAATGTTAAATACAGAGTCTGACAGAGAAAATCACTCCGTATCTTTCTCTTTGGATCCAGGGTTGGTGGAGTCGAGCACCGATGACTACAGAGCAGTTCTGCCATTTGATGAAACCACCCAACCTTCCACCAATCAGCTGTCTGACCTGCAGGAGTCTGGGCGGGGCTTCTCAGAGGTCAGCTATGGTCATTCTTCGCTGTGGACTAATGGGGGGGGTAGTTATTGTCACAACGACAGCCTCCCTGGGCCGTCCTCACACTGCGTCCCCCTCTCATACCTGCCGACCACAATGATTGGAGCAGAGCCTGGCAACTCTGGGAGGGGATTGGCTGTTGAGAATTCAGCAGGAAGGGGATTGGTTGCTGAAAGCTCTAGAAGCTTCCATACCTCTGTGTCCTTTCAGCAGCAGCCTCCTGTTATCGATCTGTCAGAAGAGTCCAGCCCCATTCAGGGTTTAGGTCAGATACAGGGGCCCCAACAGTTCCTGGACCCAGGTCAAAGTCAGGGTCAGGGCAGTTATAGCAGCGCTGCTATGCAGCAGAAAATCCCCAAGAAGAGAGTTTGCATCTGTAGCTTCTGCGGTAAAGGATTCAGCTCCCCAGCAAATTTAGAGTCCCACCTCAGGACTCACACAGGAGAGAGGCCGTACGGCTGCAGCATTTGTGGAAAAAAGTTCTCCCAGTTCTGGAACCTGAAGATCCACAGGAACATCCACACCGGGGAGAGACCGTACCAGTGCTCGCTCTGCCCTGAGAGGTTCTCTGACCCCAGCAACCTGAAAAAACACCAAAAGAGACACCACCCACTGACGTAGGCGTGCAGTCCAGGACATCCTAGACAGAGAGTTAAACATGCTCTGTTATAATGTCTCAAACACCCAAAAAGAGTCGTTAATAACAAGCCTTATATTTCAAAATCAAATGACTATTGATATTTACAGATAACAGCAAGATAATGAGCACATCTAGCTCACTGTCCTGGAGCCAAAATATGCTACAGGGAATTTATCTCCTTACCCCAGATGCCTCCAGATTGCTGTAAATTCTCAAATAGACAAACAGTATTTAAATAGTGGCAAAGTGTCAAATAATAGCCAGCGAGAACAAATAAAGGCTCGTCCCCAATAAACATGAAGAAGGGGTGGAGTTACCTGTATTATAATGGCTTTCACTAATTCCATCAGTTCAACAACAGTCATAATCACCACTCTGCTGAGAACACTTTCTCTTTTTGACAGACATACTCTTTTTATCCATATTTTTGAGTGCTGTTTAACAACTGTCAATGAAACTCAACACTTCCTGCACATACTTCAAATTAAAAGGAACAGGTGGAATTTGAGACGCTGTAAGGCTTTTAAGACTTTTGATGTGAAAGATCAGTGCAGGAAGTGTTGTTTGATTGACAGTAGCTTAACATTGAACGGAAAATGGCAAAGTAGAACCAAGGACAGTGTTTCTATTCGAGAATAGCTATAGAGAACAGCAGAGTGGTAAGTATGACGTGATTCTATTTTGCCATTTTTTGTGGAACTCAACACCTCCTGGACAGATGTTTCACATTAAAAGCCTACCAGGAACAGGAGGGGCAGAGCCCTTTGAGCTGCTAGAAGGCTTTTAATGTGAAACATCTGTGCAGGAAAAGAAGGGGTGCCATTGACAAAAGCTTAACAACGATTCAAAAAAAGTGATGGGAAATAATTAGTGAAAAAAACAGTATTTGTGTTAAAAAGAGAAGGTCAGAGCAGCAGAGTGGTGAGTTGGACATGAGCCTGTTGTTGTATATGTTATATATGATCAAATATACTGATAAAACGTGGGAAATTAGTAATAAAGGCCTGTCTCTACTATGGCCCTGTTTCAGATAAAGGCCTGAAGTGGAGGTAAATAAAGGGCCTGGCCATTATTTGAAGATGTCCAGTAATTCAGGGGTTACAGGGCCTGGGCTGTATTTGAACTATTTGACTGTTGCCAAAGATACAAATCCACAAAACAAGCCAAACAACAAAACCTTGCAGTCAATGGGATAATGAGACATTTCAGTGCAGTGTAGGACAGAATGGTGACTTTAAACACTGTTTGGACTCAGTAATATTGTGTGTATTTTTTTTAACATATTTTAATCATGTTCTTCCAGTGGAAATGCATTCTGCTCTTAATAATCCAGAACCTCCGATACATGTTTTTTCTTTGTTTTATCTACAAGAATAATTCTCTTCTTGAGGAATGTGTCAGTTTCTAGTGTGACTATTCTATAAAGCACAAGCCATTGTAGCATAAACATATACTGTAAATGTAACTCTAGCTTTTTCTATTGTGTCACAATTTTGTAAATCCTGCTCAACGTCCACAGTTTGCAATGATTTAATTGATGTAAATCATTAAAACTTTATAAAAACTCAACATGTGAATTTGTGTTTTCATTATAAATCATACGTTACAAAATTGTGACACAATATTAGCATCAAATCTAAAACTCATATAGTACATTGATCTAATTCGTAATGACCACATGTACACATTCCCTTAGGAGCCTATATGCCTCCAAGTAGCATTAGATTCTACCAAATTTCTGAAGCACATTCACAGAATGACACAGTGACCCCTTTCCATTTTGGACACTCCATGAGCATTTCTGTACTGCCACCCTCAGGACGAACCCTCAGCCAGTGTTGTGGGGTGTAATGTTACCCATCTGTACAGTTGAAGTCTTGTCCAGCCAAAATATGACAAGTTGCAGAGATGCGTCATGATGCAGGACACTGTAGTTGGTGCCTGAGTTTCAGTATTGATGTTTACTGGAGGCCTGCTGAGATGTAGTCGAGGACAGTTTCAGTTTCAGTCAGAAGGATTAGAACACATTAAAGGAAGAGCTCATTCACTTTCTGTCAGATTGATAGAAATCTCATGTCAGTGGGTTGAGTACAGACTTGCTTAGCTTAGCTTAGCTTAGCATAAAGACTGGAAGCAGGAGGAAACGGTTAAGCTGACTCTGTCCAACATGAAAATATATGCTTACAAACACCTCTGAAGCTTATTAATGAGTACACAAACATAACGTCAAAGTTGTGGTTTTACAGGGACTATTTCTTGTCACAGGGACTTCATGGTAACAACAAGACTCCAGAATGTAACTCCTCATGAAACTCCAACTTGTCATCTGTTTGTGTACGGAATAAACAAAGGAGATACTGTTGATTAGTAAAATCTACAAGTGTTGGAAGGTGTATTTGTTACCTTTGGGCAGAGCCAGCCTAGCTAATTCCCCCTGCTTCTAGTCTTTATGCTAAGCTAAGCTCTAGCGTCATACTCGGCAACACTGCACAGCCGTTTATTCTGCTTTGAGGCAGGATGTTACAACTCTGGAAAGTTACTGCTGCAAGATGTTGCTGCTCAAGGTAAACAGCTGAATTGGCACAATGCTACATTCATGAAACATTCATGCTTCATGGCAGTTGCACGTGTGCATATTTGAGCGCTCTGACAGATGATGGGCTGATCAACCTTCTCCCTGGACTACTCTGTGTCTGTCATCGTGTCTGGTGTGGATGTGTCTGTTCATCTCTGCGTCTTTCTGTTGATTTTGTAGGAATTTATGGAGTAGTGTAACTATTTCTGGATTGCCAGCAAATACTTACTGTATTGTCCGTACTTCACACACAGCCATGAGAGTGGTATCTATTTTGGTACATGGACTTGCACTTATATAGCGCTTTTGTAGTCTTCCGACCACTCAAAGCACTTTACGCTACATGCCATTCACCCCATTCACACACACATTCATACACTCATTCAACACACACACTCGCACACCGATGGCAGAGCCTTTGGGAGCTATTTGGGGTTCAGTATCTTGCCCAAGGACGCTTAGACATGCAGACTGGAGGAGCCAGGAATCGAACCGCCGATCTTTCGATTAGCTCCCGCTCTGCCTCCTGAGCCACAGCCGCCCCTAAGAAAGTGAGGAAGCACATTTCCCAAAATGTCCAACCATTTGTACAGATGTCCATCCAGTCCTGTACCCTGATGAGATTAAAGTCATTAACACCTGGTCTTAATGCATCTCTCCTCTGCTTATGTACCCCGCCCCTCCCCCTCCCCAGTCTGCAGCACCTCAGTCAACCCCTGTGACCTCACAAGACCCCAGCAGTATAGTGACAGTCCAGCTGAGGGTCCCAGACACCAACACGCCAGCCAACCCCAAGGCACAGCAGAGATCCAGTAACAACAACCCTCTCAGCTCTGAATACTCTCTGTTTGAGCTGGAGACATTCTTCACCCGCTGGGCCCCTGATAATGACTCTGTATCGACCCCCGGTGGCCCTTCATGTTCTTTCACCACTGATGACTCAGCAGAGTGTGACCAGGATGGAGTTATTATTGTAGAGGCTGAACCACAACCTCAACATGTGCTTCAGCCACCACAAGGATCAGTTTCCTCAGCAGTGAAGATGAGTGGAGGGCAGAGTTTCTCCTCTGCACCCGAGCGCTCCAGAGTTCACATCCAGCCGCCTGTGTCACAAGGTAAGAGACTTCCTTTTCATGTGTCGCTTCATGTGTTTGCTCCTGCATCATAAACAGTAGATTTAACACAATGGTGCGCGGAACACACTACACACTTACATGTGTTTGAGTCGTCAGATGATGCTTCATTAAGCGTGCCAGGACAAAAAAGTGCAAAAAAATACAGCGGACATGTTTGATGTGCATCACATGGGTCCCTTGAAGTCTTCATCAAAAATGTTTCAATAAACACTTCCTGTGTGGATTCTCCTTTAGACACAGACGTGCTGACAAAGCATCATGGGAATTGCATCTGTTGAAGGCTAACACAATAATAGTCATATTGTGCTTATTTATTGTACCTGTGTCATGTTTCAGTCATTCATGATGTCATGAATGTGTGCTGTGTTTTTCTGCTCCCGGCCGTGTCAGCAGGGACGTCTGTGTCCATACCTATGAGGATGCAGGCTCCGTCTTCCCAGCCTCCATGGAGCAGAACACCATCCATGATAAGAAGTACACAGGCTCAGCTGCTGCAGCAGCAACGACACAGCAACAGGATCTCTCAGCAACAACACGGCATTCCCTCTGCACAGACCGCACTGTCCTCAGCCACAGCTGCTGTCAGTGACACTCTCAGTGCTGATAAAACAAGTATCTCTGGGATCAGCTCAGCCGCTAGGACTATGAGCTCCACAGTGGCTGCACAGTCAGCTTTACCTGTCAGGGGATCCACAGCAGCGTTGGCCACCATCGCTGCACAGCATCGAGCCAGCCTTCTGGCTCGCCACAATAAGAGCCAGGTTGCCAACATTGTGCCCGGTGAGCGTCGTAGAAAGAGCTACGTATGCAGAGCCTGCGGCAAGGCTTTCTCTGGCCTGTCCAATCTGGAGGCCCACGAGAGAGTCCACACGGGGGAGAAACCTTTCCGCTGTGACACCTGCGGGAAACGCTTCTCAGAGGCTGGGAACCTGAAGAAGCACCAGAGAGTTCACACCGGGGAGAAACCCTTCAGTTGTGACCAGTGTGGGAAGAGGTTTGCTTGGATCTGCAACCTGAGAACACACCAGCAGTCTGCCACAGGCTGCGGACTCCAGGCCAGGGGAGGTTTAGGACTGGGCTGATCACACAGAGCAGACTGTGGGGGACAGGACTGTTAATGCTGGTAGTATTTTATTCACACACACTGAGGCACATTGCCATTTCTTCATTCTTAATTAATGGTACGGCAGCAATACAAACGTGTGAAACAGTTACCATATTTACTTATTCTGCATCTCATACTCTGTGTTTTATGTCTTTGATATGTGATGAAACACAGAACGACTGTTAGCTCTCAGTTAAAGGACCAAACTAGTGTTTTTCATGCCTTAGTTCATTAGCTACAAATCATGTGTACTTAACATTACTGCTGACCATTTGACTGTTTTGTTCCAGGCAGCAGTGTTTCCCATACATAGGCTCTACTTGGGCGGCACGCATTTGGGCGGCACATCATTTCATAATGTGCACAGACCAGCGGCAACCCCCACCCCACCTCCTTCTCAAGACAATGTATGTCAGACGTGCGTGACACAGCGATTTTATTTGGTAGGCGATTGTTTTTTCCACCGCTGATATTAAGGCGATTTAACTAACTTACTATCAGAACTCAGATGTTATAAAATACTCTGTAGAATCTGCGCCCTGCTGTGCATTTAGAGATGTTTCTGGTGGAGCGGCATGTCCTCCCGGCTCCGCTGAGCCCCATTAATCAGCACAAGTGAATTTTAAATCCTTCATTACAAACCACTTTACCGTCTCTTTTCCATGGATCTGATGGTCCGTGTACCCTCCGTCCAGATGTGTTCAATTTGTTTGATATCAGGATAAACAAATATACAATGCATTATTTTATTTTCCTGTTTTTCATGTGAATTAAACAAATATAAACCCACGTGATTTTCCCGTTTTAGTCTTCAAATTGGCAATTGGAATAGAAATTAAACCAAAAGCAGAAAACAACTTGTCTTTATCTTTTATAAGTGAACTCCTAACTCGATAATAAAAACACCACACTCAGCAGTTTGTGTATTGGATGTTGTTGTAAATTTTGTAACGTTACACATCTTATTTTAACTTACAAGGGTAGTTGGACTGGCTCATGGGCGGATATTATGAGGGGACAGGGGGTCCGGACCCCCCCTTCCTGGGAAAAGACATGAGTTGTCCCCCGCAATATATCATTGTCTAATTTTAAATAATATTATAATATGCATTATTGTGCTATTTATAGACGCAAAACAATGCGCATCACACACCACGCCACCCACCACCGCAAGTAAATTCTCAACCTGTGGGAAACACTGAGGCAGTCTTTCATTTAATGCAGCTTGAAGTGATTGATTTGAAAGTCAGCACTGCAATACCATGCAACAACAAAATCACTGTGATGATTGTTTTTTCAAGTGTCTGAAAGTTGATTTTGATGCTTTACAGAAATAAACTAGCAGACTTTAATATGCTTTGGGAAATTGTTGCTAGTAATGTCATGTATACTGGACTTGTGCTAAATGGGCTAAGACCTTGTCTGGTCTTTCTCTTACTTGTTCTCACGTGTGGACAAAAATACCCAGGTGTTGTGTCACCACCATGGTGCCAGCCCAAGCCAAAATCCTGTCATTGTGAATATTAAAAAAATGAGAGTTCAGGTTGCGTTATAATGTGTTTTCATTACTGTATTAATTTTGAGACATTAGTATAATTTCTGTAAACAAATGAGACCAATCTAGTTGTTACAGTTCTCAGTATAGTTTCAGTTCCAATTCAAAACAAAAGATGTCAGGATGTAGCTTTTAGGGTTCATGGGAAACATCAGCACTGAGAGTTATTACACTGTTGTTAACAGTAGTTACACTATATGTCACAATAAATCTGACAGCGATGTACCGATGTCTTCATGGTGCCACTTCAAGAGGATATTTTGCCCTCATCTTTTGCTGTCTTTATCTGTCCCACCACACCATGAGTCTCCGCCCAGGTTTGGGAACCACTGGTTGAAATGATTTTGTGAACAGATCAAGTATCTTTTGTTAAAAGTACAATAAACATTTTAAAATGATTTCATTTCCTAGTTAGTTCTAATAGCTTTCAGTGTTGAGGTGGTCTTCCATCATTAATGGTCACAGCAATAAAATAATCAAAATGACATCATCTGGGGCATATGTGTGTTCAAGATTCAAGATACAAAATCTTTATTGTCATGTGCACAACAATACATTGAAGCAGTCGCTGGCAATGAAATCCTTAAGTCTCGGGCTCCCTCCAACAATGCTCAAAAAATGTATAAGGAAAATCACACAAGTAAAAGGAGAACTTAGAACATAAGATATAAAATAGTGCAAAGCCCTGGATATTACAGGTGGACAGGGGTCCTGGGCCTTTTGTACCTCCTCATCTGGGGAGTTGCTCTCAAAACGTGCACAGAAGGTGTTCAGATCATCTGGGAGAGATGCAGACATTACCTCAGCACTGCTGAAGTAAAACTACTTTTGTAGTCTGTGATAGTTTTTAGTCCAGCCCACATGTTCTTGGTGTTGGAGCCGTGGTAGCACTCCAGTTTGTCCCTGTATTGTCTCTTCGCACTGCTAATAGCTCTCCAGAGCGCATACCTGGACTTCCTGTACTCCTCCAAATCACCTGAGTTGTAGGCGTCGGTCCGTGCTAGAAGTTTGGCACGGACTTCTCCTTTAACCCAGGGCACAGTAATCCTCGGTATGACGTCATAGATACATTTGCCAATGAGGGCGTCCGTGCGTGTGTTAATGTTGTTGTCCTGAAACACAGTCAGTGTAAAAGCACTGACGCGGAGCAGAGTCCGTTGAATGGTCCGTGTGTGGAGCATCGTCCGGCGTTCATGATTGTGGTTTTACCGACTAACAAGCTTCCAGGATTCCAGACTCATTACATGTATATTACATTACAATAAGTGCGAGTCGGCCACGTTCAAAGTAGACGGTTTCTAGCTGAATGTCACTTGGTAGCAGTGTTCTCTATAGTGTGGTTTAATTGCTTTGATGGGCCATAGATGTGCGCGCGGAGCCTGTTTTGTATTTGAGCAGCTACATTAACGTGACTGACAGTCAAAAGCGCGTCATAATGTGGCGCAGAAAAGGTGTTTGCAGTGAAATAAACTTTTGTTAGAGTCAATAGTGTCTTTACATTTTTTAAGTAATGAAGCTGAAGTAGACTAAAGAACAAAACTAGCAGAGGATGGTTTCGATCCATCGACCTCTGGGTTATGGGCCCAGCACGCTTCCGCTGCGCCACTCTGCTTTACAGCTAATGAGGATGTTTTCTTAACTAATCTGAGATCATGTCAGTGACTAGCTTCATAATCTAACCTTAGTACACATTTCATTACATTCTGACTCCACTCCATATGATTTCCGAGATGCGGAAAACACGGACGAAATCGCGGAGTTTGATAATAACAATGGAACCAACTGTAAAACGCTGAATATCGTGGAATTTGTTAAAATGTGGAAGCAGTTTATCATTACATCATTATAAGCGTGCTGAATGAACAGAAACAAACTGCTTTGTTTTGGTGCCATTTACGGACCCGCTGCTTCTGTCCTCTGCTCTCTGTGAGGTCGGTAAAGTTGGAAACATATTCACAGATTTGAACTTCCCGGATCAATAACTCGTTGTCTACCTCCTGGACGAATAAGCAGGACAACTAACATGGTCTCTATGTGCGAGACAGAGACAGAGACCGTCTACAGAGTGCAACACCGAACAGAGACACTACAAAAATATTCAATAACTTCACTCTTATACAGTGTAAGTTAGTGTATAATTAGACGCTCTTTCTCATAACAAAATGTGCTTAAATTGTAAAACGCAGAATTCAGAAAAATTACAGTAAAACAGAAAACACGGAATATGGGAAAAAATAAAACGGAATCTGGAAAAAATTTTCATGGGGCCCCATATACCACTGCACGATGAGGTTCACTCCCCTACAGAGGCTGAGCTCCTAAATGTGTATCCCTGGCAGAAATATCACGGTGTCCTCCAAGAGAGGACACTGTCAAGTGTGCCTGCAGTGCCCCTTTGTCAAGTCTTGTCAGTCTGAGCTGCCTGGCTCGCCATGTTACATTCTGTTCACCTTTACACCATCAGAGGGCGTGCCGAGCTAATTCTTTAATGGTATTGTGAGAAAGCACACATACAGCATGTCCAGTTAAAACTCAGCTGGAACTACATTTTTGGTGGAAATTTGTGTTTGTTTATTCTTAAAATTCTCTAAAATTATGACTTTTACAGTAAATCTTGAAAAATCCAGACACAGTCTGGAGACTAACTGAAGCATTATTTACAGTCATATCCAACACAGCCCCGTTCTCTACACAGTATTCACCCATGACCGCTTTTTCCTCCCAGGGCTGGATGTTAAACAGCTCAACTTCATCAGACTTGTCTCGATACCAATATCAGGACCAGCTGTCCTTTACAGTAAAAAGCTGAAAGCTTCATACAGCACACTTTATTTTAAACACGCTGATATGAAACCAGAAATAGACCACTGACAAAATGACATATAACATATTCTGAAAAGAAAACAGTTATCAGTTTTATCAGTTCACAAAAAGATCTCACTTCAGTGATAGACTGATTAAGGATGGAGTGAATAAAGACCGAATGGATTGGATCAAGGCTCGGTGGACTGAATAAAGACTGGATGGACTGAAAAAAGATGGGTAGCTTTTGTGTGATCACACACATTTTCTGCTGCTTCCAAACCACTGAGTTTGGCTCTGAGGATATGAAATGAAATTTACAGATTAGTGCAAGTGCAACACATATCAGCCACATCACATAGTGTGTTTGACGCGTGCCAAGTGATTAAAAATGACCCAAAACCCTGAAAAAAGTGATTGCATGGTTCCACTGTGGGTAACAAAAAATACTGAGCAGAGCCATCCCAAACTGTAAACTGTCTGTGAGAGCGATGCTGTGGTTTGTCTGATAGTGTAATGCTTAACTAAAAAGAGTAATAGCACGCTGTTACAGTAATGACTTGCTTCGTGTTCCTTGTCATTGTTGTGTTAAAGTGAACACAGATTTGAGCTGAAATTCAGCTCAGCCTGCACATACATCAACAAATGATCTCTACTTCTTTAACATCCTCTTTATTGTTCTCCTCCTGCAGCTGTTTTATCTTGCCTTCACCTCTTTCCTCTGCCTCCCTGTCCTCTACCTTTTTCTTGCTCCTCTCCTCCTCTTCCTTTGTGCCTCCCTCTAGTTCTCCCTCCCCCTCCTCCTCTGTCGTTGTCCTCCTCCTGTCTCGCAGGGCGCAGGGCAGACAGTTTGCCAGGAAGAGGACAGCAGAGAGACAGAGCAGAGAGAGGACAGCACCCACACCGACCTCCAGCTCTCGAGCTCCCTGGCCTTCCTCCTCCTCCTTCCTCTCTCCTTCGTTCTTCTGGCTCGGGGAGAAGTACACAGCGCCCTCCTCCTGGCTCGGCATCAGCACAGCTCTTTCCAGATTGTTCCGACTGACCATCCCTCCGTTCCCCACCTCGTTCCAGTTTCTATTACTCATCTTCCCACTGATTTTGTCATAGTAGTCACTGCTTACATTACCACTTTCGTCCTCATCAAAGTTCGATGCATATATGTCGCTCTCTGACTCAACCAGCGTGTCTGAAATGTCAAATTCAAACTCCTCACCCTCCTCGCCCTTGTCCCCTACTGGTTGCAGGAAGCCCAGGTCTAGGTTCACTCTTATCCAACCAGATCCTCTCGCCAGCCTCCTGGTCCCGCCTCCTCCGCTCCTTCCTCCTCCTCCTCCAGTGTCCGTCCAATCCCTGTCGCCTTCACTGATAGAGTTGGAGGTGATTGGCTGGTCAGCGCAGGTTGAAACCAGAAGTTCTGCACGCAGTAAAGGCCCGCCTCCGTCGCCCCTGGCAAAGATGCGTTGTCTGGGGCCAGGCGTCACTACAACCACAGTCTCAGCCAATGAGGAGTGACGCAGGAAAAAGGGAAGGTCGCTGAAGGAGGAAAGGAGGGAGGCGGTGTCGTCACTGAACTGGAGCCAGACGCTGATGGACGCCTCCTGGAAAGACACAATAGGATATTGATGGAAAGAATCAGCCAGCTGTAAATTCTCAAATAGTGGCCTTACTTTACCTCAACCTCAGAGAGAGCCAGGCCTTTATTAAAAATGTAAGAAGCCTCCATGTTTCCTGCTCTGCTCCTGTTTTAATGTTGTTCTTAATACAAAGTCAACACTTCCTCCATGTTTATCTGTTGTCTTGATATTCATACAGTATAATGTCCATTTCCACAGCACTAATTCCATCAGTACAACAGTCATGTCATACTCAACACTCAGAAATCTCAGAAAAAACACTCAGACAGAGCTTGGCACACTTGGCCAAGTGCATGTAATGTGCTTGTGCTTGTCACATTGTCGGTTTCAGAAAGTTACAGAAATCAGTGGATGCAAGCAATACAAAACATATAGCACATAAGGAGGATGTTGTGGTGGTGGAGGGAGCTGCAGCAGCAAACGTAAGTGTGAGAAGTGTCAGGTAATAATGGCCACCTGCATGAATGACTGAATGTTACCAATCAGCTGGTAGCCAAGCGGCTGGAGAATGAGCCAGTGATGGTGAAGCATGAACGGAACAGCTAATGCCAATCAACTAATGCATGACTTTACTGCTCTTCAGTGCCTGAGCTAATACCCATTTTTGACTGGGTGATGCCGCTAGAGAAAAAGTCAGAAGATCACCAAAGCTATCAGTGTCCAACCTGTGGGGAACATGAATGCCTGCACCAAATTCTGTGCCAATTCATCACGTAGATGCCAAGATAATTCACTAGATGAGCAAAAACTTTAACAAGCTTATGCTGCCAGGTGAAAGGTCGGGGGTCACCAAAATTATTAGGAGTCCCCTCTGGGGACCGAGAACGTCTGTACAAAATTTCACAGCAATGCATCCAATATCAGTCAATTTTCAGTCTGGACTGCTGACTATGCTGATGCTGTTGTACTGATGGAATTAATACATTATGATTGATTTACCATGTGAGCCATTATAGTGAAGGTCATTTGAACTCTCCTTTTTCAGCAACATGCTTTGTGCTGGCCACACCTCATTACTATTATTTGAATACCTGCTTTATTTGAGAATGTACAGTGCTTGCACTATATGAAGAATTTGTCTTCACACATCATAAATTGACCTTTCTCTCACCTGGTGATGGTTGTACAGGATGTTGTAGGCTGTCACTGTTGTTGTGACGATGGAAGGGTGGGCGGGGCTGGCCGTGACTGACATGCCGAGGCCGCTGACCACCTGCACAGACAGGTCCCCAGGGGTAACGGGGTCAGAGGTCACAGTGATGTCACATCTGCCCAGCACACCATCCCACTGCTCAGAGATGATCTGAGAGAGAGAGACAGATGATGATGATGACGATGATGCTCAGTGAGTGAAGATGTCCAACTGAATTCATGTACAACCATCACCTACATGGAGTGATGTCTTTCCTGGTCGTAAACCAATCACGTTGGTCTGGGCGCCAAGGGAAGCCACTTGAGGGTCTTCTACTCTCAGCCAGTTACGGACCAGCTCTGTAACATCCACGAACCAATCAGATGAGCCCAGGAGGTGTGTAGTTGTGCTGTGGGAGTCCTGTGCTGTGAACTGAGTCAGGACCTGGACTGAGGAGCGCTGATACACCGGCACACACCTGAGGAGACAGGACACACATGAGGAACTAAAGGCCTCAAGATATTTCTGTGTGTGTGAGATAATACACAGATGCATATAATCATGCTTGTGTTACCAATGCATCTGAGAATATATGAAAAGTTATGAATCATAACCTTGGATCTCTGAGTATAGTTAAAGCTCTCATCTCCAACAGGCCTTTAAGGTTTCCTGGAGAGTTTCTGACCTCTCAGTAGCGCTATGGAGCAGTTTTCTTATGAGTGGGTCCCTGTTTTGTGCACGAGAGTGCACGCCCAATAGTTAAATATGCAGCAATACGCAAACAAAGACAGGGAAGAAGAAGACTGCTAGCAAGTAAATATGGATGTAAACAATGCTAGATTTAAAATACTTAAAAATCATCTTTGCAAATGTTTTATGAAGAAGGAAATGCATTTAACCTGTTTGTTAACCCTCAATGATACACACCATGACTTTTGGTAAGTGATGCTGAATGTAAACATAACTTTTGTTGTTTACAAGAAAACTCCACAAGCACCTTTGAGGGCCCTTAAAAAATGATCAAATAGTGGGTGGGGGGGTGGGGGGGTACTGTACACATGCGCCAGCCTACGTGCATATGTAAATTCCTCACACTGTTCCAGCTTCAGCTAACACTGTAGTCTAAGGCTCATTGTTGTGGTTGTTACTTTATATGCATTTGTGATGGCCTTCCATTTAGACCCTCTTTAGTTAAAAGTTACAAGTGATTATTCTGTTACATATTTTCTTTCTTTAGCCAAACAGTGCTTTACATTGTCTGGAAGGGTTTCACAGCCTGTGCATTAAAGAAAAGATAGATGATCATCTTGAGAATATATACTTGGAGGAAACACTGGGGCTTTCAAGGTATTTTTTGAGTCTCCAGTGACGACACATTGGGGCTGTCTCCTACCCTTTCTCTGTGAAGTGGTTCCAGCCATCGATGGCATTAAGAACGGGGTCTGCCAAGGTCACTCGCAGGGGCACTGAAGGAGCCCACACCTCCAGACACACAGAGCCACTGAGTGTGCCCAGTACAAACTTCACCATTGCACAGGTGTTACCCAACCCTGATTCACTGCCATCCACAAAGAGAGTGGAGCAATCACTGGACACCTGTGGTTAGGATGGAGACAGACGGAGGACAAGGGCGAAGACTCCAATTACACTGGTGATTAAAGGACATATATACCGTATGCATATCAAGTCAATCAAAACGTTATAGGTTTAATTTAGTTGTGTTCTAACTGAATGTTTAAATTTAAATATTTTCATACCAACAATGAGTTACATGACTATGTGTCATGTGAAAGGTGTTGCTCATAGTTACGAACCCACAGAGAAGTATCTGTAGTCACCCCCAGCTCTGCAGAGTTTTTTAAAAGCATCTTTCAGCTCATTGTTTCTGTTTTATGGACAACAACTTTACTTGGTTCAGTCTCATGGCTCTCATCAACCTTGTTTCCAGCAGCAGCAGCAGGCAGCTGTTTCCAGAGAAAGAGCTCTGATAAAGGCACCTTGCACTACAGCAGACAGACACAGTTAGAGACTAGCTGGTGAACATAGTGGAGCAAATGGATGCTAATGTTGCTCTGTATCAGCTGGATGTGAAATAAGCAACTGTTTGCTAACACGTTAGCCATAACAACTTTACAAGATGATAATATGTTTATAGTTTGTTGTGGACAAAAATCAATTATTGCAGATTTAACCAACTGTAATGCCCAAATTTACCCATGATAGCAAGTCAGATAACAAACAACCTCTGTCCTCTCGGAGAGGTTGCAATATAATATTTGTTTTTGTTTATTTTCAAATAATTTATTATGAGTACATTGTTACTGATTACTTCATTTACATCAGCAGTTTCCCCCTGCTTCCAGTTTTGTGCTAAGCTAGGCTGAAGTTGAGCGCTACTTCATTCTTGACCTGAAATAGTCGTAAAGATCCACTTAGTTGCTTTGATGGTCTTTTTGATGACCATCCTTTTTTGATGACCATCCTTGAATAGAAACAGGGGTTGAAATCTTTTGACTGATTTTTTGTGTTGAACTGTGTTGCACCTTGATAGTGTTCTCGTTGACAGAGTGACACGTGACCGCAGAGGTGACATCAGACACCTTCCCATCACGACTTATGGCCAGCACAATGACAGGAAGTGACACCGGCTGGTTGGTCAGTATGGCTGTGTTGATGATCGTGTTACTCTGATGACAGAGGATCAGAAAACACACAGGTTTGATGGACCTTTAAAGATTTGAAAAATTAAAAAAAATATGATCTTTGGTTTGGGATTGAATGAGTGAATGAATGAATGAAGTACCTCAGTGATGGGAGCGATGCCAAAGATGTGTCGATCAGCGAATGAGAAGATGCTCACCGCTGCCCCATATGGTGATATGGGGTTACTACGCCCTGAGTACTCCACCCACCATTTAGCAGACACCGTCATGGCAACACCGAAGCTCTGCCTCAGGCCGTCGACTGACAGACACACCACCTGCTGGAGGAGAGTGGGACTGCAGGGCAACAGAGATCACAGACTGAGCTGCCAGTATGTCAGTACTCAAACCACAGTCACCACAGTGAGAGTTACTGCAGAGGGAAGATGTGTTTCCCCACTGTCACCTT
Source organism: Oplegnathus fasciatus (assembly GCA_003416845.1). Classification (NCBI taxonomy): domain Eukaryota; kingdom Metazoa; phylum Chordata; class Actinopteri; order Centrarchiformes; family Oplegnathidae; genus Oplegnathus; species Oplegnathus fasciatus. The sequence continues at coordinate 315,730 of NTHP01000671.1, forward strand.
GGTTACATAGTGAGCAAGTAAGTAAAAATGATCACTGTACTCCCAGGTTACTTGCACCAGAATAAATTCTTATTTATATTTTGATCCAGGCTTTGTCTGTCCTGTTGGCAAACTGTTCTCCAATTCAACCAACTAAGGAAATTCACATGAAATGGATGCCATTCACCTTCAGTTATACTGAAGCATTACTATTTACTGTTCTACACATAAAGGAATCATTTCACTCCTTCCACCATGCCCCCCTATATGACAACAAAAATGAAGAACGATATTATAAAATTAAGTACTGAAATACTAAAAGACTAAACAGTGCCATCTACAGGTCAATACCATGTGTATTCAAGTATTGACCTTAAAGGTGATATACTGTATACGACATTCAGAACCAGTAGTTGTTGCAGGGCTTTGCAGAGTGTTGTGTGGGGAGCACCGGGCAGAGCGGACCAGTGGAGGGACAGAACCCCTGCTTGCCCACAGACAGCTGCTGAGCGCTGGGGAGCTTTGGAAGAGAGAACCGAGGGCAGAGCCGGAGCTTCTGGAGGAATAAACACCCGGAGTCACACCAGATTCTGCTCTGATCCGCAGCAGTTTACCGGCGAGAGGAGAGCTCAGAGTTTATTTTTTGAACTTTTGGGATTAAAAAGTGGATTTATCTTCACTCTCGCTTCTCAACCTGTCAGCAGCAGCGAGCCGTGGAGGTGCCGACTTCCACTGTGTGTGTTATAATGTAATTAGTCTCTCTTCGTCCATATTGACTGCTGACTGGAGGGGAAATGTACAGAGGAGAGGGGGAAAAGACTGGAGGAAAATAATAGAAAGAACCGGAGTCTCTGGTGAGTGCTGAGTTTCGTCAGAGGCTGAAATGAACACAAACACACACACCCTCAGACACAGCGGTGCCTGCCATTGCTCACTAGGAGCTATTAGCTTGCTAGCTATCCTGCTAATGCTGGCTACCTAAAACATCCAGTAAAATATGCTTTAGGTAGCTAAAGTTTGATGGTGAATGCCTTCAGCTGAACACTTTGAACTGCTCTCTACCATCTCGCTTTTACAATGCTGTGTGGGAGGCTGCTCTCTTAGTCTCTTTATAAATGTGGTGTGGACTCACGGCCGTCCCAGTTACAAAATAAAGAACAGAGAAGCTCGGATCACAACACACATGGAGGGAGTGTGACTTCATGCTCTGATCAGGACGCCATTACTCAAAAAAAAGCAAATAGTTATTTGCTGCTATATTAATGTTCTGAATGTCGTATTTAGGACCTTTAATACATCAATATGAAATTTCTATAATTCATAAACCAGAATTGTTAAAGTCATGCTGAAGAAAAGCCAGCACACACATATTTGTAACCCATTCGTAATCTCTGAAAACTAACTTTCAGTCTAGTGCAGTGAACAGTGATCATTTGAACTTTGACAGCAGCTGGGAGGTATCAAATCAGAGCAGTGAGCATATTTTATTTTATTTCACCAGCATCACTACTGCTTTCCAGGGAGTCCCGGGTACATGCATTAACACAATAAAACAACAAGACAGTTGAGCAATGCACAAGTTTGGCGTTATTGCTCTCCCCACAGCAAAACAATAGCTCAAACCAGTGCAAAGCAATTCTGCTAGTGACCAACCTAAACGCCTCAGTTTAGTGGAAAGGTTTAGTATGTGGAATGGCCACACAAAGGGGTGGGTGGTAACGATATTCATGATGTTGCACTCAGTTGTAACAGTTGTCTGAAGAATAAAAAAAGAGAGCTGAGGTCGAACCCCGACTACTCCCTCACCTCCACACAGCTGACCAATCACTGAGTGAAGGGGGTGTGCTTGTGGGATTGCCAGTTTCTGAAATTTACAGAACCTGTTGGATGCAGGGCCCGATAATTTAGCTGTTGAAAAGCTGTGGTGGAGGGGGTTTCAGTTGCTTTTTTGTGTGTGGTCTTTGCTTAAATGTACACCTTTGGTTGTTTGAACGGTAAAATGTGGTGAGAACACCTTTGATGGCTACTTGATTTTCCATGTTTTGGTTCGTAATACAGTAGTTGTCACTACAGTTGGAGGTGTTGTTCTCAGTTATCACGACATTAGCTAAACGACCTCGCTCCATTTGCCTGTCTGCATTTTTGACTGTAATGGAACTGAGGTGGAATCAAATTCTCAACCTACTTGTGTGTGTGCTTGAGTGTGCTGTGTTTGTGGCAGAGGATGGACACCACGTCATGTTTGGAGCCTTGGGTTCTCTCCAGGGTCACTGCCCACAGGTCAGAGGTCAGAGTTCTCTGGGCCACCATCGACACCAAGCCCTTCTTCACCTTCAGCCTGAAGACACACACACAGATTTTCAATGTAAAACTACAAGAGTTTGTTAGAAGTTAGTGATACAGAGTGTAATACAAGACAGCATTTTAAGAATGTGACATTAGGGTTGTACTGATGTCATTTTGAGTTTACCTTATGACAGCAAACTCAGCACTGAAGTTGGCTCTCAGATTCACAGACACCCTGATTGGCTGTCCTATTAGGACTGGGCCCCTGTGATAGCGAATCATGACATGGGAGTCCAAGCTAAGCTCCTCTTCTTCCTGCCCGTTCAAACAGGTTTCTTCCTCTTTACTCCTGCTCTTCTCTCTTTCCTTCTCCTCTTCCTCCTTCAGTGTCACTGCTTTGATATGGAAGAGCTGCCTCTGGGACTGAGCCCCTCTGTCCTCCACACATCTGGATGGATGGTCAGTGGGTACAAGGAGATCAGCAAATGCTGGAGAATGACTGACTGAATTGAAATGAATTCTTGGGCAGCAATGAAAAAAATCAAAAATTCAAAAAGTCTCTCTACATGTTCCCACATTCTCTGTAACATACCCTGGTGTTGTCATCTCTAGGTCAGCCACTGTGTCGAAGGAGGAGTAGTAAAGCTGTATTTGGTTTCTCATGCGGCCCTGTTGGTATCTGAGGGCCCGTGGAACATCCTTATGGGTGTCCCCATCAACACCTGGATGGTATCTGAATGAAGGCGTAAATTAATAATTAATTAATCTGTCACACAGGCAACTGATAAAAGCATCATCATCACCAACGACTCATGGAGGAAAACAAGGCTGGTGGAATGGAAACTGCTTCAAACACATCTGTCCGTGCACAATTTTCCTGTTACAAACGGACATCTTCCTTCTGTCCAAAGACAATGGGCTTTGTGCAACAATATTTTCGTATCCTTATCTCACACCCTCACTTGCTTCTGTGAAGTTGTGAAGAGCCGAGCCCTTGGTGCCTACCCAAGTCTCCAAGCAATGTAAGAGGATACTGTGATTAACTGTGTCAAAGGACTTAAATCTAAAAGAACTAAAATTGAGCAGTCACCTCTGTCTGCAGCCAGCAGTAGATCACTAGTAACCTTAAAAAGAGCTGTCTTGGTACTAAGTGCTCTAAAACCAGACTGGAAACTGTTTAAAACACTATTATTATTCATAAAAGATATCAGTTGAGATGAAAGTACTTTCTCCAGAACCTTAGATAAAAAAAGACAATTTGGAGATTGGTCTGTAGTTACTTAAAGACAGGGGGTCCAAATGAGGTTTCCTTAGCAATGGGTGAACAATGGCATGCTTAAAACGGTCTGGAAAAGAACCAGAGTCCAGAGAATTGTTCAAAATATGCAAAATAACAGGGCTAACAGTGGAAAATACCTCCTTGAGCAACTTGGTGGGGATGATATCTAAGGTGCAGGAGGATGAGTTCATATGGGAGACTGTACTGTCTAACACTGAAATTGTAATGGGTTGAAACTGGGTAACAGAGGCAGAATTAACATGGGAAATGGAAAGAATGCAAGCATCAGGCTGTATTTAGGACCTGACATCCTCCACCTTTTTCACAAAATGAGTAAGACATTTTTCAAGCAGCTCAAAATCAGGTTCAGGAACGGAAATGGAGGGACCACTGATGACAGAGTCAATTACCCTAAAGAGAACTTTAGGATTGTGGTTTCTTTGTAAGGTTGCTTGTTCCACTCCTTTTGCGTGTAAGTTTCATTCACAAAAATGTTATCCAAGAATAAGGAATGTTCTACATGAATCAAGAATGTTCACCTGGACAGAGACCTGCAGAAAGACCCTGAAGCAGCTGTTTGAGTGTGAGAAATTTCCCAACAACTACTGAACTGTAAGTTGTCATGTTAATATCCACTGTAAGAATGAAAGAAAAATTAATCCATAATGAATAAATGATAAAGCTAGCTCAGGCATGGCCCTGTTGAGACAGTCCTGGATGATTCCCATAGAAAAGCTTAGTGAAGTACTTGCGTGCTGATCTTTATCAGAGGTGGGGAAGTTATTTAGGTGCAGTCCTCAGCCTAGTCTTTTCTTGAAGTAATTGAAGTAAGTTTCTGAGTGTGAGCCCTCTTCGCTGTAATGAGCTCATTATGTAATGGGTTCGCTACTGAGGCTGGAGGACAGAACAGTTGTTGACTGTTTTCACAAACAGCGGCCACAAGGGGCAACAATGAGCCCATTCCACACTCGAAAACAAATTTTGACAAGTGAAACAAAGCCAGTTCAGAGCCTAGACACCAAACATACGTAAATAGTGTACATATTCTACATTCATATAATAATCCATTCCAAGTGAGTTGGCTGACTGAAATGAAGGAGTGAACTAATGAAAAAATAAATGTTAAACTTTAACACCTCACCTCAGTGAAGGAGAAGTCGCACGCTGACGATTGACAAAGTTGCCTTGGTGATGTCCGCCCCGCTGCCGTTCCCGTTTCTGCACCCGACGACGAGGGTGGATATTACTGTGCCAGTTGTCCAAATCCTGATTTGATTGGTTGGCGCGCTGATCCTCGAACCAGTCTCTAGGCAGCGTCAGTGTTACCACGCACAGTCCTAGAGGAGGCTGGGAAACAGGACAGACAGATGGATGGACAGATCAGCTGCCACCACCTGCAGTGGATGCTGTCTGTAAGCCCACCCACCACCCCATGCCACCTCAGCAGACTATCTATGGTGGCTGTCAGAATGGTGAGCCAGAGTTCATAATTGTTAGGTTCATGGAAATTCCTAAGGGCATCACTTATTGCTTCTCGGGGTCTAAGGTTCTGGATATTATGGAACACATCCATGCCCTTATCGACCTACATCCTTCTGCTCACACAGTCAAGATTCAAGATCTTTATTGTCGTGTGCACAACAATTACTCTGAAGCTGTCATTCGCAATGAAATTCTTAAATTTCAGGCTCCCTCGAACAATGCTCAAAAATATGTATAAAGAAAATCACACAAGTAAAAGGAGAACCTAAGACATAACATATAAAATAGTCCAAAAGTTCAAAATATAAGAATAGAATATAGTATATAAATAAAGTAAAATATAACACAATAAAATAAATATAAAATAGAATATAAATACAAATATAATACTGTGGAGGCAGGTGTGCAGAAGTGATAAAATGGATAAACTGAATAAACTAAAATGTAGGCAAGTTATGGACAGGATATTAGACAGTCATTTCATTGCACTAATAAATATATACACCGTGATGGTTAAACAATGTAAATATATATGCATATTGTGATGTTTGCAGGTATAAATGGTAGTAATAAATATACATCTATATAAACAGATGTAAACAAGATGTAAACAATATATAAATGGAAATGTAAACAGGTACTGGGGATGTAAACAGCTAGTAATCAGTAATAGCAGTATGGGGTAAAGTGACTGTAAAGAGCTTGTGAGCTCAAGAGTTCAGCAGTCTTCTGGCCTGAGGGATGAAGCTGTCCATGAGCCTGGTGTTGCGGGACCGGATGCTGTGGTACCATCTGCCGGACGGCAGCAGGCAAAACAGTTTGTGGCTGGGGTGGTTGGGGTCTTTAATTATCCTATTGGCCTTCTTCCTATAACGCTGGGTGTAGAGGTCCTCCACGGATGGCAGGTCCATCCTAGTGATGTGCTGTGCAGTTTTCACCACCCTCTGTAGAGTCTTACAGTTGAGGGCGGTGCAACTGCCATACCAGGTGGTGATGCAGCCAGTCAGAATACTCTCTATGGTGCTCCTGTAGAAGTTGCAGAGTATCCTGGAGTCCATGTTGAGCCTCCGCAGCCTGCATAGGAAGAAGAACCATTGTCTCGTTGTCTTTATGATGGTGTTGGCGTGGTGAGTCCAGGTCAGGTCCTCACTGATGTGAACCCCAAGGAACCTGAAGCTGCTGATTCTCTCCACCGTAGTCCCATTGATGAAGAGGCAGGCCTGTCCTTCTCCCTGTCGCTTCCTGTAGTCCACAATCAGCTCCTTTGTTTTGCTGACGTTGAGGTGGGGGTTGTTGTCCTGGCACCAAGATGTCAGGACTCTGACCTCCTCTCTGTAGGCCGTCTCATCGTTGCCGGTGATCAGCCTGATGACAGTTGTGTCGTTAGCAAACTTGATGATGGTATTGGAGCTGTGGGTGGCCACGCAGTTGTGTGTGAACAGGGAGTACAGAAGAGGGCTGAGCATGCAGCCCTGAGGGGCGCCGGTGTTGAGAGTCAGGGTGGAGGATGCGGTGCCTATCCGCACAGCCTGGGGTCTGCTCGTCAGGAAATTCAGGATCTAATCACAGAGGGCGATGTTGAGCCCAAGGTCTCTGAGCTTGGTGACAAGCTTGGAGGGCACAATGGTGTTAAATGCTGAACTATAGTCAATGAACAGCATTCTCACATATGTGCTCCTCTGGTCCAGGTGGGAGAGGACAGTATGGTGGGTTATGGCAATGGCGTCATCAGTTGACCTATTTGGCCTGTAGGCAAACTGAAGTGGGTCCAGTGAGTCAGGGAGGGAGGAGGTGATGAAGATTTGATGAAGAGTGCTACTGGGCGGTAGTCGTTTAGATAGGGGATTTTGGGCTTTTTGGGGACAAGGACAATGGTGATTTTCTTAAATCATGTGGGGACTACAGACTGGAGCAGTGAGAGGTTGAAAATGTCTGTGAAGACATCTGCCAGCTCATCTGCACTCATCTTAAGAGCTCGACCAGGGATGCCATCAGGTCCAGGTGCTTTGCGTGTATTAATCCTTTTGAAGGATCTGCACACATCTGCCCTGAATATGACTAAATGGCTGGGGCCTGGGCCTTTTGTGCCTCCTCAGCCGGGGAGTTGCTCTCAAAGCATGCATAGAAGATGTTCAGATCATCTGGGATAGATGCAGACATTACCTCAGCATTGCTGGTTTTACTTTTGTAGTCTGTGATGGTTTTTAGTCCAGCCCACATGTTCCTGGTGTTGGAGCCCTGGTAGGACTCCACTTTGTCCCTGTATTGTCTCTTAGAACTGCTAATAACGCTTCAGAGTGTGTACCTGGACTTTATGTACTCCTCCAAATTACCTGAGTTGTAGGCATTGGTTCGTGCTTTAAAGGTGTAGTCTACGATTCTAATCCAAAACAGTTTGTCAAATTCAGTGAATATCTCTTCACAGTCCGCTAGCTTTCTGTTCTGTGTGTGCGCTGAAAAAAAAGTCCAGTGGTCACAGTCCTGGGTCTGTAAACGGAAAACAAACAGAGCGACTCAGGTAGAGCCACCAACCCAGCTTGCCAAATACAGATGCACTAAAAACTTCGGTATGATATGTCACAACTCGTGCTCGTGCACAGGTCAAACTAATGCTGTGCATTACTCACGCGAGTTTGAAGCAGCACTGAAGAGAGGGATGCATTTGTATGGCTGTTTTGTTCAAATATCAACAAGCTTTCTCCAGAATCATAGACCACACCTTTAAGTTTGGCACTGACTTCCCCATTAACCCAGGGCTTCTGATTCAGGATTGTCCGTATACAGTAATCCTCGGTACGACGTCATCGATACATTTGCTGATGTAGCCAACGACAGCGTCCGTGTATGTGTTAGTGTTGTTATCCTGAAACACACACCACTCCGTAGTGCTAATGCAGCGACGTAGAGCCGAGTATGATTGGATGGACCACCGCTGAATGGTCCGCGTCACCGGTCTGTCACGTTTGAGTTTTTGCCTATAGGAAGGCAGAAGTAGAGAAGTGATCGGAATTGCCGAATGGGGGAGGGCTTTATATCCATCCCAAAAAGAAGTGTAAACATGGTCGAGGGTTCTCACGACGCGTAGGACAGCTGATGTGCTGGTGATATCTCTGCAGGACTTTCCTCAGGTTGACGTTGTTAAAATCTCTGGCCACAATAAAAGCAGCCTCTGACCGTGAAGTCTCAGTCCTGTTGATAACTCCATACAGCTCATCCAGGGCTTCGCTGGTGTCGGCGTGTGGTGGAATGCACACCACTGAGAGAACGACCGATGTAAACTCCCACGGAAGATAATAAGGCAGGCATCTAATCATGAGGTGCTCTAGGTCAGGCGAACAGCCCATAGAAATAATCTCCACATCTGAGCACCACTGTCACACCACAAGATCATTGTCCACATTGGTGCGAACGACATCAAACTAAAACAATCAATTAAACTACAGGATTTTGAGTCATTATGCTCAACCATTGAGAGTTTGGGCAAATATTGTGTCGTGTCTGGGCTCATTCCCACACTGAGGAAGGGTTGTGAGAACTCTAGCCACCTCTAACGCCTGCATAACAGGTCGACGAACTTCTGTAGAGCTACCAGTGTAGGCTTCATCAGTCGTTTCAAATTTTACTCACTACTTGATCATAGTAGGACTGACTGGACCCTACTGAACTCAGATCACCTGCTCAATCTGAGATTTCAAATTCAGATATTTTTAATATATCTGTTCTATGCAATAGCAGGATTAGCAGGATATTTTAACTGATCGTAATGTAAATGCTGCAGTATTTTTAATTTTTGCAGGGACAGTGCACAATTAAAAGTAATTGCACCAGAGTGAGGTAACAGTTAATTTGCATCTGTATACAAACACAGAGCGATCAGAAACTTAGTGTTGGGGGGCTCCTCTTGAAGTCCACTGTCATCTCCACAGTTTTGAGCGTGTTAAGCTCCAAATCGTCAGACTGCACTAGAGGGCCAGCTGTTCAGCCTCCCATCTGTATGCAGACTCGTTACCATCCCGGATGAGGCCAATGACTGTTGTGTCGTCAAACTTGAGGAGTTTAACAGATGGGTCTCCTGAGGTGCAGTCGTTGGTGTAGAGGGAGAAGAGCAGTGCCACATCCCTGAGGGGCACTAGTGCTGATTGTCCGGGTGCTGGATGTGATGCTCTGTCAGGAAGTTTGTGATCCACTGACAGGTTGCGGCTGGCATAGTGAGCTGGGTGAGTTTGAAGTGAAGGATGTCTGGGATGACGGTGTTGGACGCTGAACTGAAGTCCACAAACAGGATCCTTGCATATGTCCCTGGGGAGTCAAGGCCTTGCAGGATGTAGTGCAGTCCTACCTTAACTGCATCATCCACTGACCTGTTTGCCCTGTAGGCAAACTGCAGGGAGTCCAGCAGGGTGCCTGTGATATCCTTCAGGTGGGCCAACACCAGTCTCTTGAAGGATTTCATGACCTGCCTGAGTTACTGAGTACTGTAAACCAGGGTTTGTTGTTATTGTATGTGCAGAAGGTTTTAGTTGGCACACACATCCTCACAAAAACTGACATAAGATGTCACAGTGTCAGTGAGTTAATCTAGGTCTGTAACAGCAGCATCCAATCACACTCCAATCAGTGCACTGCTTCACAGTCTTGACCACAGGCTTAGCAGATTTTAGAAGATGAACCAGGCAGTGATCAGAAAGTTCCAAAGCTGCACAGGGGACTGAACAATAGGTGTCCTATAATATGGTATAGCAGTGGTCCAGTGTGTTTTTATCCCTGGTGGGACACTTAATATGCTGTCTGTATTTTGATAGAAATAACAAAACAGAGGTATTACTAATTGGTCCACATTGCACAACCAAAGTGATGAAATACCAGCTTGGTTCCTTAGCTCCCTCTGCCACACACTCTGCCACACCCTAATCTTGTCTTTGAAGAGGAGGTCAGGAGAGTCATTCAAGCTTGTTTTCTACAATTAAGAACCATCTCCAAAATAAAATCTTTTCTGTCCTTCAGTGATAGGTTATAGAGAAGGTTATACATGCTTTTGTTTTTTCTAGACTTGACTATTGCAACTCTTTGTATTCCTGCCTCAGCCTGGAGCAACTTTCATGGCTACAACTGGTTCAGAATTCTGCTGCCAGGCTTTTAATGAACATTAACAAAAGGGGACACATCACATCTGTCCTAGCATCGTTGCACTGGCTCCCTCTACATTTTAGAATCGATTTTAAAATTGTATTACTCACTTCTAAAGCACAACTTGGACTTGCCCCAGAGTACATAATAGGTCTCTTAGCATCCTGCGAGCCTAAACGTGGTCTTAGATCATCTAATCAGCTACTTCTTGCTGTTCCCAGGTCCAATTTTGTGAACATAGGGGATCTGGCTTTTGCTGTCAGGACCCCCAAAACTCTGGAATGCACTTCCTGAAGAGATTAGATCATCAGCATCTGTATGCACTTTTACAAAACATTTAAAAACGTATTTTTTTAGGATGGCATTTTCCGGTGTTATAGATTCTGATGTTATATGTGCACATACAGTATGTTTAGGTGAAGCATGCCTGTGTGTGTGCCTGTGTGTGTGTATGCATGTTAATATTTATATACATTTACATATACACATATTTGCTTTTATCACCTTGTTGTACCACCTTACTACATATGTGTTATTGATTTAATTTTTGATAGTTATTTTATTGTTTTTACTTTTGTTTCATTTATCTTGCTTTTATTGTGAAGCACATTGTAACACTTACACTTGTGTGTAACACACAAATAAATGTATTATTATTATTCTTATTATTATTATAAAGTGAAGGAGGCAATGGAAAAGTGAATGAGGAGAAAGACGGAGAGAAAACATGTTAATTGAGAATCTGGTCCTCACCTGTGTCATACAGGAGACCTTGTGCTCCTCTGTCTCCTTGAAGGCATGCAGGGTGATACAGGTCCCTCGGGTGCTGGTGTCACCCCTCTTGTGGAACAGCGTCCTCACCCTGAACCTCTCTTGCCCTCCCTCGTCCCTTTCTCTCTCCACATGGTCTGAGAGGAGGGAGGCAGACAGAATGGGAGAGAGAGGGAGGACAGGCTCTGATATGAGCTGTGGAAAGAGAAAGAGAAGTATGAAGCTAGTTAGCTTAGCAGTAGATGCAGAATTAGTGTGCACCGCAGTGTACATCTTCAGCCTACTCACCCACACATCTCACCTGCCCTCTCCTTTTCCTCTTACCTGTGTAACTGAGTAAGGGCCAAATGAAGCCTGGAGGCCTGGTCTGGGGGCCGGGCTAGGCGGGGGCACCATGAACAGGCTCTGAGTGAAGGAGAAGGGGCTAGAGTTGGAGAAAAGAGGGCCAAGCTCTGCCTGGGACAAAGGGAGGAACTGCCAGGGAGGAGGCACGACTGACATGTGAACCGGCAGGGAGAGAGGCAGAGGAGGCTGCAGGAGGGATGAAGGGACTGAGAGAATAAAAAAGGAAGGAGAGAGAGGAGGTGTGAAGCAAAGTGTTAGAGACTGAGGCATGTTAGAAAGTCAAGAAAACATAAACCTTGCTCGGTGATGATCCTACTTTTTGAAATTTAAGTTCCCCTCCACTCAGAAATGTGTTTTGCTTCTTGTTCCTTCACTGGGATGTTGTTGACTTCAGTGTGCAGAATGATGTCTGTGCAGTTTGTTTTCACATTCACTTGCTGAAGGGGGTAGGTTTCTCTATGCACACCTTAAATCTTAGTTTAACACCTGTAGCATTTATGACATCACAACTAGGAGCCAATCATGGTCCAGTATGCAACTTACACAGTGTGATGTGGAAACTGGAAGCCTCCAGGTCACAAACACTGAGAATGGACTTTTCAGTGATGTAGGAAACAACTTGTGTCCAGCAGTCACACTTTAGAAGTGAACAATACTTACATAATCATAGATTCTGTATTTTCAAATGAGGGAGAGGGAGGAGATGTGCTTTTATGAATTAATTAATTAGGCAGTTCAACTTTTTTGTTTGAAACCACATCAGACACTAATTATTAATCAAAGCAGAGTAAATGTCTTAAAACATATCTGGAGAAAGAAAAAAGGTGAAAATAGAAAAATGACCTGACAGAATTCATGACTGAAAAGAGCAGGACAAAAACACAAACAACAAGGAGGGAACAGCACTTCAGCTGGAATGAACAAGAAAGATTTCCATAAACAGATACATGCTGTTGACCTCTGAAAAAGTCCACTGTACTGTGACTCTATAATGTACCACAGACAAAAAAATCAAATTACCGTAAAGACTCACCTACTATGAAAATCCAAAAGAGCAACAGCATGCTAACTCCTCTTCTGCCCCACCACACACCAGCCCAGCTGACACCTGCCATCCCGACAGACCTGATGCAACACAGCATCATGTGGCAACCAGTCCGCTGTGAATTAAGTCAGTATGAAACTACTCTGCATTAAATGTTCTCATCCAGAGGCAACATTCAGTACCAGCACAGGAAATGTTTGACATTTGAATTATTCTGCAATATTTCCCCAACCTTAGTTCTACTTTAGGACGTAGGGTTAAATTGCCATGATCACAGTCTCTAATGTTAACCAGGTGCTTCTGGTTGTTGTTATTATATCTTAACCATACTGATACTGTTTGGAAGGAATATCATTAAAAATGTCATTACCGAACGTTGACAAAACAGTCTCCACTCGAGGTCCGTTTACTCATTTCTTCTGTAGCTTTCAAACAAATTAAAGGTCTTCACCAGCAGTTTTGACAGGTTGTTTTTGATGAACTGTCAAACTCAACTTTTAAGCCGATATGAACGAGAAGTCCAGAAAGAAATCAGAATAATGAAGGTTTGAACACATAAAGTTGAAACTGAGCAAATTTCAACTGCTGATGAAGACCATGTGATACAGTCCAACACTCCAGAACAAGCAAGTAAACGGTCCTTGAGTGGGGATATTTACATATGTAATGTATGTATATATATAATATATATAATATAATACAATATTATGGTTTTATATATAGTAAAATAGTAATTGTAACTTGTCCACATGATGAATGTGAGCATACATTATGGTACCTTAATGGGCTAATGAGCTCATACTATTCACTGTACACTCCAGTGATTAGCTGAAACAGCGTTGGCACTGCAGATCAAGTCAGATAAGGAAGATTTGTTTAGAAATATTTTTAGAAAGTTACTGTAACACACACTTTAGTTCAAACACTAGCCAACTGCAGAATAAGATGGATTAATGTTCAAATGTAGCTTCTAGTTAGTTATGCTGGCTTGCTCTAGATGTGTTAGTTATGTGAAAATCGGATATTAACAATACAATGATGGATGATGACCACATACTATGATTAGCTAGCTAACATGGGCATGGGTGCAGTATCCTGGATGCAGAGACCTGACATGTGGGCCAAACAAAATAAAAAGGAGCAAGCAACAACATCTACCTTCACTTTCACTGGTATATACAGTATATTTTCTATGTCAGTGTTTTATGGACTGTGACGATTTGCTCAGGGCCCCAGAAAGGTTTAGGTCAGCCTATTACTGCTACACAACACCTGCCTGTGAACATGCATACACACACACCCACACACCTCTGCTGGGTGGAACTAGGTTAAATTCAGACACTGTATGTTCTGCACAAGATCAAAGAGTGACAGCAGAACACACAGCTAAATATATGAAATGTGTATTTAATATATGTTCCCATATGACAACAATCACTATGAACACGTCAGATGATACCATACCATAAAGTTCTAACACACACACATCCAACGTCCCTTCACTCCCTCACACACACACACACACACACACACACTCTTTTACCCACCTGTGTCTGTCTCTTTCAGCTCCAGACTACATCCTTTCCTTGAGGCATTTTCAAGCAGGTTAAAAAACTATTCCAAAAAACACAGTTCTATGCTCTTTTTTGTCTCTCTTGCTCTTCTTTGCTGATCTGCTGCTGCTATAAACCTCCTCTCTCTCTCTCTCTTTCTCTGTCTCTCTCTTCCCTCCCTCTCTGTGCCAGATTCACACAATACAGATTTATTCGTTTAAAGCGGTAAATAATCCTCTCCCCCTCTCTCTGTTATGTCCCTCCTCCCTCCCCTTCTTTACCATCTCTCTTTTTTTTTATAGGTTTTGCTTCTTGCTCGCTCCCTCCCCTTCCTCACCCCTCCCTCTCAGTTACTCTTTTTGTCCTTCCCTCTCTGTTGTCTCTCCTCCCCCTCTTCTTCAAACAATTTTGCCAAGGAAAAGGTCACTCTTTTGAAATTAAATGCTTTCCCAAACGCTTCACTGTGTGTGTGTGTGTGTGCATTACAGTGTCTGGATGGTGGAGAATGCAGGTTTCTCCATCACACGCTAACTATAAACGCACATATACACTAAAGTTAAGAGTGTGTATGAAGTGCGTGCTGTAATTAGAAACAAACTGTCTCTCTAAGCCTCAGACATTGTATAGTGGCTGTGCATTAAGATGATAATGTGTCATTTGAAGCTTAAGGCCTTGTGCTTGTCAGAGCAGTCCAATGTAAATGTTCTAGACTAATCCCATGTATGGCACTGTGAAGTGGACTCGGACGAGCATGACGGCTTCACATTGGTACTTTTTTTTCACTGCTTGTCACATGTCCTATGGTATGTATGTGATGGCAGTGTTGACTGGATGGTGAGCATATTTCCATTGTTTGTAAATGGAGAGATAGGTAATTATAGCAATAGATATTATTATTATAGCTAATTATATAAATGTAAGTAGTGACAAAGGGATGTGAAGAATGATTAAACATATGTAATAATAATACTATCCTGACTTTCTTCAAATAACCTGTGTCTGTTTTCCTTTAATTGTAAATTATGACTGTCGTCTGTCAGGAGCAAGGGCCGAAAGTCAAATATTACTCCATTACAAGTGAAAGTTGCTCAGTCAAATTTTTACTTGAGTTAAAGTACTGGAGTACTTGCTTTTAAAAATACTTAAGTATTAAATATCAACGCATTACTGTGTTGTTTTCACAATGCATTTAGAGAACATCGTAACTCTCTGAAACCTCCTAATGACTGCACTGACTTGCTTGTATACAGCCATGGGTGCTCTGGTTCGGAATCGCCGTGTTTATCTTTCGTTGCCATTATTAAGAGTTATTATTATTATTATTAACATTATTAAGAGTACGGTCTAGACCTGCTCTATATGTAAAGTGTCATGAGATGACTTTTGTTGTGATTTGGCACAATATAAATAAAATTGAATTGAATTGAATTGAATTTCCACCGCCGGGTTAGTCGTTTGTGCTTTGCTAACAAAATGTAATGGATGCGTTTTACTTCGAAAGCGGATGTCTTGCTTGCGCTTGTTTCACAGAGCTGGTTGACGTATTTCTGCTTTTACATCAAACCCAGTTGAGGGCGGGTACTGTGATTGGTTTTTCTCCTGTGAGGAACACAGCGTGTGGCCAATCACATTTCAGGAAAGAAAAAAAATTTAACAGCTGACTTTAAAACTGGTTAAAAGTAACGAGTAATGACAACCTTCATGGAAATGTAGTGGAGTCAAAAGTACAATATTTGTCTTTGAAATATAGTGGAGTAAAAGTCAGAAGTTTCCAAAAAAACGAATACTCAAGTAAAGTACAGATGCTCTAAAAATGTACTTAAGTACTGTACTCAAGTTTTTGGGGGACAAATGGCTTTGTAAAAGAAAAATGGATCTTCAAGAGAGAGGACTAGACCTTGAACTTCTGACCAATCCAAACCACTCCAACACGACATCTGGCTAGAAAACTCTGCCAAGCATGATGCATCCAGCTGATGCTCCAGCCCAGCTCCTATCATCTTTTATCAACAGATATGCAGTAGTCCTACAAATGATTTATAATTAAAGTGCAGCTCTTTCTTCCTGAGGACATACATAGTCACACGGTAATGACTTTATGATGTAGGCTGTATATCAGAGTGTGGGAGATGTCACATTCATATAATTGGTATTATCCTCTTTTCTTCTATGTCTCATATTGCTTAAATTGATCTTCTATCCTCCCTCTAGCCTATCTTACTACCCTTCTCTGTCCTTATATATATGTATATGTACTGTACATATATATATCCTTCCCATCCTCTCTCTCTGTGACAGCTGTGTGTGTGTGTGTGTATGTGTGTGTGTGTGTGGTGAGAGTGGTAATGGAGCAGCAGAAGGGGCTTAGAGGACAATGGATCCGACACTGAGAGAGGAGCTTAACAGAGGAGAGAAAAAAAATGAAAAACAGCATCAAAATTTCACTAAACAGACCTCCACCTACTTACACTGCACTCCATACATTTAATACAATCCTCATTCATCCAGCAGTGATCTATATTTGCATTACACTACCTTAGATTACATTAACAGTCCTGTGGGGAAATTAGGGTGTTGTAGCAGCAAATAACTTATTACTTTACATCAACATTTTATTACAAGATGAAATTCTCAATATTACAAGACTGTAGGTCTTCTAACATTTTCAATAGCAATGGTGTTCTAGCTGCGAAACACCGTTAATGCAACAATAACCAGGATTTTTTTTAGGGTGTTACTTTCATGCTAAAGACAAACTGATATACTGTCAATTAGTCAAATTAAAAATTGAAAAACTTGAGCAGGTGCATGCAGGCCTGTGGTCCTGATGTCCGTGGTCATCATGTCCTTTGAGAGGCTTCTGTCAAGCCCCTTGCTGAACCTCCTACAGTTTAATCTCCGTACATCTCCAACCACACCTCAATAGTTCTGGGACTCAAGGATCCAGTTTGTGGACTTCACCTCAGAGTCAATACAAAATGAATTATGTTCTGGACTGTGCATGTTTCACCACCCACCCAAGAAGACCTCTTCAGTGACACTGGCATGTGGGGAGTCCAAGGTATTCAAAGGAGAACTACAGTTTATTATGAGTTTTATCTTTGTAGTTCTGACCATTGGTTGGTTCAGTTATGCTAACATTGTACTCACCAAAGTTATAGCTGAGATCTGGGAAAGAGGCAACATCTCTAACTATTGGTCCTGCAGGGAAAGAAGCACCAGTATGGTCCAGTGTAGAAGTACTTCCTGGGGATACCGGGCTGAGCAGTCAGACGATCAGACGGGTTGTAAACAAGCCAGCAGTTTATCCAGATGATCTAAATCACTTATTTTGCAGGTCAAACTGAAAGTTAGTGCGCTTGAAATGTTGATAGTAATGAGTAAAAACTGTTTTACTGTTTGCCTTCGTTTTTTCTTCCAAATAAGTTGGGCTAACCTGGAGGTTTTCTGTATAAGACCCGTTTGTTGCCTTGTTAGAACTATCTTCAGCCATGCCGCTGTGTTACCAGATCTCAGTATTTACTGTGGTTGAGTACAATGTTATCATAACCGATGGACATTAAAAGATACTTCCACAGAAACAGTAAAGGGGCAAGCGGAGCCACGGGACCCAACCAAATGTGATTGGCTTGGGGAGGGAGACAGGAAGTTAGACGAGAGGGAGATGAGAGCCACACAGAGCCACACAGGGCCAGTCAGCCCACTCGATTGGGTCAGCTTCCACAGCACAGCCATCTGTCTCTCTCTCTTGACTTGAGCCAAAAAATAAAACCCAATTTGTAATAAATGGTAGTTTTCCTTTAAATCTCATTGACATTCCTTGAGACAGTCACTGGTGAAACATCTCAAAGCCTACAATATCCGTCCAGTGATTCATTCATTTTGTCTTGACGTTGTACTACTTTATCTCACCTGCCTCAGTGGATCACAAGTCAGGGAAACTTACACCCATCATGCTGACTCTGTGCACTCCCCCTTTACATAAGCTGCACCTCCAGAGTGAGGGTGAAAGCAAAGCAGACAATTGCCCTGAGACACCAGACCCCCAGGGGCCACCAGGTCCGGGTGTGTCAGTTGGTCTATAATAATTTGATTGATAATCAACTGAACTGATGTCTATACAGAAGCCCATACATACATAATGATACTAGACCTGCAGCTTTATGCTGTATTGTGTATGTCTGTTTAGCTGCTTACTATATTATTCATCTGAAGTGATGATCCAGTCCATAATCCAGATTTCTGCGTGTCCGCTGTTGCATGCTTTTACCCCTGAGCCTGTGCTATTTAAACAGTGATTGGTGTGCTTTGCATGCTTTGTTCATGTGTGTAATCACTGCTTCACTGTGCTCAGAGAGAAAGAGTATTTAAGCTATCTGTCCATTTCTCTACGCCTGTGTTTCTTGCACTATATGCCCATAATCAGATGTGGCTTAAAACACTGTCAGCCTTACACTGTCTGTTCTATTTTTACTCTTTATGCTCCTGTCTCTTTCCATTTTTGACTATTTCTCAACACTAACACTCAAACTTGATAGCATAATCTAAGGTGAATGTTGATGCAGGCAATAAATTCAGATGTCAAACATACTAATCTACGAATGCTGACAAGAGAACTTCAGACTGATGCAATCTAGAGTCCTATCCCACAGCAGACAGCCAATCCTGACACAGAGATGATAGTGTCTGTGTAGCTATATTAGCTTTGGAGCTTTATCCAGTGGTCTCACATCATTACATCAGGACCACCCACTCCTGACCAAAACTCTTTTCTCTTACTTTTGATTTTTACAATGACAGGCTGATGGGACGGCTGATTGGTTTGGCTGGAGACAACCCACTCAGTCACTCCCACTGTGTTGTAGTATACCACATCAGCTTCTGAACATCCCAGCCAGCATGTCCATGTGGCCCCCACATGGAGTGTGAGTCAGTACTGGGCTGCTGTTTGGCTTCTGTGTATCTACACATGCGGATCACCAATGAGGGCCATGAAGGCAATCACCTAGGTGCCCAGGTGTACTATGTGGGCTGAAGCTGGCAATGAGTGGGGTCCTTCAGGGAACTGACTGTTGGTTCGCTGCTGTTGTTCTGCTTACATGTGCCTCTTCGCCACTAGCAAAAAGTAGATAGATTTTTGTGAGATAATATTCTACAGGTTTGCTAGTCTCCCATTTATTCACTTATTTGTACATGTTCAGACCAGGGCCCGTATTTATCATGTGTCTGAGAGTAGGAAAAATTCTCAGAGTGACACATGTTTGGTCCTGCTTTTGGGACTAAGATATTTTATCATGACTTTAATCTCTGCTGATATTTATCAGAGGAGTCCTGACCTGTTTGGAGTCACCAGGAAATGGCGATCAGGCAGAGAGATTCGGTGAGAGGAAAGTTGTTTTGGGAACACTTGATGACAACGAGCTTATTGCTCGATCGTTCTGACAAAAAATGAGCAATATTTGAGGCTGACCTTGTGGGAGATGCAGAGGAGAACACATGCTGTCTCTGTAGAAACCAATGTCCTCACAAAGTTACACTCTATTGTAAGGGAGACAATGCAGCTGTGTAACAGTGATAAATCTGTCAGAACCAACAACTTCAGAAGTCATAAATCAAACTTTGATCACTCTTACAGCAGAAAGATAATGAGCACGGCCGAGGTCTTCAGTGAGAGGGGCTAAAACTTATTTGAACACAATCATGTCCCCATGGCTGGACATCAGCTGCAGAATGAACAAAATCTCAGCATAATTACAACAGGTCAAATTTAACATAGGGTCTAATTAACTTTTTATTTCTTTCAAATAACAATACAATATATGAGAGATGCAGTATGTAGGAAGAGTGTTGGAGCTTCATCAATAAGTCTCAGTCCTACTCTGAGGTAGGAGTGTTTTTAGTCCTAAATCTGGCCTGACTCCAGCTGTGTGTGTGAATACAAAGCAGCTTCATTATTTACAGATATCTGTGATGGAAGTGCTTCCTCATCTATGTAGAATCTATGTAGATGTGTTTCCCCCCAAAAAACTAAGCTTATTAGGCTTAACGTTCATGTAGGCCCAATTTAGGTTATCATTCGTTTGTTCAGTGACCTTCTGCTGCATAAAACACTGCCTGTTTAACTGGTAATCCCCAAGAACCTCCCTTTATATTTTTATCTGCAACTAGTAGCTAAGTCAGCTGGTGGGTCTGTCAAAGCAGAGGCTGCACAGATACAGTGTAGTCCCTCAGTGGACTGTCGTGTAGGGATCCTGGTGTTGAATTTGGGTTTCACTGGGCCAGGTGGCTCATACTGTCGCTTATCGTGAATTTCAGTCCTGCTGTTTTTGGTTTCTATCTTTGGTGATGCTGTGGTGTGTTTGTACAGCGCTGCCTGGAGCTCACCTGTCAATCATACTCCCTCTGATGATGTGAGGATATGAAATGGATGTGAAAATATTCATCATTCAATTCATTAGCAATTCATTAGTATTGTGTATGAGCCCTATTGAATCCCTGTTATTTTTCGGTAGTGAAAGAGACTACAAAAATGTACTTAGAAGAAAATGGAACATATGCTTGTTTTAAAAATGTCCTCTCTGATGACTCTTTATCCTGTGCACACTGCTCCTTCTTCTTTATCTCTCCTCAGTAACTCTTCCCTTGTCTTCATCTGTCTGTTAATGGCACACACTTCCATATTTCTCTTTGGCTTCTCCTCCTCTCCCTCCATTTCGGTCCCACCGCGTCAATCCCCCGCTGGATAATCTGCTACAGTAATCTGCAGTCATCTGTCATTGTTTCTCTGGATGGGACATTTGCAATGAGGCCAGATTATCATCTCATACCGTGACCTGACCAGGGGAGGACGAGGCACAATACACCCACTCATACACAGATGGACACGGACTCTCTCTCACATACACAAACACACACAGCACATGCACTCACACGCAGAAATGTGACTGTGTACTGGAGGATACACACTAACACAGAGAGGATAGATACAACACATTCCCTGTGTGTGTGTGTGTGTGTGTGTTGGTTACAATAGATAGATAGACAGACAAACAGACAGACAGATAGATAAACAGAGATTCATCTGGAGTGGTGTTTGTGTCCGACTGATGAATGTAACTAACATTCACAAAAATTCTTAAATTATGATGTATATTATTACGGTCTGAAACATAGCACCACTTTTTTATGTGTAGGTATAGTATATAATAGGTAACAGTATGAGATAATATGATGCCAAAATGAATAGCTTAAATCTCATACTGACATTTACCAATTCACCATCAGCATTAAGAAAATACTGGCATGGATGAGACAGTATTTACTGTCTCATCCATGCCAGGATACAGTATATACAGTTTGAACTGGGGGATAATTAGATTGAGCTGTGTGACACATCAGTGAGTCCTATGCAATCACATTGTTTTACACTGCCTATATTAGCATCATGTCTCGCATGTATTGTGCATATAGCACACGCACTGATGTTGCAGGGGCTGCGGGGCAACTCTCCATTGGAAACATGGAATTTATCTTCTCTTCCACTGTCCAACTCAACTTTCAACCACCCCTGTTGTGAACTTATATATCTTTACAGGTGGGAAAATCAATAATTCTGTACTGTCACCACCGTTGGGAAATACATTGTTAGAATACAGTATGTCCTGAATATAGCTCCTCCTCTAAATGAATGAATAAATAAATAAAATAAATAATAACGTCATGCTGATGGTGGGGGAATAAATGAATCTGTTCATTATCTGAGGAGCTGTACGAGTGATCAAAGTTTGATTTATTACTGCAGAAATGGTCAGTTGTAACAGATCCATATCATCACTGTTGTAAAGCAATATCTTCTCTGTTGCTGTAGGGTTGCAAAGACTTGGAGAGAACATGTGCTCTCTTTTGCATCCCACACAAGGTCCATCAAAAACAATGACATTTTTGCCGAAATTGTATCGTTTAATAAGCTCACAGTGATAAATGAATATCTCCTCCCATGGAAAGTGCACGTATGTCTATGCCTGAACAGCATCTCCTGTAGCTCCTAACAGGACTCTTCTGAAGCTCTCCTAAATATCACAATAGGTCATTTCCTTCATTAAGAAAGTTCTTTTACTCCTAAGCCTATAAAGTAGGGTCAAATTTGTGTCTGCGACTTTTTGGCCAGTTAGGAGTGATTTCCTTCTCTAGGGTGTTTGATAAGTAAGGGCCCTGATCTGTACCTTTAGTTGCTAAATGCTCCACTATGTTCACCAGCTAGTCTCTAATTGTCTGCTGTTTGCTGCTGAGTGTTCTGTGGCTTTGGAAACAGCT
>NTHP01000671.1:349348-362409 GCA_003416845.1 Oplegnathus fasciatus
TGTGTGTGTGTGTGTGTGTTCATGATGAAGGAACATGTCACCCAGTGCAACAGTGTGGCTCATTTATGTGTTTGTAATGGAGCTCTATGGCTCAGAGGAAGAAGAGATATCAGGCTGTGATACACACATGTTATGTATGTATGTTGGTACATGTAAAAATTATTCGTTCCCTGGATAGCCCGATGTAATGTGCGTGTGTGCATGTGTGTGTGTGACTCACCACTGTGACTCTGTGTAGGCCCAATCCAGCGATTCTGCCTCCTGTCTGATACTGAAAACCAACAACAAAGCAACCAAACCAGTGAACGTGCATGTAAATACAGCAGGGATAATTCATAGAACTATCAGCCTGATTTTCTCTCAGTCTGAACGTTGTAGTCATTAGCAGTGAACTCTAGGGGGCTCTGTTTTTGTGAAACATGGTGAGGCCTTGTGTATTTTGTACTGCAGGGACTTGCGGTGGATATGATGTGTTGCATGTTGCAGCGACTAATAGATTTTGTGCTCGTGCTGTCTGCACACCACAATAATGTGCACTTCTAGATTCTTTATTGTGGAGGCTATGTTGGGCAGTTTGTAATTCATTCATGAATTCATTTAAAGGGTCAGTCCACACAAATTACAAGAAGAAATATTTTTCCTACCTACCCTAAGTGATATTCACTTTTTAAAGTATTACTTCTGTGCCTTCATTAGAAAGTACACAGTCGAAATGAGGGAAATAATCGACATGCAACAAAGACAAGCCCAGCCAGACTCAAAGTGGGGATATTGCGGTTACAGGGCACCCTACTTCTTGTCTATGAGAGTGCAAACTTCTTACTCTGAGTGAAGGAGTTCCACATGAACAGTTATTTCACTTGAGAGATTTCTGTTTTTCTTTTTTTCTCAGGGCTCTTCTCACGGGTTCGAGGTGGGCGGGGCATCATTTAGAAAAAGATGATGTCATGTAATTCCATGCACCAATCAGAATTTAGCAACATTTGAATCAGAATCTGAAGACAGTTGTTGAGCTGTTGGGTCACTGTCAATCAAATCGGATTGAACTACACCCACAGAGTCCTGATGAAGCAGATTAGCTGAGATTTTGAGAGAATGAAAATCTTAGTGACTGTTGCTTATTTAGTCATAAATATAGTTACAGAGAAAAACTAAGATTTTCATTGTGCTCTATTCTATTCTAATATGTTCTGTTGTGTTGTGTCAGTCTGACAGAATCCTTTGGATTAAAGACAACAGTCTTTCTTGGACATAATCTTTAATCTGAGGAGTCTTAATCTGAAAAGATTTTTCAAAGAGTTTTCAGGTCACTAAGAGCTGATGGCATGCAAACGTGTGTGTATGTGTGTGTGTGTGTGTATGTACTCACGTCTCTTCTGTAGGGCTTTGACGGTGGGTCTGGTGAAGCGGATCAGTAACAGGACCACCAGCACACAGCAGAGCAAAGCTGTCACCACTTTGTAGGCCCTCAGCTGCCCCTGTACATCTGCGAGGACCTCAGCTGGACACACACAAACACACACACACACACACCTAGATATATGTGTTGCTCTGGTTTCACGATTTCATCACGACATGATGAAGGTTCAGTGTTGTGTAGTCGTCTCCACATGAAGAAATGAAGCCAAACTTAAAGGAGTGTTCTCGTATGATCGTCTTGAACACTGTGTAAATATTACAAAAAGGCCTCACAGATGCAGACTACATCTATTTACGTCTGTTTTCATAATCAAGTCTGGAAACAACTGCTGAAAATCCATGAAATGTGAGATGAATGTTCAGGTGATGACAGGCCTTGCTGCAACCCTTGGTTTATAGTGAAGACGTAATCTCCCCACTCAGAAACTCACTGAGTGGTGGGCTGACTTTGAGAGGCTAGCTTTGGTCCCTGTTTGTTTCTCTCAGCTTGACTGGTAGCTGGAAGTTTTCAGATGGAAAATGCAGAAATGAGAAAAGCAGGAGACAGATGTAAAAAGACCCTTAGAGATAAAGAGATGTTTTAGCTTGTGATTATGATCTGATGTTGTAGGTTGCTGTAGTAGTTGGGTCAGTAAAGACTGTGCTGTGCAGTGAGCAGTTCAAAAGGCAGATATCTGTCTTTTTTAACAAGGTGATCTTACACACAACAACTCATCAGATCAGCCGCTGCTGATTGTGTTGCTATGGAAACAGCTTGGGTCCAAGTTAACTGCCAGCTGTCGACAGCAAACGCTGACATAGCAAGAACTTTTTCTAAAGTTAGGTGATGAGTGAAGCTGGACTGGACTGACAAGACATATATATATATATATATATATATATGTATATATATATTTATATATATATACACACACACACACACACATATATATATATATATGTCTTGATATTGAAAAAAGTATTGTTTTGGTATCAGTGCCGACTCTAATCTAACTGGCACCAGTATTCAAATGTCCAAACAGTCCTCAGGTATTAGTAGGTGAAGTAACAAACTCAGGGAGTGGTTATACGCTTGTCATGTTCACCTCTTCAAGAGACGCCACCAGAGGACATGACATGAGCTCACTCAGACACACAACCACAGACCAACCTGTGCATTGGACCCTCAGTGTCTCACAGCTGGCCACCTGCTTTGCTCCGCTCTCTGAGATGTGATAACCACTCGGCACGTCTATGCCTTTGACCCAGTGCGGTGGGTCTTTACAACCTTTCCGCTTCGCACACACATTTTTCAAAAGACTGTGGATGTTTGTGTCACTGCTGTGACAGACATGCGAGGAGGAGTTGGAGGGATGATACAGGATCAAGTTAACTTCTCCTTCACAATTCCTCTTCTGATTCCATCTGATCGTGAGGAGGCCCAGGCTAGGTGCAGGGCTGCTTGGGCTGGAGGTGCAGGCACGAATGCCTGCTGGAGTAGCACTGGAGCAGGAACAGTTCCCAGTGGTGCTGTTGGTCTGAGCGGGGAAGGAAGTCTCTGTGGTGTTTATCCCAAGTGTTGTTTGGCCTGATTCTGGGAGACAGACATCAGTTAGTATGGAGAACACACTGGTTCAACTCTATCAGGACTACCTCTGCGTTTCGCCTTTCAGGCAACATACAAGCTAGACTAGGATGTGGGGGTGTATGCTGGCCCATCCATGGGCCCTACGAGTAGTAGTATTTCATAATGATGTGTACAGTCTCTTAATTTTTCCAGTTTGCTTAAAACTGTTGGACCAAAGCAATTTATATACCTATACCTACTGTATATTTATCTATACTACCGTCAAATAAATAAATAAACCGTGTGCATCATTGTAACTCCAGTTACATGCAATTAACCAACATAAATTTCATTTTCTTTTCGTTTTTGGATATATGGTAGGTGCAGATTGGCTGCTGTGCCAACCTGTTATAATTTGTTGTTTGACTCAAGTAGCTGCTTGCCTAGTGTGTATTTTATAATGTGAGATATGATAGTCATGCACCAAAGGTGAAGAGAAAGCCTATACTATCCTTCAAATATTATAAACATCAGTGAGCCACATTGTTGCACTGGGTGACATGTTCCTTCATTACCATGAACACACACACTAGTTTATTTTGACTCAGTCCCACACACACCGTCCTGCTGCCCCAAACACTCATGGTTCCAAACACTCTTGGCATGGCTTGTGCACCACCCAGTCCCAAAGGATATTAAAAGACAATCCCCCCCTCCCCCTCCCCAAGCCACAGCCTGCTCCCCCTGCTGCTGTCTGGTGAGCGATACAGAAGTATCTGCTGCCGTACCACCAGACTCCAGAGCAGCTTCTTTCCTCAATTCATCCTCCGCAGTCCACCATAAGTAAATGACACTAAACTTTACACTGACATTGCACATACTGTACATACTTTCTGGGTGTATATGTATTATGTCTAAAAGTAACTGTATATATTGTTGTATTTTATTTTTTTTATTCTAGTTTAATATTTGTATATATTTTCTATGTATGTGTAGCATGACAGAGCTACAACTTTCATTTCATTGAGCAACCCTGTGTTGTAAAATGCCAATAAATGAAGCTTGATATATGAAATGTGGTTTACATAATCCGTTGCTGAAAATAGTCCCTGATAAATGCACTATTTTGAGTAACATTTGATAAGAACTACAGTGAGCAGCTGTTTTGACAGAAACTATATGTTTGTGAGGTGGTTTAAAGATTTACATATTCAGTAGGAAGAAGTAGGCGGGCTTGGAGCTGACACCAGACTTATATCTTGATCACAGCTATACAGCCCTAAAGTCCATGAGGAGCATGAGGAGGCATCTTTAAAACAAATAACAAACACAAACACCTCATTTCTTAAGCTTAATTACAGAATTACAACACTAATTTAATGTTCCTAATGTTCTGTGTGTGTGTGTGTGTGTGTGCGTGTGTGTATGTGTGCACGTACTAAATGATGCCACTGAGCGCCGTATCATGC
Source organism: Oplegnathus fasciatus (assembly GCA_003416845.1). Classification (NCBI taxonomy): domain Eukaryota; kingdom Metazoa; phylum Chordata; class Actinopteri; order Centrarchiformes; family Oplegnathidae; genus Oplegnathus; species Oplegnathus fasciatus. The sequence continues at coordinate 353,783 of NTHP01000671.1, forward strand.
AAGCAACAAAACAACTGTTGGTGGGACAATAATGCGAATCTCAGAATGAATAAGAAGACTGTTCCAAAGCTGAGGAGCCAATACAGCAAAATCTTGATCACCCCCTTGATTTGAACCCGGACATAAAGCAGGTCTAAGAGGCCTCTTGGGACAGTGTAAAGTCTGGTATGTAGTCGGTAAGATTTTAAAATTGATCCTGACAGAAAGTGGCAGCCAATGCTAAAACAAGAGGCTAAAACTGGGTGATGAAGTCAGTAACTTGGCGCCATCAGGGTATGTCCTGATGGACATAAAGAAATATATATTTGACAGACAGGATGAGAACCATGCCAGCACTTTTCCACTTTTTTAATCTATGGATTAGGATAGCATGATCAATAGGAAAGAAACAGCATTATTAATACTTATGTTGCTACTGCTGCTAAATAATAATTAGGATAACAAGTTGTCCCGTAGACAACCGGTGCAATGTTGATCAGTTTTAACTGTAATATGTTTTGCTGATCCCATCGGGTTTTAAATTTCACATGCAATGCTTTAAATGTGTTTAAATGCTTTCATGATCATTTTTCACTTTTATAATTAAAAAAAACAACAAAAAAACCCCCCAACAACATATTTTCTCATTTAGCCAATGTGGTGCGTAGCCATGCAGATACTTCATTTTCACTGGGAGCGCTATTTTACCAAAACCTCACTTCTCGATAAAAACAGTCACAGCTTTGACAGTTTTTTCAAATGTCACTTTTTGAAGCTCTTAACGCCACAAACCTGTTTCTATTCAGCTCCGCTGTGTTGGGGCGGTGGCACAAGTTTCAGCAGCATGGATTTCAAAGCCTCTGCAAACAAAGTGAAACTATCTGCACGGCTAATACCACTACGGGGAAATGTGAAAATGTGTTTTTTTCAAAGTTTTCAAAGTTCTATTAAAAGTTTTAGAAATCACTGAAAGTTTATTTTTGTCTGTGTTTTGAGAGCTGTTCCTGGGCCTTCAGGCAGCTCTTATTTTACACTTTATAAAGTCATTTCAGGAGGGAGCTCACAGAAGCGCAGGACTGATCCAGTCTACCTAACAAAATTCAACAAGCTCACCTCATTCGGTTTGACGTGTTTAGCCCATAAACTACATTACTGTACTTACACTGTAACTCAGTTATTTTTGGAATAAATAAAACAATTACACTCTTTTTATATGTATACACAATATAAAAAGCTCTACAAACCAGAAATATATCTAGTGAGATTTACTAGTATCAAGTGAAAAACCTGTCATTCTGGAAAGCAAAATGACCTTTTAATAAGCTGAGCCACTATGAAATACTATCGTGGTTTGAAACCTGATAAAAGCAATGAAACTTCAGAATTTCAAGTTGAAGATGATTAAATTGTAAATGTTCTTTATGCAATTCAGTGTAGGCGTTAATATATTACAACACAACTATACAAAGACTGAATCTCAAACCTTGAAATAACAGGAGGAAGGCTGTAACCAGTGGTGGCAGAAGTACAGAAATACTTTACTTCAGTAAAAGTATCAACAATGTCAAAATCCATCCTTCCATTAACAGTAAAAATCCTGCATTCTAAATCTTAACTTGAAATTGTAAAAGTAAAAACACATAATTAGTATTACCAGCAACATACCTTCTGATACCTGAAGTATCAGAAGTAAAAGTACTCATTAGTTACTGTATATTACAATATTACATACACACATATATTACAGTATAATATATTATTGGGGTATTACTGATGCAGTGGTTGGACAATATAACAGCATATACTTTGAAATAATAAAAATAATTTTGCCGTGCTGTTTACACCAAGCTATCTACGTACTTCATATTATAATTATAATATTATATGCATCATATTTTTTAAACGAATTACATGTTTTGTATGTAAAAGCTGAATCTGCAAAGTAACTGTAACTGTTAAATAAATGTAGGGGAATATTTCGCGAATGAGTAGTAGTATAAAGTACATTAACAAAAATACTCATATATGTAATGTGCAATCACCTCAAAATCGTACTTAAGTACAGCACTTGAGTAAATGTCACTTTCCACCCCCGCGTGTAATGCTCCTACCTCCAGATCCAGGTGACTGACACTTACAGGACGATTATTGATGATTATTTTCACATATTCGCTGAGTCAGGCTGAACACTGATTCCAGAGAGACGTCCTTATTGCTATTGAAAGGTTGATTTCAGGTCCGTTTGTGCGACACACAGGCACATATACACTAGGTGTGTGAATTCCTGAAAAAATATCTGAATTATTTTACCGTTTTTTATTTTAAACAGACAGAGGACTCTGGTATATATACGTGTATACATGTGTATATATATATATATATATATATATATATATATATATATACACACACACACACACACACATATATACATATATATATATATATGGTACATATTGTTTTTGCTTCTATTATGTTTTATGTTTTATATTTGGCACATGTTTCATATATTTTTTATTAATATTCTTTTTTTACTTATAAATTAAATACGAATTTCTTGAAAAGTCTGTTTATACTGGAGACAGATGGAAATAATTATTATTCAAGACACTTTTAGGACTCAATAATAGACAAAATGTGTGATTTGCTTTTCAGCTGCCTTGAGGTGGATTTCAACGCAGACGCAATGCCTGTATCTAATTAGAAATTACACAAAGATGAAACATGGCTGTGTTCTATTCAAGTGTCCCATAAGCCGTGCAGTGTGACATTGAGCCAGCATGAACAACAGCATGATATTCAGCCATCATTCATTTGATTATTTACCTGTCACTTTCCTACTGTCACATGTCAAAATGTCTTGAAAGATTTTACAGTATGTCGGTGGTTATCATGCCTTTCCATCACGCCCCCAAAACAATCAAGTAAAGTCTATTCTAAAAAATCCTAACATTTCGACCCCAGGCTGAAGCATATTAAATATCACATATGTGTGTGTACGTGCGTGTGGAGGTGTATTTTCTAGAGTGGTGGGTAAAGTCCCCATCCACTGCTGTAGCGATCTGGAGTTCGATTCCCTTGATTCAGCGGTATCTTAGTCACGGATTCCAACAAACACAGTTGTAACAAAGTAAAAACTTTCTGGCCTCGTTCTCATATTGTCTCACGAGCCAATGTCTGGTTTCAGTTTACGGTGAAAAATCGAGGCTCAGTTCTTTGTAGGAAGTCAACTCTGATGCGTTATATGCAGATTAAAAAGCACAATTGTCAAAAAACCAAAATTACTTTTCATTTAATATTTACCTAGTAAATAATGATCGACTTTCTTTATCCAAGTCTTTTTGGTGTTATCTAACTATAACTGGAAGGAGTCTCTGTCTGTCTGTACTTTGATTATCTCGACAACCGTTTATCCGATTGACTTCACACTTGGCGGGTGTGTTGCTGAGGACCCACGGAGGTGCAGTGTCGAGTGTGAAGTTGTTTGGATGAGCGGTTCTCGAAAAAGCTGCAGGCAGCAATACCGGAGGCCAAGCAATCGGCCTGTTCCGAACATACACCTTTTGAACGGGCACTGCACTAGTACGGTATAATGAATGTAACGTTTCTCTCAAATACCGAACCATCTTTATTTTTTGAGTCAATAATGCCTTCAGTGCCCCACTGAACCAGGGTTCCACAGCTACCAAGGGGGCCTAACCAGGTGTTCTGTCTCCATGATCATCTGGGAAACAGCAGACTTATGGCGTTACAGTTTTTCCAAATTGTTTGAACATATTTCCTGAAACTATAGCTCAATTTCTCAAAAATCTAAACACAAAACTGAAAAGAGTTAACCATTTTGTCAAAATAAAGATAAGTAAAATGAGAAACACTACAGTAAGAAAATGTTTAGACCGTCTTTCTGGAGATGTAATGATGAAATCAGCGCAATACGAAAAGGTAACAAAGCAAATATTTATTTGTTACTGTAATACAGTCAAATGTTCAGCTGACTGAACTGACTGCAAAAACAATTGTTTTTCTTCGGCCTACAAAAAATGAAAATAAAAATCTAAAATGCGGTGAAACAGATCTACAAGTTTTCTCTTTTATGCGCTGACACGTGGTTGGAGAGTTTTGCCAATTGAGTTTGAACAGGTGAGACGGGAGTGAGACCAATTGGTAATTAGGTTGTGGCATTTTGAAGGCCAGTGTTTTTCAGGTGAACAAAGTGTGCTGAACGATGCGATTTGTGCTTAATGTTTGCAAAATATGATTTAGAATTTCTATTTGGATGAAAACAATGGAATTGTGCTTAGAGTTTAGGAGTCTGGGGTCTTGTTGTTGATACATGAGCTTCAAGTTTTCAAAACTGTGTGCATAGTCCCATTTTTTGTGTGTCTACAATGGAGAAAAACTGTAGTGTTACAAAGTCATCAAGCTGAGAGGTCTGGCACATATTTGAAGCAGCGCATCAATGCAGCGCCATGAAGGATGACAAAGTATTGTTTTGTCGTGACCCCCCCTGTGCCAACACCACGGTCTCATTGAAATGAATGAGGGACCTGTAGTTTTTACACAAAGCTAAGGACAGTCCAAACATGGCTCTACCTCTGACCAGGCAAATTATACATATTAAGTCACCATCCCTCTGTTAATTAAAAAGTATATGTATGCTAATTCTAGGGAACCTGGGAGGCGGTTTTTGTTTTGTGGTGTTTAGTTTATTTATTTATTTTCTTGAAAGTGTAGTCTACAATTCTAATCCAAAACAGTTTTTGTCAAATTCAGTGAATATCTCCTCACGGTCCGCTAGCTTTACGTTGTGTGTGTGCGCTGAAAAACAGTCCGGTGTTCATACACAGCCCTGGCTCTGTAAACAGGAAACAAACAGAGCGAGTCGGGTAGAGCCACCAACCCAGGTCGTCAAATATCGACGCTTTAGCCGCATTTCCACTAAACACTTCGGTATAATATCTCACAACTCGTGCTCGTACAGGACAAACTAATGCTGTGAGTTACTCACACGAGTTTGAAGGAGCACTTAAGAGAGGGATGTATTTGTTTACCTGTTGACTTCAAATATCAACAAGCTTTCTCCAGTATCGTAGACTGCACCTTTAATGCGTGCGTACAAATTAGTAATTCATGCTCTTAATATTGTTTACGGTTTACTGGGTTAATAGACCTTTTACACAGCATTCAATTTTTTCTTGTCCTAGCAGGCAAAGCACAGGTGTAATTAACATAAACAGTGACTGTTCCATTTTGGTGAGCTAGTAAATCAGGCATTGGTACGAGAACACCTAAATTGAATGCAGCCATGATTAATGTTTTTCAGCTCCAGCTGGTGATTGAAGTCCAACAGTCTGCTGTGAGAAAGGTCTCCTTACTTTGGTAGAAGGCACAAGTGTATGCTGGGAGAGCCGCTGCTGGTTGAGGTTTCCCTGTTGAGCCAGGCTGAGAGGCCTGTGGCAGTCCGAGGTGAGAATAAATTCAACACCAGAAAGTCAGGATGACATAAAAAGCCTCATCATGTCTGTCCAGTAAGCTAACTTCACTGTGTGCATGATGTTGTGTGAAATGATAAGGAAAGGCCTGGAAGTGATGCTTTCACTATTATTAGCATGGACCAGTGTACGTTAGTTAAAGCAAAAAGGACAGCATATTTATCAGCCTGACTTCTGATCAAATGTTACATGTGCAGTTCATTTAGAAACAGTTTTGTGTTTTTCTGTTTAGATAGTTCATACAGTGAACATCAGACTTCAGCTCCCTTACTTGTTGCTAAATCCACTATATTTCCGGAAGTGAGCACAATGTGAATCAAACCCATTTTATATTTAGATGTAGCCCAAGTCTTCGTGTGACTTTACAACCAAACAGGACGTTGGTCAGTAGAACTGGGAGCCACACATGAGAAACCATTTTACTAGATAATCAATATGAAAGTCAACTTTAGCTAGCAACCCTCTGGCTAGCTTTAGGCTAGCGTTGGCACCCAGGACCGGCCATTCATCACAAATTTGGCATAAGCTGCCAACCAGGCGACACAGATTAAAGCTGCTGTTGCGTTGAGACATTCTGAGTATCTGAGAAAGATCTGGATCCAAAATGGAAAGTTCTTCATGTGAAGATGGACACACGTTTTTCACAATCAGTACACTTTTCCCTCATATTTGTCCCATTTGTTGGGATTGTACTGGATGTATCAAAATATCTTCTTGCACATTGCTGTCAACTTTTTGTCTTAGTGGTAGCCTACTGCTGCTAGTTTTCACACAGTAATAATATATGACTTTTCAGTTCACTTCACTTCAGGCCCGAGAATGTCCCAGCGTCTCAGTGGGTTAAGGCTAACATCATACCGAACCAGTTCAATATTCTTTATGTCCCAAAAATAACGTGAACTTACCAGCAGTCATGAGGAACAGAGCTGAGATGGTCACAACAGTCCTGAGATCCATCACAGAAACAATGAGCAACAAGTGGAGGAAGAAGCCAGACAGGAGGAGAGCAGACGACACAAATCAGATCAAGACGCCGACAACAGAAAAACTGATGAGAAAGGAAACGGTGCAGAGGTGTAAAATTCTCTCTCTCTCTCCATACAGTGAATCACTTCATCCCCGGCCTGCTGCTGCTGCTGCTGCTTGTGCAAAAGTGCAGATTTCCTCCCTTCAAAGCGAGCTGGGTGAAGAGAGGCAGAGAGGGGTGGGGAAAATAAGAAATGATGATAAGAAGGGAGGAAGGAGGAGGAGGTAGGAGGAAGAGGTGAAGGGAAGAGTTACGTGACTCTAGACGAAATTCACTTTTTTTCAACACGTTTGTGAATCAAGAGCTTCTGCTAAGCGACAGAGTACATTAATGCTTCAACAGGGAAGGCCGAGGGATGAAACGCAACATGCATGATGTGCTCAAAAGCTGTGTTAGGGATTACTGAGTAATAATACATGTAATACTGCAAATTATCATATACCAAACTCCTTGATAAATAAATGTCCTGCACTTTCTTCACATTAGTAGTAGTTAAGGTGGTGTTTCCATGTTGAGAAACTGTATATGTACAGTTTTAGCATTAGCTAACATTAGCCACCGTAAACTGTGTATTGGATTGCACAAGAGTGGGATTTATTTCTTATGAATTCAACTTTTCATTTGTAAGAGGAAGGCTGTGTTATTTCTTCTTTCAAAAGTTACATAGTTCCTATTTGAGGTTGGAAAAATGACCTTCTTGCACACTGTGACAGGATCACACATACTGAGGAAATGTGTATAAAATGAAAAATAAATAAATAAATAAAAACACTTCACTCAGTGTAAACATCGTATGAAGAGTTCATTTGCAAAAACAGATAAACTTCAGTCTTAAAAGGAATAAACCAACAGCAGTTTGAATGATATTACCTGGAGTGCACGAACAAATCAATAAAAACGGGGATATCTGTTTTTTAAGATGTGTTCCAGCTCTTCATTCATACGAGCTGATGTAAAGTCTAGTCATATGTGTCAAATGTCTTCACACACATGGCCATAAGACTGCTGAACTCTTAAGCTCACGAGCTCATTACTGTCTTTCACTTCACTTGCGCCTTATTAATACTTTATATTTGTCACTGTTACCCCACTGCTATTACTTGCTGGTTACTACCTGTTTACATCCTTGTTTATATATTTTTTACATCTCTGTCAATATTGTTTACATCTCCATTTATGTATATATATATATATATATATATTTATGACTACCGTTTATACCTCCATTTGACCTCCAACACTTCTGCACACCTGCCTCAACAGTATTATATTTCTATTTCTATTGTATTTTATATTTTTATATTTTATTTTAGTGTGTTATATTTTATTTTATATACTATATTCTATTCCTATATCTTGAACTTTTAGTAACTTTTACTTGTGTGATTTTCTTTACACATATTTTTGAGCATTGTTAGAGGGAGCCTGTGACTTAAGAATTTCATTGCCAATGAAAAGACACAAGACTCCATATTTCAGATGGAAATATTCTACAATACAAAGTTGTGTGGGTCTGAACAGTGATTGGACCAGCGGCAATCATTAATGAAATGAGAGGTTCATTTGATGATTCTTCAAGGCTTACCTCACACACACTGTAGTGTTTTATTGTATTCATTTATTTTGGGTTTATTATAGAAGTCAAGAATTAGGCTTATTTTAAATTGTGTCACATTTTTAAAAATACTTTTTCAATGATTGTATTGTTTTTGTTTTTCATGTGTTGTTATGGACTTCAGATTTATGTGATCTTAATTGAGATACCTTTACAGTACAAACACATCACTGTTGTCATGATTGTTGATAAAACTGGTATTATTTTTAATAACGCACAGACAAATGCTCTGAAAGTGCATCTTCTACAATATGCCACTTAGCATAAGACAGTGTTTTACTTCCCTTTCATAACAAAATCTGAACATGAGCAGTAACTTCTTGTCCCACACAAAACCTCACTGAGGAGTAATTCACATTTTACAACATTAAATTAGGGACAACAGAGATATGACAATACATTTAGTCAAGTGTAAAACACTAGAAGAATGTAAGCTTCTTTTATTTATTAGTTTGTTTTAACATAACATACATGTATTGTGTATTTGTTGTTTTGTGCTTACTGGTAAAAAAAA
>NTHP01000671.1:382127-392809 GCA_003416845.1 Oplegnathus fasciatus
GTGGTCAAAGTGCTTGAGCCCCGCTACAATGAGCCTTCATGTATGTTAGTCAGTCTGTTGTGCTGCCCTGTAGAAACCAGCACAAGCTGCAGCTGTTCAGGAATCAACAGGTCAGAGTCTGATGGAGCATCACTGACATTTGTCTCATTTATTTCTTCTTATTGACAATATGCCAGTTTTTATCTGAGGGCCTTAACTGTTACAGTAAGAATTTTGGCCAATGAGCAGCTGTTGAATGCTTACATTTTTCAAAATAAATGACCAAAGTTTGATTTTCTACATTTTTTTGTTTTCCCTGCTGTACCGAAAATGTACTGAACCGTGACTTTTGTGTAAGATTACAGCCCTATATTCTGTACTGTGTATATAGTAGCAGCACTTTTAATGTTTTAAATTGTCTTATTGTCTCAGTATTTTTAGGTTTTTCATGCTGCGTTGCTGCAAGAAGAATTTCCCCTTGTGGGACAATTAAGAGCTGAACCAAACTGATGGGCATTTGTTATTAGTTTAAACATTTTTCATACAATTATTTTTTAGAAGCTTAGTTGATTAATCTAAAGAAAAATCGACGGGTGAATCAACTGTAAAAAAATAGTTATTATCTGTAGCTCTTGTTTAAATGCAAGGTTCTGGTAACTTCGGGAGGTCTTTTGTCATGTTTTTGGACTTCAAATAGTACAGTACAATATTTGCATTTTGCAGGTAAACCAACCCCAACTAAATACATCCATTCATGCACAACTAAACGCAGTGTTTGTGTAATGGAACTACAGTGTTTTAATGGACACCGACCCTGAACAACTCTTTAGTTAGTGCTTGTCCAATCACACGCTTGCATTCAGATTTTACAGCAGGTGCTTGTTCAGTCTGTTAGTCGCATTCAAATTTGTCAGCACATATTTCCAATTATATGCTTTGATGCAAATCAAATGAAAGTGCATAAAGTTCAGTTGTATAAAGTTGCCTCAGTCTGTGCTGCAGATATACGACTGGACTGGATGCTTGTTTTAATGTAATAGGGTTTAATAGTGTCCATACTCAGGATAATAGCAAATTGACAAAAGCCACTAAACTTGAAAGACTCCATAGTGTGGAGAGTTTTTAAGCAAGTGTGAGAAGCTTTTATCATTTGGAGTAAAAAAGTTGTGGGAAGGAATACAAGGAGGAAGGGCTACACTCATTCACATTAACGGGGGCTACCCAGTACAATCAGAGCTTTGTACAGTTGGCCACCAACATTGCTTCCGGTCTCCTCAGTTGTCACTGAAGAGGGAAAGCATTATTTACTCACTTACCCCCACCCAGACTGTCCAGCTAGTTTGGGGCTTTAAACTAGAAACTAACCACGTATTTCACAAGCATGACAGTTTGGTTGGTTTGTGTTATTTTATTTTATTTTTTCTGTGTTATTTTACCTACAGTGAAAGGCTCAACCAACCAAACACCATGCAAGGACTTCTAAATGCAATCCCTAACTTCTCACAAACCCCTTTCATCTGACAGCCCAGCCTCTCTTAACGCCAGAAAATGCTGCCTTTCAAACATGGAAGCCAAATGGAAAGTGAAGCATCATTTTTACCTCGTCAGACTCCAGAGCCATAGACTCCACCCTCTCCGGGTTGTCCAGGAGCTCCTGTAGCTCTGATTGGCTCAGGTCCTGGAGCTTCTCCATTTGATTTGCCAGGATGGCTGTCCGTCATAAAGGAACCAGGAAATAAAAGTTAAAACAATGTTTTGAAAAAGAAAGTGGACAGTCAGAGGCCTAACTTCTGTATTTTAATGGTATTAACTGTGACTAGACAATTATTAGCCACTGACTTATCAAGCCTTTATTGACAACTCAAGACAAAACCAACCATGTCACCTGCAGCCACTCCCTTTCTAAAATAACCACCCCGTCCGTGGTGTAAGACAAACGTGGGCGTTTGTTTACCAATGGAATGTGCAATATTTTGAACACAGTTGGCTAATAGCTAGCTAGCATATTAAAGTCACACTAACTCCAGTCATACTATCGAGGTAAGTGACTGTAGGCCACAAACAGAACAAGCTCTTCGGACGAACGCTGGTGACAGTGAAGCTATAAAACGAGTGAGTGAGAATTAAATGGTACTTACACGATGCTAGCAAACCAAATTCTGCCTGACACTGATCGGCGGTGACATCCAACACCACCTATTTATTTCAGCTGACAGTTGACGTGACACGTCCTCAGGATCTGCGACCTGCCCTGACGGAATCCAGCTCAACGAAAAGCCACCGAGTTGTTTTCGACGCACTCTTGCTGACGAGCTAGCTAGCTAGCTACTCGGCCGACGTCCAGTCTCACCTGACGGTTCCGCGTTGAGCGATCTGATGACAACAACAGTCGGTATGATCGCAATGTCAGGCACTTAGCCACCGTCAACTTCGAGGGAAGCCCAGCGATTTGGCGATCAAAAACGGGGCCCAGAATGACACCGCTCGGTCCTGACGATCACTGTCAAACGTCTCTGTATTCCGAGAATGCTTACTTCAATAAACAGACGACTGCAGTTGACTAAATATGTTAAAAAACGAGTAAAATTTCGTTGAAAACAGGAAAGTTTCACTCCACACTGACAGAAACCGCCGCCATTTACGGAACCATCCACGTTCCGTCGTTTGCGGGGGTGTTCGGACCAAACTAAAATGTTCTAAAACAGCACCGGTGAACTGTAACGAAGTCCTGATTGATAGTTACAAACGTTTTGAATATTTCCTGTTTGCCGACACATTTAGGTGTAATTATTTTAACTGGGGCAGTTTCCCGTCTGGTATCCCCTATATCGCAGTGTAATGGTGCGGTCCTGTGCTCAGCTGATATAAGGGAAACCCCCTAAGTGACGGTCATGTTCTATCTACTGCTGCCAGTGTGCTTCCGACACCTCTGTCAGTGATAAAGTATCATTGTGCCTACTCTGCTGAAGGAGCCTTCTTTAAAAAGACACACGAGGAGAAATGAAAGAATATTGTAGACAGAGAGTAGGCTTAGATAGGAAACACACTGGACAGTGGAGACAGGTGTATGCGTTAAGCTTAGGTCGTCCATAGGAAGCTGAATTGATTCTAATTAGACATTTAGCATTGAGGAAGAATCCACTTACTGTAGCATGAATGATGGTAATGCTGTTATTATAGTTGTATGTGGTGCTGGTAGCAGCAGCAGCAGCATTAATGTTTTTGTGGGCTATTAGAACTTGTCCTATACTTTCTAAATGTAGATTTAGAGCTTTGTGGCCCATAACAAGAATTTCAATTCTTCAAAGACGGACAAACTCCTCAGATGTCAGCACAAATTTATCAGCTACTGATGAGACTTACAGGTGAAAACATCCGTACTGGTGTTGGCCCTCAGTCAGTCAAACTAGAATCGATTATTTTCCTGAAGGGAATCTGGTTTGCAGCCAAGCATTAAACACAAAACTCACAGGAATACACAGACTACAATGAACAGCAACGAGCTGTAGTCTAACATTAGGAATCAGCGTATCAGTGACAGTGTCTGCATTTGTGTGACAGACTGTGTTTTTTCAGTTTTGATAGTTGTTTGAAAAATGAAGGCAATCATGTAAAGAGAACAAGAGATCATTAAAAATTCAGTGATTATATTTGAGTCACAGACAGTTAAGTGATAAAAGTGGGCAGAGTAGAAGCTGCTCTTTGGTCGGCTGCCCAGGCCCAGTCATGGAAACACTCGTAAAACTTCTGTCAAAATGACCACAGTTCACTGTCTGAACTCACACCATCAGTCTTAGAAACTGTTTATTGCATCACAACAGTCAACGCCATTTGACTAACACATGCATTTTTTTGGACACAATAATAGCAACACCTGCATGCACTATAATGTAATCTATTACAACATTCAGCCCCACAGTAAATGCCATCTTTTGAGGCTTATACTGTAAGGCTTTGTGTAAGGCGTACAAACTATGATGACCATGTAACAGCAACAAGCTACTGCTCGAAAATGATCACTGAGTTGATTAATACAGATGTTCATGTTAGTGCCCTCTTCCATATTTATTTGCTATACGATATTTGATTTGTTATAAAATTGTAAAGACAAATAAAACATTACAAAACACTAAAATATCCATTTGAATACAAAATAAACAGGTGTATGTACAGTACTGTGTGTGTCACTGGGGTAACCAATAGCGACTACCAATAAAAGGCTGTGCACGTTCTCAAAAACCTGCAGTTACATCAGGTAACTTCTATTTCTGTCCCCAAACTGTATTTTTTCAGTATATGTGCTACGGATAAAACAATATGCACAGATTCACAAAGAGCACGTTTCCTGATAGATTCTGTTTTAATATTTACAGTGATACACTTTTGTCATTTTGTCACATTTTCATATTTCCCGCCCTGAAAAGGTTAACCAGATGTTTTACATGCAGGTATAGATTAGACACATTAAGTATCTGAATTTGGTCCTAAGCATTCCAATTCCAGACCAAGAGATTGATCTTAAAACACAGTGATAATAAAAAAACATTTTCCAAGTTCTAATCCTGTGTCCCTGTGTCACTTGTTTAGCTCTCTATATATATTCCACTGGAATCCTGGCTTGAAATTCCAATAATTAGGGTTTTTCTAATGATGTATATAATGTCAAATATAATGTCAAATCACAGCAGTATTATAGCCTATTTTAGCTCATTGTTTGGTTCCAAATTTACTGCTCTTACCAAGTGTTTCCAGCAAGCAGCTTATTTTAACCATAAGCCAACTGTACACAGTCTGTCCTGCATCGGATGGCAAAAAGACACAGTTAGAGACTAGCTGGTGGACAAAGTCAAATATCTAGCAGCTAGAGAGCCAGATATTTTTCTCAGAAGTTGATTGAGACCAAACCAGAGCTAAAAGAGAGTGAATGTTGGACCTAAGATTCTTCAGGTGGACACAAATGCTTTGAATCAGTTGGAAATGTAAATAGGTATTTGTGCTAACACATTAACAATAGCAACTTTACAAGGCAATAATATGTCGGGCTGTGGGTTTGTCAGCTCGTTAGTGAGTTCTTCTGGCGCAAGTGGCAAAAATTGATTAGTCTAGCTTTGTAGCCTGAACATAAACACATGACATAAACCGACTATGTCCAGAAGGATCGCTTTTGTATTGAGACACATACTGATTGGGACATTTTACAGTGTAAAAATCGACTTGTCAGTGCCCTCTGGTGGACACATTCTGTTACTTTGGCATTTCTGTATGAACAGTTCCAGTTCAGTATTAGTGGTGACATAAAAATAACATTATTTCCATGCATTATCTCACCTATGCCATGGCCACTATCAAGGTAGGCTGTGTTCAAATCATAATCCATATATCCATTTCTTTTATTTTTGTTTCTGATTATGATAGTTCGTCACTTATTTATTGACTATTTAATTCATCTATATGGTGATTATGCTAAGAACTTATTTCCTGCCTGCCACTGTTGTTACACTCAGGACACATTTTGTTTTGAATAGAATTTATCTGATCTGTATCATGAAAACTCAGTGCCATGTCACCAAATCCACTAAAACAGAAATCTGCAAGATCGACACTTTTAAAAATGTGTAAGGGAAAAACAAATGGTTTTCAATTCTACTGCTGATAAGGAGTAATTCAACATGTATGGCATGTGTGTTTCCCATGTGTGTTGGTGTGTGTGTGTGTGTGTATTAATCTATTTGAGTGCTTTGAGGGCGGAGACCGACAGGAGGCAGTGCAGGACCATGGCCCCGATGTCGTAGAGCAGCAGCAGCAGTGTCACACTCCAGCAATAGGCCTGCAGGAGATAAGAAAACACATCACACTACGTCTACAGTCTTCTACAATAATCTACTTTACATAATCTACACTGAATCTTCTCATGAGACTTTTCCTTATCTTAGGTCAGAAATGTGATGGTGCTGCAACCTTCTCGTACCATCCTTCTACTGTATCTGTGCAGCCATTTATTTCTCCTTATCATCATCTCACCCATCTCTCCATCCTTCTTGACCTCCACCATTCAGTTTATCCCTCAATCCTATTCTCTGTTCTTAATTTCCCTGTTCGTTGTCTTCACTTCAGAAAAGAAGAAAAGAAAAGAAAGGTTTGATGAAAGCAACACACTGACCACCAGGAGCTCCCCGGGACACCCATAACTTGAACGTATGTATTCATGATCAGTCATGGGAATACACAGGTCTTCGTAGTGTGCAGTGTTGAGGCGGTAGCAGTAGAGGCAGAAGGCGAGCAGCGCTCCCAGCAGGCCAACCACATTACTGCATGCACAACCTTGAAGCTGTGGAGGAGCCCAGTCAAGATCCATCACTGTGCACTTTGAAACACTCATACACTAATTATGCTGGAGAAATAGCTGATGTTCTTCATTTTGATATGAAATTACTATAAACACTTAAATAATACAAAGTATATTCTTATTCTTATTATTACAAGTAAAGTAATATTACAATGGCCCTGAAAAGGCTTGGGCTGTCAGTATTATCTCATCATACGGTTGTAATATTATGAGTTTGCATTAGATTATACGATGTAACACCTGAGTTTACATGAGATTTTATTGTTCAAAATATATTTTCAGAAATGTGCTGTCTGACCTTCGGGAACTGTGACATTAAAAACCTTCAGGACTGAAAGAATGAAGTTTTCAGACTAAATGTTTGCTGTTTGAACTTCTATGATATTTCAGATGTTGGTTAGATCAGCAGCTCCCATGAACCTTTAAATTAGCTTGTTATGTGAACGCACCAGTCGTCTGCTTGGGTTCCTCTCATTGGCCATTGTGAATGATCCTCCTGTCACAATCTGCAACACACACACACACACACACACACACACACACACACAGATTTTGATTTTGTTCTTTAAGAGATGGACATTATCATCACACAAAAGCACGTATGTGCGTTGCATCTGCAGTATAATTTTGGACATGTATTATGCATTATTTTACACAAGGAGTACTTTATCAATTATATTTATCATGCACATTTTCAGATCTTGCCTAGGGCTGAACTGTCTTTCAATAAGCTTGTAACCAGAAGGTAACGTTTTGTATATTCTGTTCTGCTTAGCTGACAGCTGGATGTTGTTGCTTTCAGTCACCAGTGAGGGGAGCTCTAAAGCAAAAAAGCTTTTGATTCGGTCAGCGACAGACAGATTCAGTACACTCAGTTCAGTTGGTAGATTGTCTGATAAAGATGCCAGATCAAGATTGAGGAACGTGCGCAGATGTCACCCTTACATTTAAGTGTTCTTATAGGTCTATTGGGGTCATATATGACCCAAATTTCAGATATATTTTGATGTCTTTGGTTATCATGTTCTTGCCTGATGATGGTCTTATGACTGAGATGCTGTATCAAGTTATATGCAAATGCAGACAGTCTGCAAGAGCTTGTCACCTTTTGGAATATTTGACCCTTTTCCCTCCATGACCCCTAAGACTCTTTTAAGAGTGCTAAAATTCTTTTGAGCATCAGTGCCTTTTCTCTTCTGTGCTAAGTGCTTCATCAGATATATACATTTATATATTATAGTTGAAGCTGCCGAACCTACTGACAGTCAGACTAAGAATCAGAATAAGAATAAGAAATAATTAGGTACATACTAAAAATCCTACGAGAAGTGGCAGCATGAAGAGTTTTGGCAGAGTTTCGTCAGCGTAAGCAAGCGGGACAGACAGCATCACCTGGATCAGCCCCAACAGGATGGTCACCACCTACACAGACACAGAGACACATACTCTACTGAATAATAATTTGTGGGAAGTTAGACTTCAAATTCAAATAAAGTTGACTCCACTCAGACTGAGTGGTGTCCTGATCTCACCGCAGCAGATTCAGGGTCAAACCAGGCAGTGAAGCGATGTAACCTGGGTTCAACTCCTGGCACCGCCCCCTCAGAGGACATGTTTCTGCTAAAGAGGAAAGTGAAGTCAGATACAACAGTAGAACTGATCAGAGGTGAAGTCCACTTTTGTTATAATCAAACCAAGCACATAGCACTTGCCGTCAATATTAGCACATAAACAATACATTACAAATTTCACATTTCACTCTACTATCACCGGCCAAGTGGACTCTGCTGGACTCTAAGACTCCCTCAATCCTCAGCTCTACGACTGCAAAACTCAAACAGTGTGTGTGCCAGCTCCTGTTGTAGGAAGGAGAGACCTAGTTAGAGGACTACAATACATGTAGCCTATACAGGACATATAGGATATAGATTACGGTCCATAAATTACAGTGGTAAATATGGCACCACAGGGTACTTCCTGGTAGGTAGAAGGAAAGATGTACAGGGAATGAGTGGCTAACAAATTTGCATTTAGTAGTGACCTAGACATAAATTACACTGTAAATACTTAGTTAACTACCCAGTACATATTAAATAATTACACGATGATTACTTGATAGAAACAACAACAATGAAAAATGTATTATAAAGTTTAACATAAAACATGAGATACTGACTATCATTGTGCACACACCTGAAAAGGGAAATATTTAATAGTTAAAGAAATCTTCTCAGTGTCCCTCAGTAATAACAGTGGTAAACAGAAAATGTCAGGGACAGCCTCTAGTGAACGAGGGGCAGCCCACATACCCAGGACTTACACTATGCTATTTGAATGATTAGTTCTGATGGTAGGGCACTGTCACTGAAAAGTAGCTACCATTACATCAGCTGAAATTCCTCAAGCATGCTGTTCAAAAAAAGCTAGTACCTAGAGAAAATTAACATGTAATTTGTTGAATTTATGAATAGCTTTCACTAGAATTATTTTTAATAATTATACAGTATTCTGCCCCTTCACTGTTTATGATCTGATACTATGTCAAGATGTTTTGGACGTACATTGGATCCCAGTCTCCCCCACTATTTTATTATAGTTTTAAAAACATACACATAACGATTTTAGAGCCATGGTAATAGGGGTGCACCCTTCTTCCCAGGCTTAACATAATGTTTTGTTCCCCAGCAGCAATAATAAGAACCATATAAGAATAATTAGTCATTTGTAACTATATCATTACCATCACATTATATTACTTTGGCAGCAGGCATGCGGCAAGAAAGTGGCCACAGCACTGATGGCTTAAGTACACCACCAGGGTTGGACAATGCTGCGTAGCAGTCAGACATAGTGGTGTGGGTTTGATAGCAGAACCTCCTGTGTTGTGGCTCTCTACTGATGTGTAAACAGTACAGTAGATGTCGCCAGACTGAGCACCTGTTGAAGCCTTGCATTGAACAGTTACACCATATTTGTTCCCTCTGATTTCCCCCACACTACAATATGTGGGATAGATAATATTAAAAAGTTCATTCAAATTAATTTAACTACAAGAGAAAATGTTGTCATTATAGAATAATGTTAGAAAACTGCAAACCATAATCAGAGAGACAGCGGAGCTGACTGTACAAGACAAGAGAAGACATGACCCAATAGACCCAAAGAACAACAGAGACAGACCACATGATCATGAGACACTCCACTGGAGAGGGTGTAGCATGTGTGTTGTATTTGTGTGAGTGCATTCGTGTGTGTTTCTGCTGTGTGTGCATCTGTTTGGACAGGGAAGAAGTTATTGAGAAACAGAGAGCAAAATGAGGTAGTGAAAGAGAGAAAAAAGGAAGAGAGAGTGTGTGAGCTTTCTAGTTCATCAAAACCACATGTCAGAATCCTCTTAGGGAAGACAGGAATGCGGCAGGATGAGAAGCAGATGTGGTGGGAGGAAGAGGAGAGACGGAGGAGGAGGAGGAGGGCAGGGAGAGTTAGAAAAAAGTGGGGACTGAGGAAAAGTGGGGGCAGGTTGATGATGAAATGAATTGACAAGGCCCTGCGGAAGTGAGGGAAACATTTTGTCCATTACTAGTCTAGAAATAAAGTCACATATATTTCTTCATGCACACATTTGTCCATCTGTTGTTTCATTTGATGTATTTTCACTTAACCATATGATTATTAATGTGGGTTTTGGTAAGGGAGTTTGAGGATTTACTTGGGATTTACAAGTGGTTCACCATGTCCTTAACAAACATTTATCCTCTTACTCTTACAAACTTTTTTCTATCACAATACAGCAGAATTTGTGGGAAACGCAATTTAAATGTTTCTGTATCAGTACAGAAAGGCTGCAGGTACACAAAGGTACACACAGGTATAGACGGGGTACAGACAGGTATAAACATTGTGTGTACGGGTACAGACAGGGTACATACAGGTATAGACAGGGTACAGACAGGGTGCATACAGGTTCTACAGGGTGTAAACAGGCAAAACCAGGGCACATACGGGTACATACAGGGAGGACACAGGTACTCAGGTACTGTACAAACACTATGTATACAGGTACAAAAAGGGTGTATACAGGGCTGAACGATATACAAAACAAATCATATTGTGATTATTTTGACAGATATTGCGATATGAGTCACCATTTTAGTGAGAATTTTTGAATTTCATTTTCACTGAAAAAACTATAAAAATGATGATGTGATTTTTGCTGGGGTCTGTACGAAACAAGCATGTTCCCTTACATCTGGAGAATATGATTTGTAGGCCGGGGCGTCTCTGTAACACCACAATGCTTCATTTATAATGGCATGTTGTGACACATCTTACTTTAATCAAAAAATTGCAGCTCCTG
>NTHP01000671.1:394171-418900 GCA_003416845.1 Oplegnathus fasciatus
GAGGGCACTTCATTACGTTTTCTTGCACATTGGGCCACCTTGGAGGGCACTTTATCATGTTTTATCTACCATAGGAGCATCCAAGACTGCATTTTAGCAGCATTTTTATCGAACATGTGGCCGGGGGGGGGGATGATCAGGGCGACTGTCACCTCAAATTGTGGCACTGTATAAAATGGACATATTACTATAACTTCTCATCTGATGTTAATGAGAAGATATACATGAAGATAAAAGATTTTTTTTTTTTTTATGCTTTGGCAACATATTTTTTTTTGGAACTTTCATGCCAATGAAGCCCCTTTTGAATTTGAATTTGAATTGAATATAGTAACACACTGGAATTAATGGTGAAATTTGGCACTTTGACCTCACAGTCAGTGTTCAAATCCATTGCCCCAAAACAGTAGACCATGTGCCACTGTCCTGCACGGGACCGCTTTCACACAACACACCAACGACACATTATATTTAAGTCATATAAAGCAGTGGGTTACTTACCTCGACAAAACGTCCAAGTAGCCTACAGAGAGCTGAGATGTCTCTAGATGATACCCACAGTGTAGGCTATGTCACACCGAGAAAACAGTGTTGCCTTTACTGTCCTTCGGATGAACTTTTAACAGTGACAAATCCTGACAACAAAACGATTTCTGGAATGCCCGAAAGTAGGAAAGGAAGGGGAGGAGGAGCTCTGCTGGATGTCATCCAGAGACAGAGCACAATCTCTCTCTCTCTTTCTCCCTTTCTCTCTCTCTAATAAACACACTCAACCGCTTGCAAAAAAAGAGAAGACAGGGAGGCGCATTTAAAATCAGGAGTGGTCGAAAGAAGCCTAAACTCATAAAGGAGGACACATTTATTATCTTATCTGGAGAGAAAAAGGTAGGAATGATGAATTCTGTGCTTTCTAATAACTAGACAACAGCCTAAATGTATCTTATGGCGTCAGAGAGGGCCTTGGTGTTTAGGCTGTGCTTAAAGTCTATGAGATATGTAGAAAGGACTAACGATTAAGGATATGATGCGTTGATAGGAGCACAGGCGCACAAGACGGTGCTTTCCCCAACGTCAAATGAGCTGCAAGCGTGTGTGCAGAACGTGTGCGTAAAGCGCAGACGAGCATCGAGACTGATCGCAGCACTCATCATTCCGCTGCGGGATTTCAGTAATAGTGCTGACTGGACTCCAGGCAAGGTGGGAGATGGTGTAGAGTGGGGCCCATCCCAGTAACAGGCTGTTTTCTGCCCGAATATAACAGAACTGTGTGTTAAACTGAGTCCTCCTGACTATCAGACAGCAGCTTCCTCCAACTATTTGATTTGATTGTTGTACAGTATACTGTTCCATTGGATCACACCACTGCCAAAATGGTATTTTCAATAAAAATATGTAACAACGTTACATAACTACCCGATTGAACATTGGGGAAATGCACCTTTGTCCTATGACAAGGTGGAGAAAGCAACAGCCAGCAGAAAGAGAAAAGGAGAGCACTTTTCCTCATGAAATAGTCCTTTGCTTGATGAGAGGCAGCCAAAGGCAGCAACACTACAAACACAACACAAACCTGGTAGCACCAGGGGGTAACATCATGTATCATGTTACAAAACTGTGACAATATGTTGTATAGGTCTCCAGCTCATAGTCACAGAGGACCAGACCAATGTTTTTACTTAACATTTTTGCTGGTCAGTTTCAAATGCAAACAATATACAGTTTGGATTGTCTGATGCATTTTTCCCGGTGTTCCAGGCAGCCATTGGTTTCCACTCATTTCTGTACAGGATGACAGTCACTTTAGAGTCATTCATCACATTGAACATGAAGCCTGCATTCGTTTTTGCCATTGTCATTTAAGAGATTCTATTATTTGCATTTTGCACCCAAACCTTCAAGAAAAACATGTTTCTACCTTTAAAGAAATTTGTATATTCAGTCAAACTTGTCCTAAAACATTGTGTTTCACTCACTGCTACCATACACTCTACACTGAAACGTATTGGTCATTAAGTCATGTTTCTATACTGTGTGAGCATTTTATCTTTTTTTAGTAATTGTTACTATAATATTGTTTGATAATGTTGTTAAAAATGTTAAATTGCAATTGTACTATCAGCAAATATGTATCTACAGGGATACCTTATAATCCCATCAGCACCTGTCAGCCATGATAAGCTCCGCCCATGGACCCACCTCCAACATGTAATTGGACAGTTGGTTGTTTTTCATTTTGGCATGGACAATGACTTTCCATTTAAAAAAAAGAAAACTCCCTCTCATGAAAGCTAATGATAATTCTTTAGCATAGGTTTTTCATGTAATTTTGACACAGTAAAAGCAGACATAAAGGAAATACATGGAACAATGTGTATTATATTTCACTTTATTCCTTTCTGTGATTTGTTTTTATTTAGGGATTTAAGTACAGGCATTAAGGTTCTAGGCCCCAGTAGACCCTGGCTTTGTACTGGCTTGTTGGAATGGCTTAGTGGGGCATTTCAAGGAAGGAACATAGACTTTATTAATGTTGTTAGTTACACCTGTGCTGCTACGACAAGTCATGTCTGAGGTGGGAAAGGTCTACACCTCCCCCAAATCTCCACTGCTACAACATACAACTCTGTTGGTTTTGTGTGAACTGATTTATAAGATGGTCCTGCAGTTTGGAAAGTGAGTTCTGCGGTCCTCTGCAGGTAATGGCGGTGACAGTCTCAAGGGATCTGACAGTGCAGGTGCTGGAGGATGTGAACACGGTCAAGCTGACTGACAGACAGCAGGCTCTGCGTGCTGCCATCCAGAGAGGAGAGCCCAAATGTCTGGGGGTGAGTCTAGAAGTGTCTCTCTCTTTGTGAGTGTAGTCACATTAGACACAGAGTTTACACTTATTTTTATTGCATAATTGAAGGAGCTAATGGACATACAGTGACAAATAAACCTGAACCAAAGATTGGTGCAGAGATAGGTCCAGGATGTGTTTAGCCTAGCTTAGCACAAAGACTGGAAGCAGGGGGAAACTGCTAGCAAATTATTTCAAAAGTGAAACTACACCTTATGCCAGGGACACACAGGAGGCGGAAGTGCCGCGAAACACTGTGATAACCAATTGTATATCATTGAAGCTACAGACCTAACTACACAATACTGGTAACAAACATTTTGCCCATACTGTGGCCATTCATTCACCCCGATAAAAACTCATTACTATAGGCACTCCAGAAGTGGACAAACATGTACAGTGTTATCCAGGAACACATAAAAAGCTTTACGTTATAAATTCAGGTTATTACTTGATAAAGATCAGCTCTACGTGTGATTACAAAAGAGCAGAGGAGCAGAATCGCTTGTTAACCGGCACGGAGAAGGACGCTTCTGGTGTGAACAGCCAGGCTGCCGCTCGCCCGGGAACATCATGGCCAAACTGTCTTCTGAAATTCACATGTTTTTTGAGATATCCTGCTAGCCGACAAACAAAGAAATGGCAGAGGTGAATGTCAGTATTTAGTGTTGATCATCCTGCAGGCATATGTCCTCGACTGGAGGTGATTATACCAAGCTTTGCTTCAGTTCTCAGAACCCAAAAGCGCAGCACTGTTCAAATACTAGTACAGACTGAATGTGTGTGTGTGTGTGTGCATGTACAGAGATGATCAGATTTGTTGAAAACCTTGAGCCACACATATTCACACCTTCACACTGGGACCACTGCAGCAGCTTGATTATGGGTTACTTTCTCTACCACTCCCTGCTGTGTTGTGGTGTTTGTCTGGGTTTGGTGTTTTGGAAAGCCGTGGCTTATCCTTCACCACAGTCGTGCTAACTAGTTAGCCATCTGGATTCTGGATCACTGGTGTCAGAAAGTTGGTTACTGGTAATGGATTGTGTGTGTGTGTGTGTGCGTGTGTGCCAGGTGAGTCAGGTGATGCTGGGGCTGATGGTCATGTCCTACTCCATTCCTCTGCACTTCACTGAGGTCACTGAGGTGGTCAGCCTGGGAGTTCCTTGGTGGAGCGGCCTGACGGTGAGTCTGTCTGTGTGTGAGAGTATTCTGCTGTTCCAAATGTTTTCATTTACATTTCTATTGATATCATGTGTGCTGAGTCGGCTGAGCAGAAGGATCTTAATATTGTGGTGTGATGTAGTGTTCCTCTGTGCTCACTGTCTTCCTGTCTCTCTGATGTGTGCTCCCAGTTCATCACAGCGGGAGTGGTTGCTATCATCTTGGACAAACACTCCACCATGAAGATTGTGAGTCTATAGACCACACATACACACATATGCGGCTACACGGTGTGTGTACAGTCACACTTAGTCACAAGCTCCATTTATTTCTTATATTTCTCTCTCCTGCTCCTCTCTCATACTGCTGCTCCTTCACAGGAGCATATGCAGAATTAGTCCAGGGATGTGGATAATTCAGGTGACCTGCAGAGTCAAAATCAAATAACTGTATTGTCCCAAAGCAGCTGGCTAAGTACAAGTAGGCAGCAGCCATCATACAATAGGAGCTAAGGGGCTGTTAGGGAAACAAAAGAAAGTAAGTCTCTTTGGTGATCTCTGTTGCATTTTAGTTATGTCATGAAATCATTTGTTTGTGTTCTGTAATAAGTTCATCAGCCCTAAGCTTTAAAATACCATGTAAGCATGTATCACCTATAAACAGAGTCAGATGCCTGAGAGGCCTGCTCTCACTGCCCTCTGGCCTCCTCACTGAGACTGGAATCAATGAACAACCACCAGCAAATACACATCCAAACATCTGTGAGCGGCCAGAAAACATTTAGGATTAAAGTCCAGCTAAGTCACTGCTACAGTACATGTACTACTGCAGCTTCTGCTCATATTATTACTGCTATGTTTCTACCCCCTCTAATGTTTAAAAAAATGAAATGTGTGTGTTTTTTCAGCTGCAGGTGTGTTTGATTTTGAGTGTGGTGTCAACTGTGCTGTCAGTGGTGGCTGTGATCATCTACTCTGTGGACATCAACAAGAATCCTGAGGCGCCCTGCATCAAGACGCTGCATAGCAACTGTAACGACAAGCACCACGCCTCGGTTGGTATCATGTCATGTCACTGTACTGTCATGCAAACAACATAGCTTTAAGCTTGAATACTTGAAATGTAAAGTGTGTCTTGTGAGTGGTGCTGGAGTGTTGTTCCATGTTGACCTAATGGTGATGCAGTCAGAAAGAAGTAGGTCAGGGACACAGTTTTTTGTATGCCTCCATGCTGGCGATAGCTGTGGCCCAGAGGCAAGTGAAGACAGCATGTTTCTCACTGGAAGTTATTCACAGAAATCATACATGTCAGTATAGTGATAAGTAAGTAACTTCACTTCACCAAAAAATATACTTAATACCTTTTATTAAATTCCTTCAAAGTCTTCCCTACATATATGAATCTGGACAGACATGGATGTAAACTGCAACTTGACTGGTTGGCGGAGGCATACAACGCGGGGCGGTAATTCTAGTTGTACTTGCTCTGTACTGCAGCACACTGGCTCTCTGAAATAAACAATGACTATGAAGCTGAATCTGGAGAAAACAAAAGAACTGGTCAGCAGACAATAAACTGAGTTTTGATCAACACTTCCATCCATAAACGATCCCAGCAAAGACTCCATGTCAACTGTCTGTTGCCGCCCACTTCCTGTTTTTGCTTTACAAAAGTATAATTCAGCCCATCCTGCTGCACTACCCGCACTTGCCTTCAGTCTGGTCTGCAGCAGTGAAACACGTGTTTACTGGTTGAGATCTGTTGACTAACTTGGTCAGGAACATTCCACTGTTTGGCTCTAAAAACTCATTGGTTTCCTTGTCTGTATCACTGCCTGCTCCACTGTCCTAAAATGGGGGACTAGGATACTAGGATAGGGACTACACTGTTCACCCCAAATGGATGTGAACACTCTCAGAAAGCCTTAAAGCTGAAACCTTAACCTCATAGTCATTGTTTCATTTCAAATCCTGGGCAGCTCTGCCTGTTACCTTGACAATTTTACATGTCGGCTGCACATTGTGGAGTCAAGTGTGTGTCTGAAAGAGGCTCAAAACAGTGGAAGAATTTTAAACAGCAACTTCCAAAGAATTACAGAGACCCATGTCCACAGAGCAAATGTATGTGCCTTATTGGAAGTTTAACACTCACCGTTGCTTTGGTCCATTTATTTCAACATACATCCAAAAACTTGAGATTAACATTAAAGTTACAAGTCCCAGCCGAGAACAAAGACTACACTTCCTTTTTGAAACAGGGGGTATGGGAAAATGCTTTATATTGAATAACTTGTGTTAAAGTAGTAACATGTTTGTCCAGGGGTTTTAAGTAGAAGTAGAAAATAAATTTGACTTGTAAAAAAAATATATATTAAAAACTGCCCCGGTTCTGGTGTAGTTGTTAGTCGGCCACCGCAACTCAGGACGGTCTGAGAAAAGCTGTGTGGAGTGTGTGGTGTCGTGCCAGGATAACTTTATCTATAAATGAAATGTACCTCACTGGACACCACTGTGGCAGACATTTGCATGTAACTGGGGATCATATACATTCATTAAATTGATAAAAATCAATAAATACATTTTCGCTCCCTCTGACGGTCCCTCTCTGGCTCTGACGCCCCTCCCAGCTGCTGGCAGAATGAGCTTGCTGTCTTTCCTAATGAATGTGTTGTGTGTGTGTTGCAATGACAAAAGTTAATGCGAGAGCTGTGTGTCCTTTACAACAGAGGCTGAGCAGAGGACTGAAGTCGTCGCTCCTCCTCTTCACCCTGGCCCAGGCGACCATCTCTGCCATTCTGTGCTTCCTTCTCTTCAGGCAGAGACACAGCTTCGGACAGTACGCTGTAAGACTCCGACACTTTCTCTTTATTAGCAAAGACTTGATCAGTCTACTCAAAGTACATCAAGTGCTGGAAGACAAGCAGTGCTGATATGTTGACCTTTTATTATTATAAAAACATGTAGCAATAATAGTTGTGATTAAAATGAGTCTGCAGTTATTTCTGATGATTTGTAAATAGCAGTATAGCGTTAAGCCTACAACTGGCGGTCGGTCCATGATAGTTTGGACTGAAAGTGTACAAGGGCAGATGTGTTCCATTTCAATCCCCCGCTCCTCCCCCGCCAACTTTCCCTCTGCTCTCCAAGTGGCCTCTGTGTGACGTTTGCTGTTACGTAATACCAAGGGCTGAGGGGAAGTGAATGAGGGGAAGTGGAACTACTACTGAAATGCAGCCATAGTCTGTGGTCTCCACTACTGTTGCACAGTCTGATGGCAGCAGGTAGAAATGAGCGCCTGAAGCACTCCATTTTGCACCTGTATGGGATGATCCGGTGGCTGAATGAACTGCCCATCTGCCACAGCTCGTCATGGAGAAGATGAGAGGGGACCTCTAGGATGGCTTTGATTTTGTCCTTCATCCTCCTCTCTGCCACTAACTCCAGACTGTCCAGTTCCAGCCTGACCACAGAGCTGGCCTTCCTTACCAGCTTGTTGAGTCTGCTGGCCTCACCAGCCCTGATGCCACCCCCCCAGCACACCACAGCAAGGAACAGTGCACTGGCTACCACAGACTGATAGAAGATCTTCAGGAGTCCATTGCATACACTGAAGGATCTGAGTCTCCTCAGGAAGAACAGTCTGCTCTGTGCCTTCCTGAAAAGGCTGTCGGTGTTATTTGACCAGTCCAGTTTATTGTTGATTTGGACCCCAAGGTACTTGTATGAGTCCACCCTCTCCTTTCTCTCCCTGGATGATAACAGGGACAGGGGACCTCCTGTTCCTCTGGTAGTCCACCACCAGCTCTTTGGTCTCGCTGATATTGAGCTTCAGGTGTTGTCAGTCCTCTGTACTCCTCCTCGCTGTTGTTGATGCATCCAACATTGGAGGAGTTGTCAGAAGACTTTTGGAGGTGGCAGGAACCAGAGTTAAAGCGGAAGTCTGAGGTGTAGAGTGTGAAGAGGAATGGTGCCAGCACAGTTCCTTGAGGTGTGCCAGTGTTGCTGATCACAACCTCAGAGGCACAGCCATCCACTCAGTGCAGTGTTGGGGTGCAGATCAATCGCCAGAAGGTTTCCCCTAGAAAGCCTACGTACCTCTCCATCCAGGATCTCACCAAACTCTAAGCTTTTTTCTAGTTTTTTTTTTCAGTTTTAGCACAAATGTCACTGTATAAAAGTGCGAGCTGCTGGTTGGCGTCCATGTTTGATTTGGTGTGCGACAGTTGCCGTTCTAGTGGGATTTGCAGAGCTCCAGTGGTTACTGAGCAGTGGGTCAGTGTGTTGTCTGGTGGATTTACTCAGTTGTAAAGTTTTTGCTCCTTTACTGTCTGTCAAAGACTAAAATAATCTTTATGTGTGGATTGTCCAGTCTTTATAGGTTTCCAAAGAGAAATCCAAGGCTTGACAGTGCCTAGTTACAGTGGCTAAGCTATGATTGGACAGTCACTGTTCAGGGGGAAGGGCTTAGCGAACAGTCAATTAATCAGTAAATATGTTACCTGGAACTATGTAAAAAAAAAACAATGTAATATGCTACTAAATATGTGGAAAATAAAGAGATTGTTCAATTGGTCCAGTTCCTATTAATTAATTCCAATTAACTGCAGTGTAACCTTGAGAGTCTTAGTAGACAACAGGTCAGCTGAACAGAAAAAATGTGAAATCACTTTTCAACATATATGGAGTATAAAGTCTCCAATAATAAGAAATGATGAATGAATGTTTATTCGGATTTAAATGGAGCTTTTCCTTCAAGGAAATTCATGTTTTTCCTATAATTAGTATCAAATAGTTCTTTTCTGGAAACTCACAGACCCCACTTCTTTCCAAATATACCAGCTTGAAAATTATTACAGTTTCCACAAATATTAGCATGGACTAATAATACAAATCAGTCAGCCCCTGGAGATGTGTTCCAGTTCAGAGACCACCTCCTCCACATTTCAAAACTGAATACAGTACACCATTATGAGTAGACATGGCTCTCCTATGCTTAAAATTAGCCTGTTTTTCAGAGTGTACCTGAATGCATCATAAGATGCTGACAACTTTTTGATATGAAAGAAGAGTAAGATGTCCAAAGTTCTGACATGAATGGTGATGCTCTCTTTCTGTTTTTTTACAGTCTCTCACTCAAGCTGCTCCATCAACCCCCACAGCACTCATACCCCCCGACCTGAACTGATCAGTAATTGGATCAGTAGTCAATGAGGTGATGGATCACTTCTCATCAGGTGACCGATCACCTGTTGTTCAAATTGAATTTGTCTATCTACTTGTATCTATGACTTATCCACTGTGCTACTTGTGCTATCTGCTTTCAAATTGTTTTTATGATATGATATACTGAGTATTAGATGATCGATTCACATCAGCCAAATGATTCAAATGAACAACAGAGCTGTGATAAAAGAAAAAAGGAATGAACGGAATGGAATGGAATTAATAACTCTTAAACATTGGCATAATGGTTCAAATATGACACACTGTCAAATGCGTTAAAAAGGAAAAAGGGAAAGGGAAAAGGAAAGATAGAACAAAGAAATTCTGACACATAAATAGACAAAACACTTTTGTGGCCAGGAAATGTGAAAAAAGTAAAAAATGTAACAAACTGTCTGGGTGGTACAGTATGCAAAGTGCAGCCATGTGTGCAGGAAGTGGTGGGCATTTTTGTGACTGCACGCTCACAGTGCACCTGGGGCAGAGATGGAGATAAAACAGAATCAGGAAGAATCTGTCATGTACACAAAATAACTGATTGCTGTTTTGGAGAAGATCCATTTTCCATCAAGTGAGCCCATTATAAAGCTAAAGGAGAAACCTCACTGCAGGTGAGGAAGAAACCTCACTTCACTTGCAATGCTGCACTTTGCTCCATGTGCCCACACAGACACAGAGCCCTCTGACTTCTCTCCTAGTTCTTGATTTCAAAATGTGTTCGTGGTGTTCTTGCAGTCATCTGTTTTTCTCTCTCAGTTTTGGAACAGATGTGTCTATGGCACAAAGTATACATTATCATGTGCACTGTTTTTATTTTTCTAGACTGTTTACACAGTGTTATAAAACATATGTCCATCCATTTTGTACTAACTCCTTGATATATTTTTTTATTTTATACAAAATAAAATCAGATGTACATATATAAACCCATGGTCCAGTGAGATACATTTCGTCAGATACATTGTGTGTGAGTGTGACAGAGGAAGTATGGGTTTATAAAGACAGCTGAAGGAGTGGGCTATGGGGATGAAGTCCACGTACGAGCATGAAAACAACAGAACAAACACACTGCTGTGATTCACACTCAGCTCTGCTTTATTAATCCTATCAACGCCACGTTTCAGAGCATTATAGAACTAATGGAAACATGAGATTTTCATCAGGATGTTAGTCATGCCAATTGTGCATCACTGGCTGTTGCAATGTCCTGCTTTACACTCAGATTGCAGTTCTAAATCATTTTTCCAAACACTACACACAATTCTCTACATTCAGCACAATCTTCATGAGCTTCTCTTGTGTTCACATGGAACACACCGCCATTCAAAATGCTAAACTTCAATTTCCTACTATCCACTCACATGGGCAAACACCATTGGTCAATTAGCAATCAGAGCTTTAGCAACAAAAGGGCCACAGGTGCGCTCTTCTGTTTTGAAGCAATGGATGCCAACATAGGAGAGAGAGGCCTAGCAAGACGAGTAAGAGTAAGATTCACAATTACAATTGCACAATTACACTGTACAGAGGGAAGGGTCCGTGTATCATCCGATCATTCAATTGTTTCATTCAATCCAGAAAACAGAAAACAGAAAAAACAAAAAACGAGACAGAGTTAATTTTTTCCGTTTTTGGCTTTAAAACAGGAAAATGACTCCGTGTTTTCTTGTTTTCCACTTGACAAGAAACAAGAAAACCAAAACCAGAAAAGAAGTCTTATTTCTGTTTTTCTGTATTTTGTTTTGTAGGCTACTGCTTGCGTGCACTTACCTCGTGGGAAGAAAAAGTTTGTCAAGCATTTTTGAAATTGAAATTAAGGTCAATTTGAAGGAACTTAATGACAGATGGACTGCAGCCTGTTAAGAGTGAAGGAGTGACCAAGTGCACATAAATAGTGTTTCCTGCATTAAACCCACCGGTGAAATCATTCTTCATCCTCAAATACATGTTTTTAAGCGTGAGAGTTTAGACAGTCCTGTGATGCACTGTGATTACTGGTAGTACAGAAGACTCTCTTGTTCTCTCCTGTTCCTCCGACTCTTTGATTGGACATGCTCATGTCGTACGGCGACATCTAGTGGCCTCGGTCATCAAAGCAGCTTCAAGATTCAGATTTAAGATCTTTATTTGTCATGTGCACAACAATTACATAGAAGCAGTCGTTGGCAATGAAATTCTTAAATATCGGGCTCCCTCCAACAATGCTATAGGAATAGAATATAGTATATAAAGTAAAATAAAATAAAACACAATAAAATAAAATATAAAAATATAAAATAGAATATAAATGGAAATATAATACAATTTCATAATTTACCTGTATTGTCTCTTCGCACTGCCAATAGCTCTCCAGAGCTGGTACCTGGACTTCCTGTACTCCTCCAAATCACCTGAGTTGTAGGCGTCGGTCCGTGCTAGAAGTTTGGCATGGACTTCTCTGTTTACCCAGGGCTTCTGATTGGGGAATGTCCGCACAATAATCCTCAGTACGACGTCATCCATACATTTGCTGATGTAGCCAATGACGGCGTCCGTGTATGTGTTAATGTTGTTGTCTTGAAACACACACCACTCCGTGGTGCTAAAGCAGTGATGTAGAGCGGAGTCTGATTGGTAGGACCACCACTGAATGGTCCGCGTCACCGATCTGTCTGAAAGGGGGGCCTCCCGAAAAGGAGTGTAAACATGGTCAAGTGTTACCACCACACCTAGGACAGCTGATGTGCTGGTGATATCTCTGCAGGACTTTCCTCAGGTTGACGTTGTTAAGATCTCCAGCCATAATAATAATAGGTCCTGTCAATAACGCCATACAGCTCATCCAGGGCTTGGTTAGTGTCAGTGTGTGGTACAATGTACAGCGCTGTGAGAACAACCGATGTAAACCCCTTGGCAGATAATAAGGACGGCATCCAATCATAAGATGCTCTAGGTCTGGAGAACAGCCCGTAGAAATAATCTCCCCATCTGAGCACCACTGGTTGTTGACCATGAAGCAGACACCTCCTCCCTTGCTCTTCCCCGATTTCATTATCCTGTCCTGACGGTGAATGGAGACCCCCTCAGGAACAATGGCCAAGTCCAGGATCAAAGGGTCGAGCCAAGTCTCTGTGAAAACTATAACATTGCTGTTCTTAGCGTTCCATTGAAAAGCCATCCTGCTCCTGCGTTCATCCAGCTTATTATCCAGTGAATCCAGTGGACATTAGCCAACAGAATACTCAGTAGAGTAGGCTGGTTTTCTGTTTCCTCAGCCTGACCTCAGCGACCCTCATTTTCTCCGACGCCTTTGCTTTCCAGGTACAGCAACAGGCAATCCCAGCCACAAGTGGATTATGTTTGGGCCAGACCTCTAAAGATCACTGCTTAACGTGTTTTATCTCACTTGTTATATCTGTACAACAGTCTGTACAAAAATGAATGTCTGAACCACATTTCATCACAGTCCATCCAATAGTTGGTCAGATGTCAACCTCACGGTGGAGCGAGAGGAAAAGTCAGAGATCACCTAAGTCAATAGGATTTATCCTCTGGTGCTGCTCTGCAAGGATGGTTAAAAACAAGACCAAGCTTAAAACACATGACGGTGCATGCAGTATGCTGCAATAGGACCCAACCCAGCCCTGAACTGTGACTGCTCCACTGCTACAAAACATATGCAAACTGGTTTACCTGTTATTTTCTGTGTCACAGACATCCTATGTCCTTTGACTCTCCCATCTGTGTCTCTGTCTTTCAGTGCAGTACTGTGACATTGATGCTTCAGAGAGTGCTGCATGTGGCACTACGCCTCTGGATCGAGGGAACACTAAACACAAGAAGCTTATCAGGCCGGGCAGGACTAGTGATGGGCAGTGTTAGAACAGATTCATTTGTTAACCACACTGACTGACTGACATGTGCAGGATCACAGCTCACCAGTAACCACTGAGTGAGAGATATATCAGTACACTGACATTGTTAAATGGCTGATAAATGTGAAATGACCGAGTGTGATCTACATAGTGAATACAAATCAGTGATCTAATGAATGAATAAGACTGGATCTGGAGCAACATGATCTACCAGATCCCCTACCCACATATTGACATGTCCTTGAGCAACACACTGAACTCCAAACTGTAAGTTGCTTTGGACAAAAGAGTCTGTCAATTGAATGTAATGAAGACTGTTGCTGATTTGGAAATCCCAGAAGCTGGGCTTCCAGCACATGGATGCAGCTTAACAGTTAGAGGATTAAAAAGGGAAATTCCAGCTCCAGAGTGAACAAAATCTAACCAAACTGTCGATGGGAAGAGAGCTGTCTGTCAACCAAATATCAGACATATCAGTCTGTAAGCTTTAGAGCAGATGTGAAACATACCGTACTCTACTTGACAAGAGACAAGATCACTTCACTTCAACTAATACTAATACAACCAGTTCTCTACTTTCAATCAGATACTTTATAATACAGTCTAGTAAAGTTTAAGTTAAAGTTCTTTATTTGTCACTTTACAGTCGATGGTCTGTGCGGTTCTGTGACTGTGCCATTAAAGAGTCCATGGTGCCTTACAGTGGTTTAAATGCATCAGTAGGGTGTTATTAACCTGTTGTCATTGTTGCTGTACATGTTCTACACGTTTAACAGGGCTCTGATGGGAATAAAAAAA
Source organism: Oplegnathus fasciatus (assembly GCA_003416845.1). Taxonomy (NCBI): domain Eukaryota; kingdom Metazoa; phylum Chordata; class Actinopteri; order Centrarchiformes; family Oplegnathidae; genus Oplegnathus; species Oplegnathus fasciatus. Next base: position 408,046 of record NTHP01000671.1, read on the forward strand.
GAAAACTTAAGAACACCTAACAAATCTATTTTGTAACGATAAACTTTATTGAGAAAGTAGAATTCTCAATAAAGATACAGAGAAAACAGGATATAATCTATCCAAATGCAGATAAACCATGGCAATATCAAAGAGAGTGAACAGGTCCAGACAAACACTAAAAGTGGCATGAATGCACTAAAGTTTGGTGTCTGGTTTGACATACCATCATTAACTATGACGTACATCCGGAAGTTTATGTTGTGGTTCGCCCTCCGTGGTTACTTTTTTACAAAATGACACGGAAATGCGTCTTGAAATGCGACCAATTCAATTGCGGGAGGTCGGACTTTGCCCACCGGCACCGGCAGTCCTCCCAGCAGAGAAATGTACCAGTCCAGATCCGTGATCCGACAGCTGCCAGCCCGTATACTGCCTGTGTAGTCTAGAAAGACTGGACTGAGGGAAGGCACTTGAAGCCGTCATGGAAACGTGTTGCACTCTGCGCCCAGCGGGAGGCACACTTCTTTTTTCATGCCTACTACCAACTTTTTCCACATCCTGTGTAGCCTCCCGTCGCTGCTGACCAGGGACTTCTTACCGCCTCAGAGGTGCTTTAACTTATAGATATATATAAGCTTACCACTTTAACTATGTTTTTTCATTCACGCCGAAGAGCTTTCAGCAGGCTGTGTGTGCTTAGCGTCTTGTTGCTGTCGGTTTCCGGGGAGAAAGTGTTCGAGAGTCGCTCCGGGATGATCCAGGAGCTCCGGACAGCTCTGGCTGACCTGGCCGGGGAGGGAAGGACCTATCTGGGCAAGCTGGCCGGGGAGCAGACGGTGCTGTCGGTACAGAAGGTGAAAGATAGAAGCAGTAGTTTAGTTTGACGTCAGTAGAAGAGTGCAACAGTGTGTGGCTTATACAGTATGTATTTCAGAAATATGTATTTTATACACGAACAAGATAAAAATGTTAGTATATCACGCGCTTTGTTCACACGTGATAGCCCGGGAACACTTTATTAATAATATAATGTATATATATATGTATATATATATATATATATATATAATATATAATAATATATAATAATATATAAAATATACAATAATCCTCTGACATGTAGCCTAACATGGTGATGTACAGTTGACATGAGAGGAAAGTTGACCTCTGACATGTTGTCTGATGTAATGTGTGAGCAGCATGAAGGGTTACTTCCTGGTTCCCTCCCAGTGTGAACTTGCCAGGTAAATGTAGGTGAAACAGGCTGAACCATGTCTTATGTATTAACCCTTCGCTATCTAACCATGAGTGAACCTCCAATTTCCTCCAGGCTTTCTCTCAGGTTCTGGGCGTTGTGGCAGGCGCTTTGGCCGGGGGTCTGAACGTGCTCCTACAGTATGTCTCACACTTCTTGCAGGCAGCTGGATTCCAAGGTGAACATCACACACACCTCCATCACAAAGACACAGGCTCCAGCCTTGTCAGCTCCTGTGACGCTGCAGGCTGGTGATGAGTCCTGGAGCTCTGCTTCTGTCAACAGGACAGTCCAACCTTCAGTCATTCCACTTTATTTCCTAGTTTTTTTCCAACATTGGTATCAGTAATAATAATATTGTACTCACCAAATTAATAACTGAGATGTGTGAACACAGTGACGTCACTAAAAAGCAGTCAGACGATCAGACGGGTTAGAAGCTATCCAACAGGTTTGTTAAACTTATTTAGAAGAAAAAACAAAAGTGAACAGTAAAATCTTTGACCTACTGTACTTCCTGTAGTTGTGTGCACAGTTTTCCTGTTTATTTCAAGTGTGCTCACTTTACGTTTGACCCTCACATAAAGTGGTTTAGATCATCTGGGTAAACTCTTGGCTTGTTTCCAACCCGTCTGATCGTCCGACTGCTCGTGTTTCATGACTCTATTGTTGTGGTTAGAAGAGTACTAGAATATTTTACTCAAGTACAAGTACAATTACTTGTCTAAAATGTACTGAATACTTGTGATAAAAAGTACTTAAGTAAAAGTAAAATTACTGATTTTTAAAAGTAGTTCACAAAATCAACTTTGTTACAGTAACAAGAGTAAATGTAATTCGTTACTTCCACCCCTGGATACAAATGATGATCAAAAGTACAAAAATAAGACCTGGAATTATCACTTTAGATCACTTTGGAAAACTAAAGCATTTCCTCTGAGAGAGTCTAAGTACATATCATCTTTGCACACTGTTGAGGGTTTTAGTCCAGATCATGATCACAAGCAGAAAGAAACAGCAACGAGTACACAAGCCCTAACAATCTAAAGTCCTGTTAAGAGTCCCCTAGAGGCTGACTGCTCATGCTTCCCCCGATGTGAAAGTGATAGCCTAAAGGAGCTGTCTTATCTCTCTGTGTTAGAGCAGGAGAATTTCCTTGAAATAACTTGATAGCATATGGTGTGTATATGTGTGTCTGCATTAATGTTCTTACTACTCCCCTGCACCAGGTGAGAGAGCTGTGGGACAGTATGTATTTAGGAGGAATCACTATCAGCATAGCAGATCAAAAGGAAAAGCTCCATGGAGTCTGACCGAGTTACATTTTATTATAAGATACAAAACAATAAAAGAACATAAAATAAAGATTCTTGATTGTTGATAATTCAGTGTTATTGTAGTGCTGAAATGACAGAAAAAGAATCATCATGGATTCATTGTTTAAATCTTTGTCTTATGTAAGAAGAACTGAACCTTTCTTTGGGGTTTTGACTGTTTTTCAGCCAAAATCATTTTAAAGACTTTGGACAATTGTGATGGGTATTTTTTACCTATTTTCTGACATTCCGTGCATCAAACAATGAATCAATCGATAATGGAATTATTAGTTGCATCCCTATATTATTGTTTATTATCTTTCCATAAAATGAAATAATATATTCTTATATGGAGATCTTAGAAGTTAGTTAGAAGTCAAAGCTGACCAAAATCTGTGTGGCATCTGAAAGAATTAGGATCTTTACGTATTGTAAGATACTTTTTGTTTTTTGAATATGAAGGATATTGGTTTAGTTAAACACTATGTTTGACTCATTAAAATGAACATGAATCCTTTGGTTGTCATAGTTATTTTGAATTAAATGAATTCAAATGAGATATGATTAGATATTGCACTATAATATTACTAAACTGTTCTCTTTGCTCTTTCTTTTGCCTCTCTTTTCCACAGTTGGCTTTCCCATCAACAAAGTGACGCCAGAGGGGGTGGTCTTTGTTGCCCAGTGGGTTCTCGTGGCTCTCATTGGCTACTGGCTGCTCTCCCTCGCCTTCCGATTGGTTGCCTCCACTCTGAGGCGGGTCCTGTGGCTGCTGAAAGTGGGCGTGGCTTTGGCCTGTTTCGGATTCATCCTGAGCGACCACAACGTGGGCACAGAAACCATGGCCATCCGATTGGCTGTCCTGGTGTGTGTCTGCATCCTATTGGGCATTGGGACTTCAAGGAGCTCTAATGCGACTGTTAAAACCGCTCACCTGGAGGAGCAGGTGAAGATCTTGGAGAGACGGCTGAGAGAGATGGAGAGGTGGAGGAGGACGGAGGAGTGAAGGAGGGATTGAGAGAAGTCAAATGTTTGTCTGTAGTCTTCTCTGTCTTTCCTACGTGACGCCACGTGTGCTGCTGAGAAACGTTTCTACAGTTTTGATGTTTTCTATAATGTGTTCAAAAAGCAAGTCATTACTCGTGACACGATATAATTACTTAGCCATTCCTGGAAGCAGTGATTTGTTCTGTACATGTTCTGTTTTTTTTGTTGTTTTTTTACTGTTTCGCCCTTTTAAAATAGATATTTGATCCTGCTACAGTGTGAAGGAGCAGGGGATGAAAAGCTTTTACGTCCAATGTTCTAACCGTCCTTTTACTACATTAAAGAAACATTTAGGGAAATGCTCGTATTAGCTTTCTTTTCGAGAGTAAGATGAGAAGATTGATACCACGCTCATGACTCTGTGTTCAGCACAGATGTGGTTAGCCTAGCATAACATAGACTGGTAGAGGGAAACAGCGAGCCTGGCTCTGCTCTTGTGTCTTATTTATTTAACCTGTACATAAATAAAAATGTCAAAATGACAAGTGCTTTTAAGGTGAGGTACTTGCTGGAACTATTTCTTGACGAGCAGCAGTGTATTCATCCGCCCAGCACTTCTGTGCAGCATCTCCAGCTGTAACGCGGGCTGCCAGAGTATATGTAAGTATATAACACCCCCTACAACCACTAATGACTGTTTTCACATTTCTGTTTCTGTGTGAATTCAACCAAGAAGATGTTCATTAATGAGCTTTAGAGGTGCTGGGTGGTGAATTTTTTTCGACTTTGGACAGAGCCAGGCTAGCTGTTTCCCCCTGTTTCCAGTATGTATGCTAAGCTAGGCTAACCAAGCCTGACTCCAGCTCTGGACTTGATACCAATCTTCTAATCTCACGCTGGGAAAGAGAGAAAATTGGCATATTTTTTCAGAATTATTTTAAAATTTCAAAACAGTTCCTTCAACTTATTATAAGTGATAATACTTCCAGTCAGATGAAGGGTTAGGGTCCACTTTTCCTAATATACAGGGCTGTGGTGCAAGCTTCTGTTGAAGTCATGGCAGCTTTGAGTCCATAATGCTTTGGATCCATTCCATGAGAAAACGAAACATTAACTTCCATTCAGCGTGGTCCATACACAGTGTTTTTACAGGGAGTTTTACATTCTGACAGTAATCTCTCTCCACAAATGTAAGTCTATTATTGTTGGTGCCAGTGTTACAGTTCTTATGGATGACCTGAGCACCGAGATTAGCAGTTCATAGACTGCTGGGATGTTTAATCATACTGCTGTGTACTGTATGTGTTCTCTGTGATGCAGTGTGCCTTTGGATATAGCTTGTGTTCCACCACAAGCTGTTTTGGAGTAAAATAACTTTTTATAACCTTTTAGAGGAATACAAAGCCAAAGACTGGTACTTTTACCTTTTGGATTTTCTGAGATTAATGTGTACAGCTATAAATGCTGTTTTGATATCATAATAAAAAACAAAATATAACATTTTGTGAGATTATGCTTCTTACATTAGAGCCACGGAGCTAAGCTAAGTTTTTCTGAAGGATAAATCTCAGACGATCCACACTTACAGAAACCTGGACCTTTTGAAATTACGTATCTTCTTGGCCGATTTGTTGAACGTGAACCAAAATGAAAACATTTCCTCATCAGTTACATTTGTCTGTAGTAATGTTACTGTCCATTATTTTCTCTTTTCACACACAATAACGCATTTACATTTTTCTTTTCTCGTCGATAACAAGCTAGGAGATATGTCACTACGATCGTTTTTTTAGCCTAATGTTTATAGTCTTTGAGGATTTGCTCACAACAAAAAAGTATACAAGCAGAGTGAGAGTGATCTGGATCATCACCAATCAACAATTTCCACCAGTTTTATTTGAAGCTGTTCCATGTCCAAGCCTTCCAGACTGACTCTGGTAAACAGTGTAGATTGTGTGTTCTGAACAGCAGCAGTATTATAATGCTGTTTGAGCACAATGAAAAAGTCCCTGTGACCTTCCTCTGGTGTGCCTGAATGTCAAGGTCTCTTCATTATCATACAGAGGGGGAAAAAAATGGGTATGATGAACGTAATAAATACAAATAATAAAATATACAAGGAGGACTGAATGTTGGACCACATGTAGAATTTAAACATTAGATAAGTTTGATCCATGTGTGCATTTATTTCATTCATTTCTTTTTGTTTAACATGGAGCTTCTCCACCCTCTGCAGGTGGAGTTGTAATTGTTAAGTGCCAACCACTATCACAGCTTGTTGAATTCCTTCCAGATCTAAGGAGAGAGGCTTTAGTGCATCCTTTTCTCTCAGCTTTCACCTCGCATACACACAAGAGTGTAGCGTTGGTTTCAGTGAGGAGACATACAATGAAGTCACATGTTCTTCAAGAAAGAAGTAGTGAAAAACTGTACTTAGACTATATAAGTCTAGCAAGTAACTGGAAATCACGAAATCATCATTACCATCACATCATATCGTCATATCAAGATTTCCCATAATAATATTAATCCAGTGAAAGCATTAGAAATGCTGTGCAAATGATGAATCACATTGTTTCATTGATAGAGACCTATCAATGGATAACAACGAAGACAAGCGGCCGAAATGAGTTTCAGCCTCAGAGACCGGGTGAGATTACCTCACGTGGCCTGGGAACGCCAGGGATCCCCCAGGAGGATCTGGAAAATGTTGGCTGGTATTTGCATCTTCACTACAAACGGCTACAAACGCTGTGCTGCTTTATCTTTGGCTGATTCTCAGTTCTAGAGAGAATATTACCTGTCAATAAAAACATAGATGAAATTCGGTTTTTTTAAGAGGAGGTGGAGGTGCTGTTTCAGCCTTTAACAGTCTGCAGGTTTTCCTGTAATGCTGTATACAGCCCCAACAACCTCCACCGATCAGAGGGTTAAAGCAGTCTGTAGCCTGAGAGGTGAGAACCAGGGGAAAAAAGGCCCAAAGAGGATGTGCTGCTGCTCATACGGCTTCATTAGAAGGCATCTCAGATGAGTGTATCAGCATTTGGATCAGCTCCTCTTCCATCTGGATAATAAGAGCTAGCCAGTAGAGGACACTGTGTAGAGACTGGTGAGGAGATTCTTATCATGCCCCAGGACACAGTATGAACTCTCCCATTCATCTATGTGGGACATGGGTAGCATGGTAGACCCTGAGACTGGGAAGCAGGGAGGCCAAAAACGTTCCCAACCGCTTAATGTTTGTCTCTGCTGTGTCTAATTAGTGCAATTACTTATGTTCAAGTGTGCACACAAGGGGAGGGAGGAGTGTGCAAGCCTGCTCCCACTCTGTTCAAATACTCATATCTAGTGCCTGAGGCAGAGACTGTTAACAATATGCAGCCAATATTCCTTTTTGCAAAAACATGTACTGTAAACATTTTAGCAGTGATTCCAAAAACTATGTGTAGCTATCATGTTTAAAGGCATTATATTTTACAACAGAAAAATGCTTTTTTTAAAAATCAAAGATGACAGTAGCATAGCAGTAAATATGACAGACAGCTTCTTTAGAAATATAATCATTATGCTGTGTTCACAACAAACACGAAGCAAATTTTTTGTGCAGCGCGATTTCATACAAAGTCAATGCAAAGTCGCAAGTTCGCACTGGGCAACGCAAATACACAAATTCACGTGTGTGAATTCACATGTGTGAACTTGTGTAAATGACAAGTCATTTAGTTTCATTATTCATTTTATCAAGTATTTTTATTACCAATTAATCTAGGACCATTTTTTTGACCAATTAATAAATGAATTGTTAATGAATTGTTACTTTATTGTAAAGTTTGCAAATCTTCCAGTAGCTTTTTTTGTCTGACCCAAAGATACTCTGCTTATACTGATACACAGCAGAGAAAAGTAGCACATCCTCACATTCATAAAGCAGAACCAGACTATAATTGCTATTTTTGCTTGATAAATAACTTTATTAACCTAATTATTCATAAACCATTATATTTTTATCAATTATTTTTCTGTCAGTCGAATACTTAATTGACCAGTAGTTTTGGCACTAAATGATTCTGACCAGAGAATGTGTTACACACTGTTGACACATACAGTATAAGATCTTAACTTACAATCATTCATTCTGGACTTAAAGTTCTGGAAGATTTTCAATTAAATAAACGTCTGTTAAGTCACTATCTATCTCCGAATGATACAACACAATGTTGATTGAGCCTGTGGTTCACTGATGAAAGCCTGCAGCATTTGCAATATTATGACCCGGGTGTCGGGAGTGACTTTCCCGGAAAAATCACAAGTGGTGCACAGTTAGGCTTTTAACAAGACTTTTCACGCAACAGACTCGCTCTTCAACTCACCTGTGTGTGAAGCGGCGTGCTGTTTTTTCCGGTCTCTGCTAGCGTTGTGAGTAAACGGTTACTATGGCCGAACAAACAAAGAAAAGATTGATGANGATGAAACTGAAACTGAAGTGAGGTCCAAAAACACACCTGCAATTACCGCTTATCGCCAAAGGTGCCGCAAAAGAGAACGAAATTAAAATCTTCAAGATTATAACTTTAAAGGGTGACGCAGTTGTCAAATTTCACCCCAAATCACCGTGTACTATCAGGGAGTCATCTTTAACCTTGTATAGTGGATCCTGGGTTTACGTGTAAACCCATGGGGAAACCAGTATACCTTTAACACTACTGTAGCATGATGAGCTGATAGCATGATGAACATAACAATGAACAATTTTACATCTTTTATTAATAAAATAACGAACCTCCTCTGAAGTTGTTATCCACAGGACCTCTTTGTCAGGAAATGGACTCTGTTAAAACTCACGGATCAACTTCCCCCAAACGTCCACCTTCCCATGACCTCTGGGTATAAAACATGACCCCACCAGGCCTCGGAGAGGCCCCTAATGGAAATTAGGAGGACAACTGGCCAATTAATGACGGGCCTAAATCGATAACTGAAGACTCCCCTCTAGGAGGTAACCAGGAGATTCACTGCACGCTGAACTCAGAGAACAAAGGACCTGTGTGTAACCCACTCAAAATAGCCTATAATCAGAGTGAATTTAGTTCCAGTATTTTTCCAAACTACAACAGCTAGTTTAGTCCAGCAGAGGGCAGTGGTGGCGCTGCAGAGAGGGAAACAACGACAGCGCTTCCCGGTTAGAGAGAGAAGTAGAACGAGAGCGCAGACCTGTAGCGAGCTAAAGTGGAAAAGAAACCGAACCACGTGGAGTAGAAAGAATAAACGCAAGATTAGAAGTTACTATAAAGGCTCCTCTGAATGAAATCATTCCCAAAATGGGTTACAAGGAAAACTGGTCTGCTGAGGATTTAATGATTGTGTGTTCTCCGGTGAGTGTTTGTTGAGTATTTGCCATGCTGTGTTAGCTAACATAGCTGAGGCACTGTATTCTGTTATGGAGAGTGAGAAGTTCTCTTGGTACAAATTCATGTCATTTAGCTTTACTGTTTCCTGAGTTGTGTGCTCTACAATGTGGCAATTTCTTGATAAGACATTTATTAAAAACCAATCGGAGTAGAACTTGAGTTGAATAAACTAAAGTACAATTAGAAGGAATTAAGGAAAATGCTGGTCATGTTGCTGTGTGGTATGCTAGTGCCAGAGTTTTACATGTGCAGCAGCTATGAGAGCTGAATATAGTAATCTTGAAGGTACTGTAAATTCATACATTCATACATACATTTGGATTTTTGAGTCATATTAGTTCCAGATCTGGTAATATTTTAATTTAAAAGAGAATAATCAAATGTTGCTCTGCTTAAGCAGGCTGGTTTTTTTTTTGCACCTGATGATTTGTGAGAGAAAGTTGAATATTTACTATTACTACTTATTTATAGAGTATTTATAGACGGTTTTGGTGAGTTTTATTTTGTTTCCATTTGTGTCCATTTGTTCTGGTCTGAGATACTGTGCTCTAGTGCGACATCTAGGCCTACTGATTCTGAATGTTGTATATATCCCCTTTAAGGAAGTGCTTATGTAGCCGAGGGCTAATCTTTAAACCTAATCTAAAAGACCAACAACGCCACTCCCTTTGGGTTTAACCGTGAGACACTTATACTAATCTGAAAACACACAGGTTATCACAGTGAGGTTGTGAGTATGCTGCTAAGCATTAATACAAAAAACAGACAACTGTAAGCAAAGGGAATTTATTTATAATCTGGAATAAAACATGTTGAACGGAGGTACACAGTCTAGATCAATAAAAAACACAATGTTAAAATGACTATGTGGTGTATAAAAGTACCACAATAATCATTATAAACCTTAATTTACAGACTGCCACTAAAAGAGACGCATCTCAATTAAAAGCAAAAAGGGAATTAAAACAACTTGGTCCAGCACGGGTCAGATGTAAAACTACACACACTACACAGAGTATTATCGGGTCGCCACCACGCACCTGCAACATATAATCAAATTAACAAGACGCATTCTCAAGCTCAGCCAGTTAAAAACAGCCAATCGAGACCAGATGAAAACCTCATGCAAATAAAAACAAACCACACGCCAAAATAAATAACACTCACTATAAAAATGAAAACATGCCATGATAATTAATGCTTAATATAAAAGTAAACACATGCAAGATAAATAACACAATAAAACTTAAAACATGGCTACTGAGCTATAATAAAAAAAAATTTAAAAAAAGGTATTCGAACAGTGATATGTCCTGTGGCTGTTACAGTTACATGTGCAGTACAGAATTGACTTTCATTGACTATACATTCATTACATGTCCTGTTTAATGAACAATATAGGAACACTGCAAAGCTTTGTTGTAATATGCTGATTTTGATGCAAGCACAATAAACCCTGAACTTAAAGGAACAGATTATATAAATCCACTAGTTAGCAGTGTTGGGGAAGCTACTTTGAAAGCATAGCTTTGCAAGCTATCAATTACTTCACACTGGAAGAAGTTGAACTACAGCAAAGCTACCCTTGGGAGAAATCTAGTTTGGTTTACTAAAGCTATTTAGAAAAAGTATAAACTACTTTGTGGGGGAAAAAAAGATCAAATTGACAATGTACATGTAATACAAAATTATTACGAAATATAATACAAAAAAGTCACATGCCAGCAAAAAACGTCACTCAACTGAGTTTATTGCAAAGAGTGCCCACTTGTTCACAGGTGATACCTAAACTAAAAAAATAAAATACCCCACTATTCATGGAAAAGTGGAGGAATCTCAGATCTCAGCTTTGGTTTTGTATACAATGTCCATCAGTCAGACACCTGCCTTCCAGAAACTAGAGTCCA
>NTHP01000671.1:420690-431648 GCA_003416845.1 Oplegnathus fasciatus
AATACCAGGTGCTGTAAGCTTTTTCATTTCTCTTGACAAGCAGCAGGGCTTGGAAAAACACAGCAGCTTGTCCCTGGATTTTGAACTATGTCAGTTGCACAAGAATTATACAGTCAATGATTTGTATGTGCATGCGTAGTAATAACAATCCAATAACGGTTTTATAATACAGCCTATAATAAGGTAACACTGACAGGGGATGGCCATTTCTAAACGAAGTATTCACCTTCTACAAGAACCTATTCACCAGAAAAATCGTACAAGGATGACATAAATATTATGTTACAAAACAGAAAAACTAGGTAAAGAAGACAGTGACTGGTGCAACACAAGCCATTGAAGGCTTAAATAAAAATAAGAGCCCTGGCATAGATGGCCTCTCAGCTGAGCGCTTCAAAGATCAGCTAGCACCTCTGCTCCTAAAACTTTTCAGTAGCATAGAAAACAGTCAGAAAACTCCAAACTCCCTCACCAGAAGAATAATCACTCTAGTTTACAAAAACAAAGGTAACAAGGAAAAACTAGAAAACTACAGACCCATCAGCCTTTTAAACTCTGACTATAAAATACTCAAAGTGCTGGCCAACAGATTAAAAACAATCATCGGACAAATTATAGGAGAGACACAGGCGTACAGTATACCTGGAAGAGACATAGCGGACACAGTCTGTACAATAAGAGACACAGTAAATATCATGGCATCCCAAGGAGGAATCCTCCTAGGAATAGACTTACAGAAGGCCTTCGATAGGGTTGAGCACGATTTCCTGTTAGCCACGCGAAGGAAATTCAGCTTCGGAGCGGAGGACCTGGAGCACATTCTCCTCAAATGCTCCAGCCTCACAGCTCTCAGAGAAGGGGTCAGGACCCTTCTCACAGACACCTGCGGCCTACGCAGTCTCACAGAGCCCGAATGGGACTGGACATTCCTGTTTGGGCTCCCCAACAAATCCAACATATCCAACCACCTGATGATGAACACTGTGTTGGCTTTCGCCAGACATGCAATCCTTTCAAGGAGGAACTTTGCTTTATATGAACAAAAAGACATTCAAGTGTGGACATTATTCTCCAACATGCTCAAGTCCCACCTGAGACTGCTGTACGCAGGAGACAAAGACTCTTTTCATGGACTTTTCCTCCAGAAAACCTCTCTGCTTAGAGAAGCAGAGAACGGATCATTAACCTTCTGCTTTTAAAAGGGAAAAGGGGAATGTAAAGAAAGAAATTGCAAACAAGGAAAGTGTCATAGTTAGTCTCCCTGTCCCTCCTCTCTGGCCATGTTCCTTGTTCCCCATGCTTCTTCGCCATTCCCCTTCCATCCACCAGATGCCCTCAGACTCTTAACTCCAGTTACTGCCACTTCCACTTCCTCTGCAATCACCTCATTCCCATCACCTCTGCCCACCTGCTCACCTGTCTCAGATTCCCTCATAAGCCACACTCACCATATTTACCATATATATTTTTTGGACTCCTTACCTGCCATGTTCATTGTTTCTGTGGACGCCATACCTGCTATGTTCATTTGAACTCCATGCCATTGTTGATTTCATGGAACCTTGTCTGCCTGCCTGCCTGCCTGCCTGTCTACTTGCCAGTAAGCCTTCATTAAAATAACCTTTGGTCTGCATCTGCTCTGCCTATGTCCTGTCTGAATTTGGGTCCTGTACTGCTTCTCCTGGAAGCTTAACAAAAAGAGATAACTAGTGCTCTCGAAAGCTCTGAACACAACAAAATAAATGTTTCATCTCATTCTATTTAAGTTTCTCTGGGCTTTGGAACCTCAAACATTTCTGTGCATTCGGTAGTCTTAAAAAGTTTCTTTCTCTTCCTTCTGGAAGATCTATTTCTTTTAATTTCTAGGTCTACTCACCAGCCTCGTTACTTTAGAGATCTAGTTGTTTTAATTTATTTGGCTATTAACTGGTTTACTCATTCATTTGTCAGCAAGTGGCTCTCACTCTGGCTAGTTTTGACAGGCTTTTAAATTCAATTTATTTGCTTTATACACTAATTTACTTATTTATATACTGACAGCAAGCAGGCCTCACTCTTGCTGGTTTCAACAGGCCTTTTGTATCGATTTGACCGTTTTTTTCTTTCACACTGATTTGTTCATTCATTTTGGCCGCAAGCAGACTCTACTCTTACCAGTTTGGAAAGGCTTTTTGTTTTGATTCATTTGTTTTATACATTTATTTGTTTATTCATGCAGCAAGTGGTTTTCACTCTTGCTGGTTTTGACAGATTCTTTGCTTGGTTTTTTTTCTGTTTTATACACTGATTTGCTTATTTATTTTGCCAGCAAGCAAGCCTACCTCTTGGTGGTTTGGCAGATTTTTGATTTTTGATCATAGTGTGGCCATTTGTTTTGTTTCCTGACAGTGGCTTACAGCCATACCACCCTGAACACGCCCGATCGCCTGTGTGTGGAGTGACTGAGACACAGACGCCAAAGCGCTGTGAATTCATACTTTTTCCTTTGGACGCTTTTCTACAGGCTGAGACCTCACCTGTTTCCATTCTTGTGAGGCATTTGTTTTTGACCCGAGACATCTGCTGGTGTTAGGGGAGGATTGTTTTACCTCACCCGGACAACCACAATGGCGGAAGGCAACAGGAACGAAAATGAGATGCTAAGTGGAGAAGGAAACGAGGAAGCTAAGAGGAACAACAGCGGAAAATACAGCAAGAATTTGACAATGATGGTGGTAGTAGAAGGAGAAGATATCACAATGATGGATGTACTTAAAGTACTTAAAAAGGATTGTGGAGTGGTGGTGGGATGCAGAGTAAGAGGAGTGGGCAGGCTGGAGATGACAATGGAGACTGAGAAAGGGAAGAAAAAACTAATGGATGGAATGAAGTACAGAATCTCAATGACTATGGGCAGAGAACTGAACACTAATGAGATGGTGGTCTTATTTTTTTAACCTGCCAGTGTACATCGAGGACCAGCAAATAATCTAACCCTAACCGACTAAAGGAGTGGGGAGTCAGAGCAATGTCTGCGATCAGAAGGAGGATGTGGCCGGGGATGGAGGTGGCAGACGGGACTTGCTTTCTAAAAGTTGAGTTGAGATCCCTGCTGTATTCAACGAAGTTTAACTCCACAGATTTGAGTGGAACACTTCAGGGTGATCCATGACTGGCAGGAAAGGGTGTACAGACTGTGCTTGAAGCCAGGGCATATTTACAAGGAATGCCCTGAATTTAAATGCCATAGATGCCACAAGAAGGGGCACTATGCAAGAGTGTAACACAGAGATCAGCAACACACTATAAAAACAAATGTTTTGGCTCAACAAAAAATTAATGCAACAGTTTGTATCAATCTTTGAGTTATGACAACTTCTAATGAAGTTATGTTCAACCAACAAACTACATTGAGTTACGCGGATTAGCTTTTCCTCTACAGTCAAAGGTATTTTTAATTACCACTTAATTGGTAGCATAAACACAAGTTTAAGTTGATTACTCATAAAAATTAAGTTGTTCCAGCTAATTTTTCCACATTATTTAAAAGGAATTTTTAAGTGGTATGTACATAATAATAATGAACTCAAGTTTTTAAGTTGACAACCGTTTTAAAAGATTTTCTTCAGTAGTTTTTAGCTTTTTCATGTTTTTGTTCATGTCATAGCTTTTAAGAAATGAATTCATTCAACAACAAAATTGTTAGGCAATTACCTTTTTTAAATTTTGAACTGCAGTTGTGTATTGTATTTGAATACATGATATTTAAAAAGAAAACAAATTTAAATTGCCCCACAAATTATGAATAAACAATTTGGCCATATTTCCTTGGGAAATTAAATAGTAAGCATACTCAATTATGCCGTCATAGCAAAGTTATAGGCTTTTACATATTTAAAACCACAGTGCCAAACGTGTAAAAGCTGTAAAATGTTAACTCCAGTTTTAAAATCATTTTGGAAAACATTTGTAAACAACAAGATTTGTCGCACATACAGCATATCCAAAGCAACTTGACAAAGAAACAATCTCAAATTTTGTCTTGTATTCCCTTTTCTGTTACACAATAAATTTTATAGCCTCTTCGATGGACTTCAAAATACAAAACGACGTAATCATAAAATATGATAGTGCTGTGAAACAAGTGGAATCTTTAAAAAGTACTGTTCTTGAGACTCTTTTGCACTAGCTTTTAGTCCATCAAGTTCAAGGAACAGCTTCTGAAACACTTCAAACGTACATTTAAGTTCCTTGCGATAGATTCAGAGCCTATATTATGCCCATCAGCAAAGCACAGCACCTTGCGCATATACCTATTTTTCTCATCACAACTTAAACAGCATGTTCTATAACCATATTGGCCTGCTTTACTAAAATAGATTTCTACTTACTTTCTCCTTACGACATACTGTACTTATAGTAAAGTGCACAGTTTTTCTGTGCACCGCAGGACTGTAGCTGGGATTTTGGGTGTACTCACTTTCAGTTTATACCCACCTCAAAATAAGAGGTTTAATTAATATGGCTAACTCAGTAATATCTAGTAATAAACTAGAAATGTCCTTTTAATAATATACTAACAAACAAATATTCACTTTTCAATTTTCAGATGGCTACTTCTCTGTGTTCTTCAATTGTATTGTGCTATTTAAGAAAAAGGGGGGGGGAAAAGGATCAAGAGAAAGTACCTAAATGAATATAATCTGACTGGGTGACTGCCAACAACTTGCATTTTAAAAACAAGTCTAAATAATTATATCTCAAGAAGCGTGTCCTCAATCTGCCAGATTCTCACTCCTGTACCTCCTCCCCTTGATGAGACTATGTCCATCAGTTTCGGGGTGCAATGGTCAAGTTTGGTCATAAGGGTAGATTCACTTACGGTGGTTATTCTCTTGAATTCTTTTATCTGTAGACCACACAAAACGGAAGAATTAAATCTTGCATACAATTAGCTATACTGCATTAATTCATACTACAACACACTAGTTAAAGAGGAACAACTCCGAAAGGATACGCCCTCTCTCAGCAGATTTGTCAAACGAAACTTTATCATTCTTATCCACTGTTATGCTAAAGGGTGGGGTGGCCAAATTACACTGCTAAATATGACTAGCGTTAGCTACCTGTAGTAGTACAACATATTCCATCAACTGTATTAGCAGGTGTAGCCTAGCCTCCATATACAAGTCCACTATTGGTCATGTCACAATTGAGAATATGCCCAAATTCATTGCTTTAGTAGAAATTATTTGTAAATAATACTCACCTCGAAAATGTCCTTTCTTATCGTATTTATCCAGCCTATGGGTCCTCTAACACAAGTGGGTAGGTGATGGGACTCAAGGTGGAGAAAAATTAAGTTATCAAGCCAATTTCATTAAGTTAATACAACTTGAATTTTGTTTTAAATCAATTAACGCAGAAATTTGAGTTTAAATTACACACAATATTAAGTTGATGTAATTACCAACACTATGTAACAACTCATCAAAATAATGCTTGCAACTTCAAAGGTTTATCTAAATCAATAAATTAAAATTTTTATCTTGTAACCATGCATTTAATTAAGTGGTGGTAATGGGTCCCCTGAATTACTTTTTAGAGCGCAGTAAGGAGGAGAAGCAAGGAGACCTGTGACGGAGAGGAGGAAGGACGAGCGGCAGAGATGAGAGGGAGGAGAATGAGGAAGCTGAGGTGAGGAGACTGAAGCTGAGGAGAGTGGTGCGGGAGAAGACAGAGATGAAGAGCAGATGGAGGACAGGCTAAAAAGTGGAGAGGTGATATACATGTTGCTCATGGAACAGTTAATTCATGTGGAGTTGCCATTCTGTTCAGAGAGGACAGGGTTTCAAATGTGGAATGTGTATATAACGACAATATGGGTAGAATAATCATCATGGACTTCAAACTAAATGATCAAGAATACAGAATCATTAATATATACGCTTCAAACAAAGAAACAGAAAGGAAAAAAATGTTTAAAGATATAGAAAAATGGTGTGTAAAAAAAAAAATTACATAATACTACATTGAAATCATCCATTATTAACTACACCAGATATCTCCAGAAACAATACTTTCAAAGGTGACATCAGCAGAGCAGCATTATTGAACTTAATGCATGAACAAAACCTAATAGATGTGTGGAGAATGGCAAATCCTAATAAAAGTGAAACATTTAAACTCCAGCCTTATTAAAGAGAGTAAATTCAGAGAAAAAATAAGAAGGTTGATCAATAATATCACAGAGGAAATGGCGATAGCAGAAAACATGAACGAATGATGGGATGAAGCAAAATTAAGGTTGAAAAAAGATTGCATTAACTACAGCTAACAAAAGAAATGGTTAGAAAACAGTAAAGAAAAAGAACTGAAAGCAAATAAACAACAAAATTGTAAAAATGGACACAGTACCTGATTATAATGGAGAAAAATATATTGCTCTAAAAACAGAACTAGATGCAATAGAAAGAAAAAGATGCAGAGGGGCAATAATCAGAAGTACAGCAAGATACATCCTAGAAGGGGAAAAGTGCACAGCGTACTTTCTGGGTTTAGAAAAACAAAAACAGAGTAAAGCATACATAAACCAACTAATGGATGAGAATGGTGAAATAGCCAGAAACCTGGAGGATATTTTGGAAATTATACAAAAACATTATAAAAACCTGTTCTCCAGTCAGAAATTGGAGAAAAACAAAATGCAGGAATCACTGGAAACAATAGACAAGAAAATAACAGAAGATGACAGAATGGTGTGATGCTCCTTTTACGTTAAGTGAAGTTGAGCAAGCCATCGATGGTTTAAATAAAAACAAAAGTCTAGGGATTGATGAGCTAACAAGCGAATTTTACGCATGCTTTAAAAAGCAAACCCATCCTCCTGAAATTATACATCAATATAGAAACAGAACAGGAAACACCAGACTCAGTTACAATAGGACTCATCCCTCTGATCTACAAAAACAAAGGAGAAAATAATAAACTGGAAAATTACAGGCCAATAAGCTTACTGAACACAGACGACAAAATTCTGACAAATTATAGCAAACAGACTCAAAACAGTAATAGGAACAACAATAAGCAGCTCTCAGGCATACAGCATCCCGGGCAGAGACATCACAGACATGATACATGCAGTTAAAGATACTGTCAATAAGATGATGCTCCAAGGAGGGATTCTCCTTTGAGTCGACCTAAATGAGGCTTTTGATAGCGTGGAACATGAGTTTCTGCTAGGGACATTAGGAAAGTTTGGGTTTGGGGAAAGATTTAAAAAATGGATCAGGTTAATATACAGGAACACTAAAAGCAGAATCAAATGCAATGGTGCTTTAACAAAAGAAATAGTGCTAGAGAGGTGAGTGAGGCAGGGGTGCCTGCTGTCCTCTTTACTGTACAGCCTGGCAGCGGAACCGTTAGCATTACTAATAAAAAAGGATAAATATAGGGTTTTAATAGAACTGAACAGGTCAAGATATTTCAATATGCAGATGACGTAAACATAATGGTAAAAGACGGACACAGCATAGAAAAAGTCATAACTCATCTTAATACGTACAAACTAGCATCAGGGGCAAAGGTCAACTACAAACAAATCTGAAATCATGTACTGTGAAAATGTAGATATAACGAAGAATAGATGGGGGTCTAAAGAAGCAAATGAAGAACTCAAAATACTAGGGATCTATGTAGGGAAAAATGAGGAAGCAGCAAGGAATAAATCATGGGCAGAAATAGTTAAAAAAAATAACAATTAAATTATGGCGAGCAAGAGGTCTAAGACTGAGAGGGAAAGTAACTGTGGTTAATGCGCTAGTGATGTCCTTAATAAATCATTTACTAAAAATGTATAATCTGCCCAATTGGGCTTTGAAAAAAATTAATGATCTGGTCTCCACATTCTTGTGGAAAGGGAAATCAAATCTGGTTTCCCAGAAAACAATGATTTTAAACAAAAAAGAGGGGGGATTAGGATTGGTTGATGTGCTCTCGAAAATTAGGGCATTTAGGGTCCAATTGTTAGGTAAGTTTCTGGACACAAACAATCAGTACGCATGGAAGGAGAGGCTGGCGGGCTGCTTGGCGTCCTGTGGTGATAGAGGCATTTTAAATCTGTGTAAGGTCCACACCCAGGGTGCCTTGAGCAGCTTGCCAGCCTTCTACAAGGAAGTACTGGAGGCATGGGGCATGGTTTTGCCCCACCTCAAGCCAGCATGCGCTAACAAAGAGCAGGTACTACAGTTACCCTTTCTCAGAAATCCAGTGTTCACATATCAGGGGAGAGTACTGACAAGTTGTCATCTGGCTGAGGCCGGAGTGACACAACTCAAACACATTCTTAACAGTAAGGGACTCATGGATCATTCAAGGGTACTCAGCACTTTAAAAGGGAAAAACATAACATCCAGAAAAAAGAACATCCTCTCCCTGCTTGACAAGGTAGAGCTGTGTTTGCCACCAGAGTGGAGGGAGTTGATGCAACAGAGTCAGGATAAGGTGCAGGGCAGCGCTCTGAAGTTCCTTCAGTGCCTTGATAATCAATCCAAAAACATAACCCAAACAGAACAAAACAGTGGTACAACATTTTCAGAAACAAAATGGCCAAAAGGCTGGCCTCAGAGGCAGCCTGGGAAAAGGTTTTTTTAAATCTTAACATCTCAAAGGTCTGTAAAAACCTAGAAATCAAACATAGCAATCAGCAAATCTTTAACACAGACTTCAAGAAAAGGAGGATCTTTACGATCTTTTGTCCTGCACCAAATTAATAAAAATGTATATGACAGGGAATGCAGCATGTGTCTGCACTGTCCCTGCATTGTGCCTTTCAGACAGAAGCTCAAAGCTCTCTTAATGGACAAAGCTCATATGAAACAGCAAAGTGACACTAAATGGAACTGGACCACACTGTTTGGTGTAAGGGAGAAGGACCAGGACAGGAACACTGGACTGATCAATGTTGTCCTGGCCTTTGCAACACACATTCATCAAGAGGAACTTTGCTCTATATGAAAAAAAAAAAACCAACAACTTTGGATGCCTGGAAGTTGTTCAGCAACATGATTACGTCACACATTCGGCTGCTCTGGGCAGCTGAAATGGACACTTTTGAAAGTGCATTTGTCACAAAAGCAAAGCTGTGTGAAATCACTGAGGACAATGAACTGGAAATGTGCTTCTGACAACAAGTGTGGGGTGACTTGTGTGGGTGATAGGGTTTTGTTGGTCTTTTTTGCTTGATTTGTTCATCTTTTTTTTCCTAATTCAGTTTATGTGTTATGTTGGTTTGGTTTCTCTATCTGCTTTAGATCATTTGTTTAAATGTGTCCCTCCATTTTGCATCATGTGTGTTTGGTTTGGTCTTGAACATAGAGCCCTTAAATTACTTTTATGTTTGATCTGTTTATTTTGTCTGAATTGGTTCGTTAGTTTGTTGAGGATAAGATGTTTGCTTAGTGTGCTTGGTTTTGAGTATGATTTCAAATATTTTACTTTTTTGTTTTGATTTCATTCATTTCATTTATCTTGCCAAGCAGCAGGGCTTGGAAAAACACAGCCGCTTAACCATGGTTTTGAATTATGTCAGTTGTACAAGAATTATACAGTCAACGATTTGTATGTGCTTACATAGTAATAATAATCCAATAACTGTTTTATAATACAGCATATAATAAGGTACCACTGACAGGCAGCCCGCAGAGTTTGTTATAAAGACTCATTTTGTCATCATAGTGTGGCCATTTCTTGTGTTTCCTGACATTCGGCAGTTGCTAGCTGCATAGACCTGATGTTATTGCATCTTTAAAAGGGCAGGCTTGTAGATCTGCTAGTGGCTTACGGCACTACCACCCTGAACGCGTCAGATCTCGTCCGATCTCGGATGCAAAGCAGGGTCGGACCTGATTAGTACTTGGATGGGAGACCACCTCGGAATACCCGGTGCTGTAAGGTTTTTCATTTCTCTTGACAAACGGCAAGACTTGCAAAAACACAGCAGTATGTCCCTGGATTTAAAATGATTTCAGTTGTGCAAGAATTATACAATATTTGATTGGTATGTTCTTACATAGTAATAATAATCCAACAACAGTTTTATAATACAGCCTATGATAAGCCCACCCCCACACGGGGCCTGGAGAGTTTGTTGTAAAGTCTCATTTTGTCATCATAGTGTGGCCGTTTCTTGTGTTTCCTGACATTCGACAGTGGCTAGCTGCATATACCGGATGTTATCCTATCTTTAAAAAGGCAGTTTGTAGAATAACCAGTGGCTTACGGCCATACCACCCTGAACACGCCTGATCTCGTCAGATCTCGGAAGCGAGGCAGGGTCGGGCCTGGTTAGTACTTGGATGGGAGACCGCTTGGGAGTACCAGGTGCTGTAAGCTTTTTCCTTTCTCTTGACAAGCAGGAGAGCTTGGGATAACACAGCAATTTATCTTTGAATTATGTGACTTGTTAAAAAAGTACACAGTATTTAATAGGTATGTGCTTACACATTAATAATAATACAATAACTCTTTTATAATACAGCCTATAATAAGTTAACACTGACAGGNTTTCTTGTGTTTCCTGACATTCGACAGTTGCTAGCTGCATAGACCTGATGTTATAGCATCTTTAAAAGGGCCGTTTGTAGATCCACCTGTGGCTTACTTCCATACCACCCTGAACATGCATGCGCAACAACTACGGAAACGTTTGACTGTTTGTAGTCCTCATGTCAGTGAGTGAGTGGAGCCTTGATTCTTTNNTTAGGGGTTAACCCGCGGATGGACAATGTGGCACAGACCAATGGAAATGGAAAAGGGTTAAGAGACTTGGATCGAGGAAAGGATGAGCAGAAGAAAGACACAGCGGCTGATAAAGAAAGAAAGTTTTTTTCCATATGTTATATTCTAACAGTGAGTGTTGAGCTGTTAGGAGAGAAGATCAGCGTTATGGAGCTGATGAAATACACAAGAGAACTGTGCGG
>NTHP01000671.1:478019-498929 GCA_003416845.1 Oplegnathus fasciatus
AATACACGCTGATCGAGACTCCTCATCATAATTACACTTTACAACTTATTAGCCTCACATTAGCCTTCTAAAGTAACGTTACGTTACCACTGAGGAATTTATTGATTATAGTGGAAGTGTAGTGCAGCAGCCGCTCCGCGAACGGACCCAAACGTTACATGTTCAGCCCGTCATGAGACCGCATTGCCCGGCTTCGGCCATTACTGGGGCTGGAGCCAACGGCTCAAACTGATACTGCTCGGGACCACCGTGGTTCTCCACCACACTAATGTCCGCTTCAGGGGATTTATGTGTCGCTGTCTGTTGTTCTCTGGCCAGCGGACTTCACTGAGCAACTGAGCACGCATCCACGTCCCTCCCCCTCACCTGCCCGCCCGCTCGCTCGCTCATCAGCCCCATGCCCACTTGTTTGCATTTTTCAAACTTATGCAGTGGGTGGAGTTAGGCTCAGACCAGGGGGGTAAGTTACACTTTAAGGGTACCGACCGAATTACGTCAGTACTACCGAGTGCCGATTCACGTTAAATCAATCGGTGCCAAATTTCAGTACCTGAGAGCGCTTCTGGGTGAGAGAGTAAAGTATACGTTAGAGAAAGAGAGAGAGAGCGAGACCATGTGACGTCAGCCCTACAACGTGTTCAAGCCCAACACACAGTCAGGGTAATGGTGAGCTGAAAGCGCTCTCAAGTGTGGTTACACTTTTCAAAACTTGACGCAGACAACGGTCTCTGCAATGTTTGTAATGTGAAATCATTTGTTTTCGTTTTTTTTTAAATTTACTAGTTGCTGCAAAGCAAACAAACAAGGTAAAAAGAAGGGACATTAGACAGTGAGTGGAGCAGAAGGTGCCATTGTGTGTGTGTGTGTTGAAATGCTCCTACCACACCATGCCCACATATGTTCGTCTGTCTCTTTATCCTTTTTCATTGACACACATACGTACACATGCTCGTGCATAACATAACACACAAATGCATGTCCACACGCAGGTGTGACTGAAAATGTAAATTAGGAGGTTGGTGGTCTGTTTCCTACTGATAGTGTTTATTACTGATTTATTCAAAAAGCTGTTTGATTCCAGATCAAATCTCTTTCACCAAGACTGTGGAAACAACACCACGTCTGCACCAGGGCTGAACAATTAATCAAAATATTATCGAAATCACAATATGGCCAAGTGCAATGTCCAAATCGCAGGAGCTGCATTTTTTTTTCAAGGGAAAATGTGTCACAACACACCATTATAAATGAGGCATTGTGGTGTTACAGAGACGCCCCGGCCTACAAATCATCTTCCTAGATGTAAGGGAACATTCTTGTATGGTACAGACCCTGGTAAAAATCACATCATCATCATTTTTATATTTTTTTCAGTGAAAATGAAATTCAAAAATTCCCAGTAAAATCATGACTCATATCACTGTATCTGTCAAAAATAATCACAATATGATTTTTTTTGCATATCGTTCAGCTCTAATCTGCACTGTGATAAATAGGCTATGATAGTGAAAACTAGCTGATGATGATGATTCTGTTGCTCTCTTACACTAGCACCGCAACATAAAAAGAAATCGGGACCATAGTTAATTTCAAGCCCTGTATATGTATATTCCTATCATACAATGGCTTGGAAGCTTAGAGCTCAGTAACTCATCGACAATATAACATTTCTAGAATGTTCCTAAAGTTATTTTATGTTTTAAGCTATGATATTTTTGTTTTGGGGGGCACAGGCAGACTCATTTTTCCACTCTCTCTCTCATACAGTTTAAAATCACAGAGAAAAAAAGAAAACTCTTTTCACCCGCCACAGTGTGTGTGTGTGTGTGTGTGTGTGTGTGTACCTGTGGTGTGGCAGTCAGCAGGGGGTCAGCGGGTGAGGAAACCATATTCTCCATCTTGACCTCCTCTTTAACAGGTTCACTGGCTGCTGCTGGTTGAGGAGAGTTATACATGACTGGAGCTGGAGCATAGCCCTACACACACACGCACACACACACACACACACACACATTTTTATTATATTTGAGCATTTCATTCATCTCTTGATACCTCTGTTGAGGACTTCCTTTACCTGTGTCCTCGTGAGGACCTTTGGATTTCATGAAGATAAAGCTCTAACAATGACATGATGTACATACAGATGTACAGTGTACTGGCTGGTTACCTCCTGAGTGACTTTATGTAGCTGTGACGAAGAATAAAACACATTTCTATGTGACCTGACTTCACCACAGATTTTTCTTGACCACATGTTCCACCATTTATCATGCAGCAACAGAGCCTGGGGGCTACTGAGTTATTTCAACACAAAGCTGCATTCAGCATAAGGACTGGGTTTTTGCTGCATCACATCTGGCTGACATTGTCCCCTTGGCTTACTCCCAGCCTCCTGTTGGGGAAAGAAGGCCACATGTGTCTTGCAGTGTGTTCAACTCACAAAGCTTGCAGGTCTTTCTACTCTGACCTGAATCCTTCAACAATATTCTCAAAGGAACAATGAAAAGTTAGAATGAACGGGGACACAAATTAGTCCAAATTAAAGATAGTGAATATTGCCACAGAATGACTCATTTTGAAACACACCAGTGTGCAGCCACAGAATTGCTGGTTGTACTGTAGCCTATATAATCATTACACTGATTATGTATAACAGTAATATGGATCAGAAAAATTTGTCTGACACAATTGGCCGCCCACAGCTCCACCAGTGTTTCCCATACATAGGCTCTACTTGGGCAGCCTGCCCAGGTAGATTAAGACCCGCCCAGGTAGATGAAATCCGAATTCCAATCAAGACGCTCAAACGTCATTCTGTACACAGACCAGCGGCACCCCACCTCCTTCTCAAGACAATGCACGTCAGGCGTGAGTGACTATGCGTGAGGATATTATGGGGGAACACGGGGGTCTGTACCCCCTCTTCCTGGGAAAAAACACGAGTTGTCCCCCTCAATATATCATTGTAAACATAAAAATAATATAATAATGTGATAATGTGTAATATGATAATATGCATTATTGTGCAAATTATACACGCAAAACAATGGCCATCACGCACCACGCCACCTCACGCCACGGCATCACACACAGCGCTGTCACACGCATCACACGCTGAGCCACCCACCACCACAAGTACATTCTCAACCTGTGGGAAACACTGGCTCCACAGTTTTCCTTTGACTTCGTTGTAAGTTAAAAAGATTAGCTGTCATTTCCATGCAAGTATGTGTGTGTGCAGCCTAGGAAGTAACTGTTACTGTGTTTAGAGCAAGATTGGTGCAGCACTGTATATAGTCAATATTTATTACATTGCAATTACTTAAGTCAATTTGTGCACACTGTCCATTACTTAATAAAAGTCTAGAGATGTTTCAGAACTTGAGGTTTGTAAACTCCTACATTTTAAGGTCAGGACAATAGTTTCTCCTGATCTAAAGCAGCTGAAAGGTGGAATGACCACCAGCATTCCTCTCAGATATTTCTGTCAGTTACAGAGACGGATCATACCATTGGAGCTACAGGTCCAGGGGGGTACTGGCCTGGTGGTGGACCATTCCATTGTGGATTCTGGACAGGGGGGATCATAGCTGGACCAGCAGGAGGGTAGGCAGGGTTCTGGGGTGGGTAGGCTGGGTTAAAACCCTGCAGAAGGAGACAATCAGTTACATCAGTAAATACTGAGGGAGGAAACAGGAAAGGAGGAGAGCCAAGGAAAACACAAAGTAATCAGCCTTAAATGAAAACAGACTCCAACTAACAGCTTTGGATCCAGTGCTGTAAGCGCCTGATTGGGTGGGTAAATCAGGTTCATCCATATCTAAGAAAGCAGGCTTGTTGTGTGATACTAACTGGGGAGGGTGGGGGGCCGTTCCACTGTCCTGGGCCAGTGATCAGAGGGGGAGGATGGACTGTAGGACCCTATATAGGAACACACAAACACCCACAGACATGTACACAAGAAAAAACACTTGTCTTAGATTAGCATTACACAATCAATTCACCAACAATTCTCAGTTTACTGGAAAAATCCATTAAATACAGTGATAAGTTATATAATGATCATGTTAATAGATATATGCTATAGTTAGTAATAAATGTGTGTTGTTTTATGTCTTATGTACCATGCCAGGGTTGGGGTCATGGTAGGGCACCTGCAAACACAGAAAAAAACACATTCTTTCATTTAGTAAGTAAACATCAAACCAATAACAGATTCACTTTGAGACATCAATATTAAAACTCATACTGCCAATTATATAAAGGCTTGTTTGTGAAGTCACAATATCCATGACTACATGCAGTAAAAGTGATCAGTATTGGTATAATCTCACCATTCCCGGTTGTCCAGGAGTGTAGTAGGGAGGAGAAGGTCCAACAGGACCACTGGGAGGAGGATGCACTGCGTCTGGGGTGGTCTGGAGAGAGAGAGAGAGAGAGAGAGAGACAAATGATGAGGCAATTCATTGTTTTGGGGCTGCAACTAATAATTATTTTCACTGTTGTTTATCTGTTGATTATCTCTAGTCTACAGCTGTTGGCTGACTGATTCATGGTATGATACTTGTCCATTTTACCATAATTCACTGCCTAGTTGAATTATGGTTAATACCTATATTGTTTTTGGGGTAACAGTAATTAATTTAGCACATAGATGCCAAACAAGCAAGACAACATGTCTATAAGGACTGACATTTCAGTCAGCTAGCTCATGTAAAAGGATATTATGTGAATGTAGAATAAGTTGGTTTCTAGGCTCTGACTTTATCACTCCCCACAACGAAGAACCAACCTCAGCACAGCAGGAGTGACAATAATAACTTCCCCCCTAGGGGACGGTTGACTCAGAGCCTACAGGTGGATGCTGGGTGGGGGAATCGTTTTTCAAATCAATGCTAAATTAACATATTAATTTTAGGTAACACTCTACACTTTGATCAAAAGCCAAACTGTGGAACATTCCTTGTAGGAAAGGTGACATCACAATGAAATTTTCCTTTTCATTATTTATGTAACAAGTTTGTAAAAAAACAATGTTTCTCTAGATGGAGTCGTACTTGTCTGTGCCTACTGTTAGTACCTGTAGCGTCGCAGCAGTGGTGGCTTTCTTCTTGAAAATCTTCTTCCGACAGCAGCAGCAAATCCCAGCTGGGATGCCCAGCAGTAAGAGCAGAGCCATGAGAGGGTTTCCTTCTGAGTACTCATGATGGTCTGCAGTGGAAAAGATAGGGGGAGGAACACAGGTGGTCAGCCTTATATCTTTAAGGGGCAACAAAGGAGAAAAAGAACTGTTGACCAGTTCTGATGGACTCCAAAATCTGGGCACCGCTTCAGAGCCTAGGCCACGGTCCAATGAAGTGTCGTTCCTATTGGTTAGGTGCTGTTTAACCCTTCACGGTTAGGTATTGCCGTGGGGCTTGAGTTACTAGGACTGCTACACCACCTCCTGCCTAGCTGTTAGGTTGTCAGGCTTGTTCAGGGTGAGCCAGAATGAATACCTAACTCCAGTGTCTCTAATCACCGGATATAATAATAATAATAACAACAACAGTAATTATTATTATCAGTGAAATCAGTATGTGTTAAAAAGGTCTCTCTCCTCCTAGAGATTATCAGTATCTAACAGAGAGTCAAAGGATGGAGCTCTGGCTCCTGCCCTAACACCTCTAACGCTAGTCCCTCTCTTGACATACCTGTCAACCCTCCCATTTTTCCCGGGATTCTCCCCTTCTCTCCTGCTGTCCTCCTGTCTAAATATTTTCCCGTAAATCTCCCGTATTTTTAACCTTTAAAAAAAAAAAACCTTCTCCCTGAGAAGAGAGCTGAGTAGACCCCACCCAAGCAAGGCTGCAGGTCCCGATAGCATCAGACTCAGAGCACTCACAGTGTGTGCCGCCAAGCAGTGTGGAGTACTCCAGCACATCTTTAAGACGCTCCCCTGGTGTCCTGGATTGTCGACTATGTGACTGGTCGGCCACAGTCGAGAGACAGTCGACGCCAACAGAATCAACAAGCTCATCAGGAAAGCTGACTCTGTCCTGGGGGTGGAGCTCGATTCTTTGGCAGTGGTGTCAGTTACCACATTCCGAACCATATACACTTACCTGTACGTCAGATTTGATATTGCATAGCTATATGCCGTTTCTCATACATAGTTATACTGTATGCAACCCACCAAGAATGATCCTTACCGTTAACCTGTTTATATTTTTTTTGGCATTGTGTATATTTTGGATTTGAACTTACGGTATTGACATTTTATATTTGCACTCTTTCCTACTTAGTACTGCAACTGCTGCACAATTTCCCTTGGGATAAATAAAGTTCTATCTTATTTTATCTTAAACCTGTTCCCACTCAAATTGTCAAATGTCAAATTCACTGATTCACTGATTGCAGACACACACAGATATATTATGGACCCCAGAAAGACTAGTTACCGCTAGACTTGTGTAAGCCAATGGGGATCGACATAAGGAATAAGTAAAGCTATCTATACGGGGACCCACCTGTCAGGTCCATCCTGGTAACAGACACCACCCGCTCCCTGCGGTCTTTCAGGGTGTAACGTCCCTCATCAGTGTAGTTGACATTCCTGATCTCGATGTTCAAGGAGTGGGTCTGAACCCGGTTCCAGTAATCCGGAAGGTCCTGGGACACCCGAGCACCATCAAGCACCTGAGGGAGACAAACTCCTGTCAGAGCATCACTCAGGATCACCAGCTGCATTTCCATCTGAATCACAGGGAATTTCTTTAGAGCTTGGCATCCATGAGGCTACTCCATCCACCTGAATACCGTTCAAGAAGTAATTAATGTTTGGGAAATTGTTATTCCTTAGGGTCAGCTAATGCACCTCAACAATTAATTAAGATACACACAATCACAACGGATGACTCAGTATCATTATTTATTCCTGAAATGCATTTCCACTTTGGTTTGGCACTTGATTTCCCTAGTGATGAAAAAATAAAATCAACTTCCAGCAGGCAAGAAAAGTTCCCCATTCCACTCAGCTGTTCTACTTAGATATATACAAATACCGAAATACTAACATTTGTGATTTTTTTTTATTCCTCTGCTCATTTTTATCCAACCATCCTTCCATCCATCATCTATCCATCCACCTCCGAGCTACCTGTCCATCCATCCACCATCTATCCCTCTATCAATTCATCCTTCTCACCAGTGTAACGTTGGCAGCCTCCCCAGAGAAGGAGAGGACAGCGTCGGCCAGGTCAATGCCCTCCAGGGAGATGTAGAGACTCTCTCCTGCTACGCACTTCACATAGTTATGTCTGGCTGGAATAGAGAGGAGAGGAATAAAGAAACTGAGAGATGGGGAAAGAAAGTCACATCGTATGGAGTTATATTTGTGCCTCTATCCCGAGCGCACAATGGGACATTTGGAGCACAGAAAAAGCTTTTTGATAATTGATAATTGATAAAGCTTTATTTCGAATATATTTAAAGAAAACTAAACAAAAATAAATACAAAAGAAACATAAAATATATATTCGAAAAGGAATGGGAGGAAGTAAAACTTATCAAGTCCCGCCCCTTCTCCATCAATTNCCATCAATTATTTTACCCAAGTGCTTCCATACTTTTTACAAAGAAAAAAACAGTTAATACGCCATAGTTTAGCAATCTTAACAGAAGAACAAAGCAAAACTATAACATCAACCAAGATAATTCTTAATTTAGTGTGGTACCCTCTGTATCATGCAAGCATATAAATTATATTCTGTATATACAAACATTGTTTTCTGAGGGAATGAGGGCCTCCATGTATCATTGTCTCAGGATTAAAGTGTTATGTGCTTCATTGTTTATTCAAGTGAGATTCATAATGTCTTAGCTTTGAGAGAAAGAGGAGAAAGGAAGTATGATACTATCACTATCATCACCACTATTTTCTTATGATGATATAAGGAGAGAAAATTGTTTGTGAGATAGTGAAATAAGATAAAGTTTTGATATGTAGGTAAACTGAAAATGATTTGAGATAATTAAGTATAAGATATCTGAGCACTGCAAAATATCATTTGTTATCTTATAGGGTCCCCTGGGGGTCTGCCGAACACAGAAGCCACGGTATATGGTACATGGATCTTTCCCAAGGCCTTCCCCACTCTGCAGCCATCATCCTGCTGCACCATTCCCATCCACCAGTCACTCCTCATATGTTTCATATTCAATAAACTATTCATTGTCATTCACGGTGATGGTGTGGTCCTTGCTCATGAACTGGATGTTTATGCCTGGTTTAGCTGTGTAACAGATTGGCACTATGATCAATGCTGATCGATATCAGGTCTGATATCAATTTTTCTGTCAGTCCTGCATTGGCAGATACAGTATACGGGTGCTTGTGAGTAACACTTGTCTATGTAGCCGGCAGTCAAAGCCTGGTGTCGACTTGTGTTTTTAAAGCAATGTGTTTTTTTTGCTTCATTATATGAATAGTTAGCCTGATAATCATATCAGCAACAGTCGTTAAGTGAATATGGACAATGGAAATTGGTTTAGCAAGAAAATCAAACAATAGAACCAAAAGTTATTAGCAACCATTCCTACTACAACCCTGGGCTAACTCACGTGTGACGGCCACTTTGACGGTGGAGATCTCTTTATTCCAGAAGTCTCTTTGGACGAATGTCCCCTGGTCCTCATAAGTCACCTGACAAAGACATACAGACCATATAAATACACTGTGAAGATCTAGAATCTCTGGCAGCAGGAGTTTTGCTTTGGACAGCTAAGGAAAACTAACAATGATTGGGGTTTGGACTTGAAACTGAACTCCAAAGCACCATCACTGCCTTAATCTAGCAATTAGTTGTATTTCCAGATAGGTTAGACTGTAAACAAATGACTTTGGTCACCTTGTCGATGTACCAGCGTCGATCGCTGCCTGTTCCAGACACCCTGCCTTTGGTCATCCTGTAGAAGACAGCACAATAGCCACATAGAAATACATCAACTGCAACACTGGAAGCAACTCACAGCTTCCCGCCATGACCGTCCTGTCCACAACCAGAACATGAGGTGTCCCTGAGTGTTTCTGACCTGAGCCTGCCCTTCTCCCAGTAGAGAAAGGTCTTGCTGGGATCATCCGCTGGAGTGAACTCCAGCTTCTCCGCACTCTTGGACAGGAAGATCTTCAACTGCCGACCATGGGTCAAACGCTCATGAAGGTCATGGACAGCATAGGACTCTGAGACAAAGGCAGGAGGAGAAAGAAAATGAGGCAGAATGTCCGCTACTAACATCATTTTGAAAAACTTTGGGGGAAAATAAGGAAAACTTTCCATTCAAGTGTGGTATGCATATAGTTTGTCCTCCAGGTTTGTACTACATCATTATGAGATGTCACAATGTGCATCTATCAAATAGTTTATAGAAAGTGGACATTCCTGGTGAAAACTGCCTTTTCTGATCGCGCCACTGGTCAAATACAACACATAGTGGCTTTAGCAGACCTTTTTCACAGCAGACATTTTTGACTTGTCACAGAAAGAGAAGCACAGGTGTAATTAATCACAATACTTCAATTTAGTGAAGTGTTGCCCCTGTAACTGCACTAAACAATGATGTCAAAGTGTACTGACACATCACATGTCTACATCACTGCAAGTAGATGAGAAGTTAAAACAAGATTTTCAGCTGCTGTTAATATAATGTACATATTGCCCCAGAGATGCTAGACTGAGATCACACCTTTCATAAACAGCAGGTGGGAAAAAATGTATGTGATGTAAAAGAGGTGATACTCACCCACTCTGAGGGCAGCCGCCAGCACGATCACAACACTCCACATCATCTGCACACAAGACACAGAAGAGATTTCATTCAGGCTAATCACTAGAAGACTAAATCCACAATGTTATCGCTATAGACAGAGGGTCAATGTCCTTACTTAATGTTCACTTTTACAGAATGTGTCCTTAACAGTCATATTCAGAATAAGAATTACTCCAGTCTGTGAGGCATGAGTCTGGTGAAGATGCTACGTAGCACACACACAGCAACGTTTCATGACATGGTGTTTCTGTCCACCTGATGAATGTAATTGTGTGTTCAGACAGAACACAAAGAAGCGGGGGACTGCATGGAAAGAATGTTCAGTACAGAGTTCATCCAGGACAGTGCGTATTGAGGTGAAGGCGCCTTCATATCAGTTGACAACGTTTCATTTTGACCCAAAATCCAATTCCTAAAGATACAGAGACAAGAGTCAGCGGTCGTGTCTATAAAGTGAATTCCTGGATATTAAATGTTCAACTGCGATTTTCTGTAGTGGTCCCAGTAATATTTGCTCCTGAAGTGTACAGCAAAACTTTCCACTCATATCTTAAGAAGTTTGATTTGAAAGAGAATTTATATATTACATATATAACTATAGCTATAACTATTCTAATGATTTATGAACTCCCCTGCTCTTTCATTCATTTCTATCTGCGGGATGTCTCTCGCTGACTCACTCTGTGTTGAGTGTTTTGTCGGAGTGGTTACTGGGGGTGTTAAACTTTGAGCTCTCCCTCATTCTCTGCGCATGGAGAGCTGTTTTCCCTCCTACTCTGCTCTGTGCTGGACTGTTACCGTCTGTCACCATCGCCTCCGCTTCTCTCAGCAGCAGGTTATATCTTGTCTTCCAGTTTCAAGCCCTCATCTGCTGCAAATTCTACATTTATTATAAGATTATAATGTTCTGTCATAGAGATGTTAATTAAACTACAGATTTCAGCGTTGAGGTACAATTACATTCATGATTCTGCAGAGGCATACTAACCTAAAAAGCTATTATTGGTAAAGTTTCAGAACGCGCGCTGTCAGTGTTTCTTTTCGCCGTTATCAGTTATACATTTGTTTTTCACTGCGTGAGAAAATGGATGTGTGGCGTGAGAGCGTGTGCAGAGTGTGAGTCTCGCGGTCTATGCATCAGAGCTGGCAGCCCTGATTAGTTATGTACCGTGACTCCAGGTTCTATGAGTATTTGAAAGGTCCTGTGGCATGGAAATATTGGTCGTTTTGCCTGTCATAGAGAAAGTAGTCAGCTTGAATTCATGTCAGTTGCAATGTTCTCATTGTGTGTGCACACACACACACGCACATACCAGAGGTCTTGTGTAACCCTGGTTACCATTGTGCCAACCATCCCCTCTCACTGTGGTCAGACACTTTATGGTCTCTCCTCAGGAGTCTTCCTGTTTACATGTGTGCATGGGTTTTAGGTTTTCTTGCGTGTACAAACAACAGGAAATGAAGGTATTTTACCGTGCATGCAATGTTTTTACCTACCTACCTAATACCTAATTGTGTCACGTTTCCACACATTGTATAGTCAAAACCTGCTGTGACATAGTCTGGAATTTTGTATTAGTCATCATGGACACATACTGTGCATACTTCTTTTTCACACAGTATTCTGACTATAACTAAAATGTAAGTCATAAACCTCCTTATTTCTCTGCAAACCACTCCAACTCCACCTCTTCTCTGACAGGTCACCTTTAAACTAGTGTGTTCAAACATTCACACGTGGCACTCAGAGAAGTGATAAAGAACCTGTGTGAAATGCTGTGGAAACAAAGCTTCAGTCGACGCCGTCTGCTCATCTATTCATTTCTTCCTCACACATTTGATTCACGTAGCTATTTTATCATAACGGCTGAGCCTGTAATAATCAAATAATTTAAGTTTAATTCATCCAGTGCAGTAGATCAAGTTGTCATGGTCCGTGGTCATACCCTAGTCTTCTCCCTAGTGTTTCCCCCTCCCTGTGTTTTTTGTGATCCCGTTTGTCTCTTTCTTGTGTTTTGTGCTGTCTGTTGTGTCTCGTTCCCCGCACTAGTTTTGTCTTTGTCTGTTTTCAGTTTATTTATGCACATTTCCTGTTTGTATACTTACCTCTCCTCATGTCAGACACTTTACTTCCTGCCCTTGTGTTTCCCGCCCGGCTGATTACCTGTTCCGCCCCGATTAGTTTCACCTGTCCCTCGTTAGTCTCCTCACCTGTCTCCACTTCCCTGTCAGCCACACTATATATATCAGTCCCCTTCCTTTGTCAGTTTGTCTGTGTTACATCGATGTGTTTTCCTGTGCTCCCTGTGTCTCCCTGGACGTTGCCTGTTCTGCCTGCCTGCCTGTGCCTGCCTGTGCCTGCAGTAAGCCTTTTTGTTAAATAAACATCTTTTGTTCTACACCTACTCTGCCTCCGTGCTGTCCTGTATTTGGGTCCACCCTGCACCACCCTAACACAACTAGATATAACGACTCTCCTCCTCCGCAATCACCCTAGATAACTCAGGAAGCTGTAGTGTGCTTCTGTTCAAACATGATCTAAAGGCAAGTTACCAGACCAAAACACATCAAGAGCACTCTGTTAAAGAACATACAGACACATGAAGACCAGGGTGAATATCGTTTATCATTTTCTGATACTGCTGTCAATGTTATCAATGTTACAACCTAATATTCTGGCTCATTATAGGCCTCAATACTGGCCCCATTAAGTGGCTCATGACATGACTGATCTACATTAAACACTGTTTCTTTGTCAGTGTCATTATAAAACTCAGTGTTACCTTCATTCATAGCAGACCACTGATGTTTTAATGTCACAGCAATACCTGGCCTCATTTTACCTCACATAAAAATGATTCCAGTAAGTCCCACACGACAAGGTATCAGATCAGTACTTGGTATCAGCTAAACTTCTAAAAAGCGTGTTCAAGTGTTCGATTTTGTCTTAACACAATGCAGCTGTAAAAGAAGTTTTAAAGTTATCAAAATTAGGATTTAAATTATTAGAACTATTTTATCAAAAAATAAGATTATGAATCAGACATTCAATTCCAGCTTTTGGTAATGACAGTCTTCATTCACAACTACGGACACATTTTGGTGCCAAAAAAGTGTTGAGGTTCGATAATTGAGACATCAGGGACATTTTTTCAGACATGTTGTTGCAGATTGAATTCAGAGCCAAGAGCGTTCAGAGTGTTCAACTTTCCAGCTATCTCCTCACATTTATATACTAAAATACAACTTTTGTTTTTTTTATCTTCTGTTACTGGAACAAATATCACAATTATCACAAGTTATTTAACTAATAAGCTATCTGACATTAGGAAGAGCCAGTCAAGCTGTGTGCACTCAGTCTGCACCTGTCTACATTTCAGCTGCTTTGCCTGCTGCCTCTCTATTTCGAGGGAGTGCTGGGTCTTAAAATAGCAGAACGGCACTAACAATATTCCTCAAACTATGTTGCTCATCTGGTGTAAATACAGGACATTTTTAGCCTGGAATGAAGTACAATACAATTTGTATTGTATTTAAAGTCTCAATAAATCCAAAGCTCAGTTAATGTTCAACAAATCAATTCAATGTTTCAATTTCGGTAGATCTTTGGTGACATAATAGACTGGAGTTTAGTTTGACATGTTCAATACCGTGAGTCAGTCAGACTGTTAATATCATTTTGATACATATTGTGCTTCATTATTAATATTCTCCACCTCTAAATGAAGTTATGAGGAAATACAGACAGATTTCTAGCAGTAAACCTTTGGACAGATGTAATGATATATTATCTAAATGGTGAAAATCTGGGACTACCCCTGCATCACTTGTCTGAGGGCAGTTACGGCTTAGTTACTGAAAAGATATTACTTTATTCATCCTGACGGAAACTGTTGTGCAGCAGTTGCAATACAAAGTAGGAAAGAATGCAAATATAAAAAACAATAACAAAAAAAGTATAAAGATCATCAGTAAGGTGCAAAATAAATGTACAAAATGTCAGAGGTTAATGGTGTCAGAAATATAAATATTGACAGGTTAACTGTTTAACAGTAAGGTGTAAGTAGCTGACGGTATGAGCCATAATAAATAAACAGGTTAAACAGTGATGTCACGGTGGTAAAGCAATCCGAAATATACAAAACACCACAACGCCCAGATGTAAACTGGTAACTATGGTGATAACATAGATTAATAACAACTGGTGAACGGTAAAGTGCACGTTACAAGATGTCAAAATATAGCAGGATCACAGATATGTGAGAGCAATGGCATGTAGCTATGTATGTACAATTATCAACCCTTTAAGAGCAGGTCAGTGTAAACGGTTCATTCCAAGTTTAATGATTATGTCCATGATATTGCACGTTACACCCAAAGTGTCCCCGAGTCAGAGAGTTATAAGACGGTAGTAATCCACGGGGAGACAGTAATCCAGAGAAAGAGAAGGTTTAAAGTGAGCAGGAGGAGGAGAGGGAGGTGGTTCCCTCCTCACTAATGATATTTTCGACAGTACCTGAAAGCCTCACAGACCCTGCGGTAGCCCCTCACTGTGAGACAAACAAGACTTAAACAAATGAGGGTTGTTTTAACCACCTTTATTGTTGCATGTGTAAAACAAACGTTTGGAAACGTGACGCATAGAATGATGTCACAAAGTATAGGTCTCATTATGTCCCAGCCGGCGCGCGCTGCACGGGAGGGAGACAAAGGCCCGAGAACGGAGCGCAGCACGGGAGAAGAGCTCATTCCGACTAGTGCCTCAGTTTCCGACGCGGACAGTAAATGTAGAAGTATCTGCTAGGAGTGTATCCTTCCGCCTCATTCTTTCTTGTTGAACTAGCGGCCACTGACACGCCCCACATCTGTCTGCGTGCGAGTCCAACCGGTTCACTAAGGTGGACATTTAGGAACAAAGTGTGTCTCTGTCGATTTCAGCATGTTGCGCAGCCTTTAGCCGGTCTCACTTACCTTCAGGTGCCGATAGTCCGTCTACGCACAGCTCCTCACACAGTTGTAGGTTAGTGTGTCAGGGACACACTGCTGTATCCAGCCGAACCTCGCAGACTGGGGTGGGGATGGGTGGAGGAGCAGCCAAGAAGTGCTGCCTTCAGGATACTGTCGGAAATATCATGAAAGTACAAGAAGGTAAATCACGTCCGGAAACACCGTGTCGTGATATGAGCTGCAGGCTTAATAGAGCACGTGGCTTTCCATCTATTTATTTAGATGTCCGATTATTGTGGTAAAATGACACACACATCCCAGTGTGATACAAACGAGTGCTGTTAAAGATGTCAGGCATCATAAAACGATCCTTCATCATTTTAACAGGTCAGTCCTGAAAGCAGCAGCTTCAGTAGTGAAAGATGTCCAGAGGCAGGTGAGCCAAACCGAACAATGGTCAGATCCTTTCAGCTTGAAATAAACACAGCAGTGCCCAAGTTAGTGACTAAAATGGATTTTAAAAAATCGTCTGCTAAGGAAGAGAGGACAGTCAGAGGAGGCAGCACACTGTGGTACCAAGGGCAGATGGGTAAAATAAAAAGAATAACCACTACAACAAAATACTACTACCTCCAGGAACAGCTCGGGGCTTGTCACTATACAAACAAAAACAACAGTCAACTCCTATTTAGACAATCTTTCAATCAATATTTCATGATATAGCTCAGCAGGATATACATTCCATCCCCAGGTCTCTGTTAAGTTTAGGCAGTTTCACTTACCTGAGAAGATTCTTTTTCTCTACTCCCAAAAAACCAGCAGTAATCAATAAAACGACTTTTTACAGAATGTCATTAGACCTCAAAACCATGACTTATACAACAACTGTATATTTCCCCAAATATACAGTAAAGAAATACAAAGATGTAAATTCACTATCTCATATATGACATATGATCTCAGTGTGTGACTCATGCAGCATAACAAAGACGCCTGCTAAACCTGCTTGACCTTTAAGTTCCTAAGCACCCCCAACACACCTCTTTATCCGTCTTCACCTATCAATGGGTCCCGCACGCTACAATGAGTTGGTTGAAATATAAATTGTAGAAGACATTTTCATGTGGTTTGAATGCTCAGTTCACCCAAATGACACTCTTTCACGCCAACAAGTCTCAGTCTATTCTATAGACATTGTGTTCTATGGATTATCCAGATTAACAAGGACACACATTGCTGTTAAAGTAATTGTTCAGTGGTGTGAGCGCCACAAATGTAGGATCCATTCACCTCCATTGTACTGGGAATCTCTCAAAACCTGGACAAATCAAACCAGAACTTTCTTACTTAAGGTGAGAAAATATGATATTTTGTAATTTGGGTAAAGAGACACAAGTTTGTACTTTGTATATTTTCATCCATTTGTTACAGTTGCATTCTATCTGGTTTTTATTTCCTTGTGTTTAGAAAAGCTCATTTACTTTTATGTTCATCTTAAACGTCAGCCCCACATTAAATTAGAACAATAAAATGTAAAATATAATTGAACATGGTATAACCACATATGATTTGGTTATGTCCCTGCCAGTGTTGAAACCAAACCTATGCCCTTGTGCTGAAAGGTGGAGGAACCAAACCAAACAATAAACAACCCAGCTCTGTGCATGAAGAGATTCATCTGCAGGAAGTGTTGAGATTCACATCGGAACATTGTTTTATACAATAATAAATGAAATAAAAGAAATATTGAAGGTATTACATACTTGATCTGTTTGCATCTATTGCTAAGTTTGTTTTTTTATGTTAAAACAGGGCTTAATTTTGGTAAATTTATTCTTCTGAACGAGGTTAATAATGTACCTAGATTTGTTCATGGCAAGGCATGTAAACTAAATACTGAAACATTCATCAAATGCAGGAAGAATATAGAGGCTGCTGCTGGCTCAAAGGAGGGAACCCATGGGAAACCCATGATACCTAACTTCCTGCATGTAACCAAGGGCAGGAGTCACAGTAAGGAGGAAGAGGAAGAGATGAGAAGGGAGAGATCAGAATGAGTGACTCTATTTCGATTCAGTATTATCAGTCACTTGCTGCGTAGATGACACTTTAATTAAAGCTTAATATGCTGTTTTTTGTCATGTACATGTAGCTGTACTTTGGGCTCCCACACTGTTTCATGCACCTCTTTGGTTTTCACAGTTTTAATGAATCAGGTCTGCATGTGGGCAGAGTGCACTGGCCCCACTTTAGAGACGACTTTATGACAGTAATTGTGTAAAACTTAAACAAGGGGACCTACTGCAGGACTCCTCCCTGAACTTGCAGATGCCAAAAAGTACTCTGTTGATAGTTCCCAGTATACATAAATCTCCACTGTGTAGAATCTGTGAGTACCATGGTAGCACCCCCCAGAGGCCATGACACTCCTTACATTTACCTGGTCTAAAGCAACATCAGCAACCAGAGCCCTGCGGTTTCCCTAACAAAACATGAAATGCTATATGATAAGCACATCACTGAAAAATTGGATTTAGGCATGAACACAGACTTGAAATATATGGCAGTAAAGTCTGTTTCTGTTGACATGTTTTGTACCTTCTGTTCATATGATACGCTTTATATAAAAGGTGAACATTACTATCTGTATTTTGAGAACACAATTATAAATGACTTTATTACAATCGAAATAGCATAAATGACAGTTTTATTGCAATTTGACTCTGATATTTAGGCCAACATCTTTTAATGTGTGAAGATTTGCCTGCTTCTTTTCTACAGTACTAGCAGTAGTAGCAGTATTTGCTATAAATAGCCCATTTGTTATATTATATACCGTATATCATTATAATACCATCCCCATTGAAATAGTTTTATTTCAATACAAGTGCTGCAAGTAAAAAGACTGCTGGACGTGGGAGGGCTGAGGGGGGAGAGGTTTATCCTGGACACTGTTGTCCTAATCCGTTCTTAGAGGCTTAGTGGGACCTCAGGTTCGGTTGACCACAAATATTGTCTCAGAGAGGAACATCCAAACAACCGAGACCTTCTATTCATGTCCACTTCTGATGTATTCCTTTTTCTAACTCACCTTCATGTCTGCGGCTCTTTCTCTGGCTCTGACAGCTCTCTTACGGTCACATTTCCTGGATTAATTGAAGGAGCTAATCATTTCCACTGGGCTCATTTGGAGGCCATTTTAACAGCTGTTGTTGTCTGAGACCTGTGAGGCTGTCTCTTTCTATCTGTCTGTTTCATTTTTGATTTGAACCAGCAACCTCTCAGGATGAAGGACCGACTGGCACAGCTGAAGGAGGTAGGCACTTATTGGTCATATTTAGCCAGTGGAGCACCTGCTGCTGGCAGAGGCCCTAAGGTAGCCGAGCTGCTACTAGCCTGTGATATGAATATCTTTCTAATGGTGGTTGAAGATCTGCTTGGATCACCACACAATAGCATATTTCAACAGATATGAAACTTTCTCATTAAAGAAGGATAAAGCATAATATTCTAAATATATGAAGGAAGAGATTTGACACAAACTGTATACAAGAGCATAAATATTAGAATTATGATAAAAATATCATAAATATAAGTCAATCCTATGAAATCTTGTGAATCTAATTTATTTGTAAATGTTTTGAAGTAGACAGGCCTATAGTCCTGAAGCCTACTTCATCCATAATCTTCAGTAAAAGCTTGGCTAAGTACTTCAATAAGATGAATTCACTGTTTGGTACTGGAAGGCAGTAACGCGTGCAAGAATCTGCGGTCTCATGTGACAGTGACACGCACATAGCTTCAGATGTCACACAGAGAGATGGTGACAGAGATGTGTAGCTTCAGAGAGGTGACACAACATGTGTGAAGCTTGGAAGCACAATATTGCTTCTTTTTGAAATCTAATGTTGTTTTTTGCAGCTGTGTAATCATCATTTTCTATATTTAAAACATGTTGGAAATACTGGAGCACAGGAAATGTGCTGTAGTTATTCAGGGTTGCCTGTGTGTTTCTGAGGTAGAGGCTTGTTCTTTCAGTATGGACCCCCTTTTTAATTTGTTTGTTTGTGTGTGTGTGTGTGTGTGTGTGTGTGTGTGTGTGTGTGTGTGTGTGTGTTTAACAGAAGAGTGATGCTGGAGGCGATGACATCGAGGTTCCTGTGGAGAGTGAGGCTTTTATGGATGATTTCTTTGCTCAGGTATCCTACTTGTGTCTGTCTGTCTATTGCTCACGTCCCTAAAAGAATATGTATTACTTGCTTATTGATCTCTCTCTGTCTCTCTCTCTCTCTCTCTCTCTCTCTCTCTCTCTCTCTGTGTGTGTGTCTTTCAGATTGAAGATATCCGTATCAGCATTGACAAGATTGACGAGAGCGTCACAGAAATAAAAAAACTCTACTCCACCATCTTGTCAGCTCCCACATCTGAGCAGAGTAACTGTCTCTAACACAAACACACACACATATTCAGTATTTTCTGGTACTTCTTGCTGTTCATAATCACCTTCTGCTCTCACCCTCTCTTTCAGAAACACAAGATGACGTTGAGGCCCTTACCAATGAGATCAAGAAGTCAGCCAACAACGCAAGAAACAAACTTAAGAGTCAGTATTTGTTCTTTTCACTTTCTTGTCAGGCTGACTTTTTGTTTGTTTTGTACCAAAGACAGAAAATAGTTCCCAATTAAAACAGGATAAAGTGGGTATAAACAATGGATGAGTGTTATTAAAATCCACAAAGGAAATTTCACTCAACTCCTTTATGTTGTGGTGGTGGCAGAGAAAAGGGAAGAAACCCTCTGCATGCTTAAAATGTGACAAATATGTCCTGTATAAGAAACATTTTGAAATGTTGTGCAGTTGGTACTGCAGTGTGAGTGTGAACGTAGCACAGTAGATATTTACTTGACTGTAATTATATATAATATCTGTGGACAGTCACTCTCAAAGTGACAACAGAGTCACAGTATGTCTTTTGTCTGTGTGTGTGTGTGTGTGTGTGTGTGTGTGTGTGTGTGCATCAGGTATTGAGCGCCAGCTTGAGTCAAACACAGATGAGAGGGCTTCAGCCGACCTCAGGATACGCAAATCACAGGTCAGACAATTTGAAATAAGTCTCTACAGTAGACAGAACAGGAGCTCTTAGAGTTTACACATTCTTACACTTCCTGATATAAAATAACCTAAAACAAACAGAAGGGAAACCACAGGGGAGAAACCTGCTGATTTATTGAGAACCTGGCTCTGCATTGTGTGTGCAGTGTTTATAGTCTATCAAATGTATCATATTATGTACCATGTATCATATTTAACTTAGCAAACTGGAAGCTCTGACAGTGTACTCTTCATCCACTGTGGCTTTTCAGCACCATGGACAGCTGACTTCATGAGCGCCTGCTTTAAATGCTCTCTCGTTTTCTGTAAACATTTAAGAAAGTGAAAAAAGAATTTAGGAAACATTTAAGGAATTTCAAATGAATGGATCTGGTTCAGGCAGGAGATCCACCTACGATGCATACTAGTCTGACTGATGTGCAAAAATGTGAAGACTTGACCTGAACTGGGAATTTAGTTTGTGAATTACACAAAAGTGCAAATGATTTTTTGATTATGACGATTTTAGTGGAGAGTTTTGGAGTCCCATGGTAAATAAAAATGAGGAGAGAACACTCAATACCCTCAGCCTCCTCAAACCAAAAACAAAAGCACTGAATTACTGTAAGCTGAAATCATAAAGATGGTCAAACTTGTTTTTAAATGACATGCAGGGGAAACTCCAATCCACATTATGATGTGTTTGTCGTCAAACATTCAACACTTTTTAAAGTCATCTAACAGGATATCTGCATCTCCATTTCTCCCAGCATGCTATCCTGGCCAAGAAGTTTGTGGAAGTGATGACAAAATACAACGAGGCTCAAGTTGACTTCAGAGATAAGAGCAAAGGACGGATTGCCCGACAGCTCGAGATCAGTGAGTTACAGTTATCAGAATCAGAATCAGAATCAGAATCAGCTTTATTGGCCAGGTATGTGGACACATACAAGGAATTTGACTCTGGTTTTTCTGTGCTTTCAGTGTACATACACAGAAATAGACTTACATACATATAAAACTATACATCTTAAAACAAGGACAACAAGCTTGACAAGGTAAAC